>VZSF01004771.1:170640-297982 GCA_013398295.1 Chionis minor
TTTTTTTTTGGGGGGGGGGGTTACGGGGACACACCCCCCTTCAGCATAAAATGTTTTTATTATCCCCATATTCTGAATTATTTTACTATCCCTTTTCCTAGTGTTTTCTCGGCCATATCTTTCCCCCCTTCCCCCCATTTCTAAAGTTATCTGAAAATCAGGTGGCTCGGCTGCTGAGAAATTTGTGTTTTTGAAAGAACTGCGCTTTTCGCGCAGTTATGTGGAAAGGGAGGGAGCTGTCTCCAGGATTAAGCCGGTACAAACAGTAATAAAACCGAGAAAGGAGAATAGTTTGCACTTTCATGCGTATGTCATCTTCAGAGGAGGTACAAATAAAATTGTAAAGCAATTTAGTTTTGGTGGGTTTGTTTGGTTTTTTTTTTTTTTTTCAACAGATGGTTTCCAGAATTTAATTTTTGTGTGTGTGGCTAAAACGATAGCAGTCCTTTAAAGTGACCAGACTATCTGTGCTAACAAAGGGTATACTGTGTCTTTAATTAAATGTGGAACTACTTAGAGTGCTGGCTAGACAGCGGAGGGTGATAGTGGTATTTCTGCTTTACAACAGAGCTTAAGGATTGCATTGTGGGAGCACTGAAATGAATAGACATCTAACTCCAGTTGTGTGAATTGTCCTCCTACAAAAACTTAAGCTGGTTTTAATTGATCTCACGTTCGCTGATTGATCTTAGACCAATTGTTGGGCTTGTTGAACAGTTGGCTTTTCCAAAGGAGATTGATTTAAATTAGTTTTTAGTTTAGTTATTGGATAAATACCGTCGGTATTGACAGTTGACTTACCGGCGCTGTTTTGTGCTGTCACCTAAGGGTTTTGTTTTGCGCTTTGAAGAATGCGGTCTTTTTCAGGCAATAAGTCTAAAGAAGTAAGCATAGCCAGCTCTAAGCTCTGAAAGCAAAATCTAAGAATGTATTCAAATTATAATAGACATTTGCCATGACACATGCAGTCTGAAGTAATGCTTTCGTACAGGACCCAAAATTCCAATAATTTCACAATTTTTCCATATCCCATCTGCAAATAATCAGGCATTCACTGTGGGGTACTGGCAGTTAAAATTTCTCTGGCATTCTGTTTTGTCTGTTACATGATCTCAGATGCTCCATAATATCATTTTCTTAATGAAATAAAATTTTTGGCATAGATTAAGTCTCCTGTGCGGTAGAAATCAATTGCATTCAGTCTGGAATTATGGGCGAATATCATATGTAGCTGATTTTTTTTTTAAGGGGCTAAATGTACAGTAATCTTTAAGTACGTATGCCTCTATTGGAGTTTGTGGATTTGCAGCTGACGTAGAATACTCTAGTAAACAAGAGTTTAGTAAATTTGGGGGGGACCTTCCCAGATTTCTTCATTCCCCTTCTGCTTTCAACCCTTTCGCAAACCAAGGCGTGCAAGAATGCAGTAGAAGCAGAATGAAAAGTTAAAGTTGAGAATATGGTTCCTACCTGGCATTGACTTGTGTTTTGTTAGTCAATGGCACTTCATTAAGAATTATTCGGTAAATGCATTATAATCAACAGATTCTACTAACTCCGCTGCTGCTCTTAGTTACTGTTGCAGCTCGTTAGAATATTGCTTTGCCTAGTTGGCTCAGAGCAGAACCTTACTTCCCTTGAAACACCCCAGCAAATTCTCCCTTTTAAAGTCTCTGTCCTGAGCAGGTAATTATGATTATTTACCTTTCCTGCAGAAGCTAGTCTAAAACATATCTAAGGTTTACAGGACTTAAGCTCAGTGGTGCAATCTCATTGCTGGCTCAGCCTAATATCAAACCACCTCCTTTTCTTTTCTTGTTTAATTGTATAACTTGATTTTTTTTCATTTCTTTTGGATACCTACTCGCTTGTTCATATCAATGAAAATTTTTATCTTCTCTTCAGAGTCTAAGAAGAGCACCTTCATGTCTTAGCATGTCACTGAATATCACGGGGTGCATGAAAGATGAGTGGGTTTTCCCTTGTCTTTGGGACATGATAAAAATGACTTTTCCAAAGTGTATCACAAACCAAAAGGGGAGTATATAGAAATGAAGACCGTCAGACTGGCTTACTGGGAGGAGTGATGGTATTCTGCAAAAGCATTGACAGAGAAGCATATAGGATTCATTATAAACAGCCGTCAAAAATTAGATCCTAACAAAATTCCCCGAGGCAAAAAATGTCAATGTGACCGCAGTGCCTGTATTGATGGGAAGACTCAACTGTAGTACAGGGAGGCTCTCTGGAGTTGGTGAGACCGATGTTGGAATAATGGGAGATGTGAAGGAGACACATTCACACTGGGAAATTGGAAGTTACCTATATCCAAGAACTCAAAGAAAAACTGTGGGTGTGGAATACTTGTCTTTGTATTTAGTTCCTGTTCCAGGAGTGTCGTGAGGGCTAAGGTACACAGCCATCTCCTGGATGCTCGCACTCTGTATTAGATGTACATAAAGAAAGGGGTAATATCTGTGGCAATGAGTGAATAGGAAGTGACAGTGGTGATGGCAAAATATCCGCAGGTGGAAACAGGAAGAATGCCTGGGGAAGGAAATTTCCCCAAGTGTTTCTCAGAGCTCAGCATAGCTCTGTGGGTGGTGTTTATAGGAGTATATGCATATAGGGAGGAACACAGTAGCTGGAATCAAAATTATGTAAATTAAGTCAGTGTCATCTTAATATAAAATGGGAATTTTGATGACAAACCGGTTATTAATATAGGAAGCTGCTACATGGATCTTCAACTCAAAGAAAAGCCTGTTCAGATCTTGGGGATTGTGATTTAACTTTCCTAACTAGATACTTACCTGAAACGGGGATGGTCTTGGAACCCATCTCAGTTGGATTGTGCGGTCAGGCTTTGGGAAAGATTGATGATTTGAGCATTAGGGAAAAGGAACCTGTGTTGGAAAGTCTTGATTGAAGAGCCACATCTGGTTTTACAAGGACTGTACTAATTCCAAAAGAATAATTTAGTATCTCAAAAAAAACCCCAACTCCAAACCCAACCCCAAACTACAAAGAATATCTTTTAATTGTCTGACATTATCCAAATATTTTACCTATTCTATCCTCCTCTCTTTGAACTTGAAACATGTTTTGCATTTGGAGTTAACTTTTTGTCTGCGGGTTAAGGCTTAAAATCTTACGAGGAAGCTGTACTTCGAGATATGTGTTTTCCTCATGTGTTACATTAAATGCTTGTAGCAGAATTGGTAAAAGAACCAAGAAATGTTAACACTTTCTGGAGTAGTTTCCCAGGCACTTGTGATCATTAGTAAAGCTTTGGAGAGTAGCTTTTGTTCCTCAGCCCCTTACTACTTAGGATAGTTATTAAACATTCTTTACATACACATCATTACGACAGCAGTAAGAATATCCTAACACTGTAAATGATTGACAAGTCAACACTTTTTAAACTTTTGGCTACTTAAACTTTTGGCTACTTAACGCCCTGTTATCTGGTAAGTCTGAGGAAGTTTCTTCAACTAAAATGTCAGCAGAAGTCAAGACTTCCGTGTGAATGACTGAATACTGAGCTAGCTAATGGTGCAGCGTTACTGAGGACGATGGATGCTCCAGTGGATTGTACAGACTTGCGGAAGAGATGCTCACAATGCCAAGAGCGGGATTCACCGTGAAAACAGACACCTAAGTTTAGGTGCTTGGTTCAGTTTCCTGAGTTAGGTTTCTAGTACTGCTTGTGCTATTTAAAGGATAGCTTCCTTCTGGGCCTGGCAGGTACGTGACCTTCTTGAGCAGCCAGAGGCCAGGCAGGATGCCCTGGAGCACGTCGGATGCGTCTGACGCCCTGAGGTGTCTCAAGACCCGCTCTGGTGGAAACTGGGGAGCAGTGCTGGCACAGTGTTGCTGTATGTATGCTTTACCTCGCCTGTATCCATCCCTTCAGCTTCCATTACAGGTCCCTCGGGGTTAGGATATTGGGCTAGATGGGTGTGTCTGGTCAGACCTTGAAGTCTATGCTTACATGCTTTTGTATTAAAACCTGCAGGAAGACTTACACTGTGGTGAAGAAACTATGTTTGTCTGTTTGACAAACTTGGCTTAGTTTTATGTTTTCCCTTTTTTGCGGAAGGGGTGGAGGATATATGTTTTCCAAGGCTTGGGTGAAATCTGTTACTGGAGCATGTCAAAATGCATGACAAATACCAAAAGTGAGCTTGTATACTAATACAGGGAAGCTAAGACAATAACAGCAAGAATACAGTTTTTCACTTCCGTGTGTCACTTACAATATACAGGCCAGCATAATTACTATGATAAAGTATGTTAGCATGGTGTTGTTTACGTAATCTGCATTTAATGAAAAATATGACATTATTTAAAAGCTAGAAAGTGGAAGGAAGAGGTGTTCACTATCAAAATTCAAGGCATGAAGAAATAAACAGTGGTCTTTATGTAAGCTGTTTCTTTGTGGGTTTTTTTCTGTCTCTTGCTATTTCTGCCAAGAGTCGGACTATCCCACGGAGGTCTGCATTTCATTTCATTTCTGACCATCTAGCTATTTTTTAATACCCAATTTTAATGCCCATAGATGAAAGGGCACTGTCTAGTCAAACCTGCAGACCATCACAGGCTGCAAACTTTTCCCAGTGCACTGTACATCACTCAGAAGCTTGTAGCTGACCATAACATCCTTTTCCAAAAGTGCGTCCTTGATTATAAATGCCAGGGGTGGGATTCATGTGTCTACATGTAATTATCTGCAACATGAATGTCTACATTTTCTGTTATAATTGATGTAGTGCTAGTTGGTACAGTCCATGGAGCTGTTGGTACAATTTAACTCATCCTACAGTAGGTGCTTGCCTTTGATCTGATAAAGCATATGCCAAACTCAATAAATATAAGATATGATGACTTGATTACCACTGTCTGTAACAGAAGTATGGTCCAGATCTACACATCTTCATTGCTAGCTCCTGAAGTAAGCTGAAATCAGCCTCAAATGAGAAGGGATCCACCACATCCAATCTCCTCACCTATATTAAAATTTCATGCTAGTGCAGCTCTTAACTTTAATAGATACATCCCTGAAAGTTATACTTTCTCTTCTATTAGAGATTTATTTAGTTTCAGGTATTTTTTTAATACTAAATTAAATTCCTCAGGCATGCTCTCTCTTTTCACCTCAAAGTTTTGTTCAGGCACAGTTTGAGAACCTTCTGTATTTGTCTAGGCTCCAAGTATTTGCTAATCCTCTCTTAGTGAAAAGCATGACTTCATACGTGTTGGCTGTTGATAATGCACAAATGTAACAGCTTGATCCTTTCATCATGGGCTGCTTTCGACACCAAAATAGCTGCTGCCATGGTCTGTATACTCATTGTCGTAGTTGTTTAGCAGATGCAATGCTTTGGAAAGTGTCAGTCGGGTGCTGCAAAGTCACTTTGTGCATGCAGAGTTAAATCTATCACTTTTTGGGATGGTTGGGTTTAAAGCCCGTGCCTAAGTAATGTTTGGGGTAGAATATGGAATAGGCTTGTGGTATGACTCTTTGATACTTGGATTCTGACAAATGCATCTTAGGAAGTGAAGTGCCAGGTGGATCTTGCTTCTGAGCACCATCAGGCAGATGCAGAGTTTGGGTTGTACAGCTATTGCTCCTATCTGCATGATGGCTTTGTCCAGCCAGCTCCATACATAAACGCCACTTATCGACCAGTGTTTACTGTTATACTTGTCGAACTTTGTATATCTGTGGGCAGTAAGGTAACTTCTGAGTTGAAACCTAGCTGCATCACATCATTCTCGCTACATCTGGCTGTTCCAGCTCTCACAGGGTTTACTGTGAGGTGAACTGTCCTGTCCATTTTCACAGAATGGTTTGGGTTGGAAGAGACTTTAAAGATCATCTAGTTGCACCCTGCCATGGCCAGGGACACCTCCCACCAGACCAGGCTGCTCAAAGCCCCATCCCACCTGGCCTTCAATACTTCCAGGGATGGGGCCTCCACACCTTTTCTGGGCAACCCATTCTAGTGCCTCACTACCCTCACAGTGAAAAATTTCTTCCTGAGATCTAATCTATATCTCCCCTCTTCCAGTTTGAAGCCATTACCCCTATTGCTACACTCCCTGAGAAAGAGTCCCTCCCATCTTTCCTGTAGGCCCCCTTTAGGTACTGGAAGGGGCTATAAGGTCTCCCCAGAGCCTTCTCTTCTCCAGGCTGAACACCCCCGACTCTCTCAGCCTGTCTTCATAGGAGAGGTGCTCCAGCCCTCTTATCATCTTTGTTGCCCTCCTGTAGACTTGCTTCAACGGTCCATGTCCTTCTAATGTTGGGGGCTCCACAGCTGGATGCAGTACTCTAAGGGGGCTCTCAGCAGAGTGGAGTAGAGGGGCAGAATCACCTTCCTCAACCTGCTGGCCATGCTTCTTCTGATGCAGCCCAGGATTTGGTTGGCTTTCTGGGCTGTGAGTGCACATTGCAGGGTCATGTTGAGCTTCTCATCAGCCAGCACCCCCAAGTCCTTCTCCTCAGAGCTGCTCTCAATCCATTCTCTGCCCAGCACTAATTAGCAAATAGTTTTTCAAAACTCTGAGGAGAAATGGAGTTGAAAGGCATCAGGGTGATGGTCTCCCGTGTATGCCCCAAAAAGGCAGATGATGGTGTAACACAATGTCAAACATGGGAAAGGCAGGAGTGAAAGAAAGGGTCTGACAGACACTCTAATTAATGTCACCTTTCCACTACAGTTTCTGCAGTGGAGATGGAGGGCAGGAAGGAGGAATTAGAAGAAACTGGTGTTTTATGTAATGCTATTTCATAATACTTAATTGATGTGAAAGTTGATCTTCTGAGCATGGAATGGAGATGACAACTGCAACTCATCCAAAATGATGGATTATCAGAATACTTTCCCCTGTAGATCGTCCTCTGAGACTGCAAGGATTTGATACCTTAATCCTATGTCTTACTTTGAGATTGCTCCATCTTAGCACCTTCATTTCGAAGGTATGCACATCTCTGACCTTTATCTATCAAACTGTGGTCCGTGGAGCAGGTATGAGCATTTTCTGGATGTGTACAGTCACATGGCCCCATCCTTGTGTTTGTACCTAAATACTCTTGAATGCAACACTCAGTGAATTTATATATATAGCTTTGCTATATAAATTACTTACTCTATTTGGATGCAAATGGTTGTTGCCTAAATGTGAAGTTGTTGCTTCAAATTTCTTTTTAGGTGGTAGCATGTGGCAGATTGGTGACTGAATATCCGGACCTTTCCTCTTGTTTATGGACTTGAATTTACAAAGTATGAAGAGCAAAAGCATATATAAAAAGAAGTAAAATTATAGAATGGGGCAGAAAGAGATGGTTTTTTTTAAAGGGAAAGCAGACAAGCAAATAGTATTTTAGGTACTTTAATTATGTGATCAAGGGGAGGTTTTTAAGATCCCATTTGTTAAGATCTGGTGAGCAGTGCAAAAAATGTTCATGCTCTTTGTTTCACTGTAATAGGAGAAATATCTTCTGATAGCAGGCAGTTTGCAAATCTTAGCATCCCGTAGTTAATCAGTTATGTATTTCTTTTTGAAGCACCAATTTCAGTAGAACCGAGTACTTGATGTATCTGTAAGGCTTTTTCCGTTTCAAAGGAATGGAATTTATGCTATCTGCTGTCATTCTTTTTTTTTTTTTTTGGTTGTTTTTATGGGATGTTTATATGACTGTAACAAGGAAAGTGTAAGTAATTACAGGTAATATTTAGCAGAGGCGTGCAGTTCTGTATTTACATTTCAAAATAAACACTTTAATTGAATTATGAATGCTATTTGAAGAGGGTAATAGCAAATCTCATGTATGGTTAACATAGATCCAAACCATTATGAAAATCCTTCGACTATGATTTTCTGTTTTTAAAAAATAATTTTTGCTCTGTAGGATTTAAAAAATGTAAATCTAAAAATAATCCAGAGCATATGGTTTAGGGATTATGAGTCTCAAATTTACCTTGCAGAAACTTTTGTCTTTTTTTTTGTAGAATTGTCAAGGTTTTCTCCATCTTGATGAAAACCAGACCCAAACATAGATGTAGTGAGATGGAGGAAGGGACCTAAAAGATAAATAGTGTTTGTGATGTTGGCTTTTAGGTACTGCCTAAATTGGTGACTTTTTTTAAGTCACTGGGCAGTTGCATGAAGACTAACTAGACCACGTGCAGCCATGAAGACAACGTCAGTGCCTTTTTATATATTGGAAGAAACATGTACTGCTTTACACTGTGAAGGGACAACAGTATTTGTGTTGGAGGATTGCAGTGGTGCGACAAAATACAAACTTCCTGATCCAGACATGTTATGTTCTTTTTTGAATTGAAATGCTGGCTGAAATATGTTACGCACTCCACACTAATGTATGGTCTTTTCAGCCGTATGGTTGCCACCTTTGAAATACCAAAAAACCCCCAAACTAGCCACATCAGAGAAATGGCTGTTGTGCGTGCACAGATTAATCTGCACATGTATTGCAGCGCTGACAACACCCAGTGCGTCCATACTAAAACTTGCTGGGCAAGTTGGAAACCACTGAAACAGCAGCTCTGCTTAGCGAAGAGAGGTGTTACTGATTTGCTTTCTTGAATTTCTCAAAAAAATTTTGGTAGATACATTTTCATTATGAACCTACTGAATTACCTAGCGATTCCACTGACAAGCCTGTAGCTACCACTCTTGAATGGGAATTAAAGTTTCATCATCTTTCACTTTATCTATATTGAGATGGTAGTTCAGGATCCCAGCTGAGGTGAGGCCACATAGTGTTGGTCCCCCTTAGGGAATAACCTCTGAATTAAAGTCGCCAGAGCAGAATCTGTCCCAGTTTTCCCTCCACCAGCAGGAATGTTGTTTGGCTTTCATTACAGCTAGTTCAGACCTGGTCCAGGTCTTATTTTACACAGTGCATGGTGGATATAGATTCTATTTTGACCCAGCAAGAGTAACTGTAACTCGGCAGGATCACGGCAGTACACCCAAGGTGCATTAGGTTGTGTTCACAGCACACTATCACAGCAGCCACTTGTTTTTAGTTTGCTTAAAGCTATTGCCAATTATTGCAAAATACTTACAAATAGCCTCTGATCTGAGATGCTTCACTCTTACAAGGGACCTAAACCCAAAGAACATACTAGAGTTTTGCTTATTTATATGTCCTCATAAAATTACATGTTTTAATACTTTTATCAGGAGCATTCTCAGGAGGTGGTTTTACCTCTAAATTTTGTCTCCTGTCCTCTCCAGAATGGTCAGTCTTCTCTCCCCTACTCTGCTGAATGGTCACTTGTGAGGAAAGTTGACTTTCTGAGGGACATCTGAGGGAAGATACCTTTTGGACTAGAGTAGCTGTGTGCGTTTGCTGTTGTGATCTACTCCTGTGTCAGCAGCTGATGACAGGACAGTTCTTCAACTTAGGCTCCTTGCCTGGGCCACCAGAAATATACCTGGCCTGTGTGTATCTTGGTGTTTTATGAGATGTTCAGCAAATATGGATTGCGCATGGGCACATTGCCTGTTTTAAGTCTCTGTTGTCTATCTGACATGGGCCAGTGCTGGGAGGTCTGTCTTGCTGGTGAGAGGGTACCTTCAGAAGTCAGAGGGATTGCTTTCATTGTTAGTCTTTCCACATGTAAAACTTCGGTTAATACATGTATGCATCAATGGCAATGGTAATAGAAAATAAATCCCTCTTTTATGTAAATGTTAAGCAGCGTTCCAGTGTGAAACGTTAACATTATGGCAGTATAGGAGTTAATAATGGAAGCATCTAATTGAAACGGTGCTTCTAGACAGGTGCTTTGGCTTCCAACTGCATTTCTCACGGCACTACTGCACTATGCTGGAGCGCAGCAACTTTCCCAGTGCTGAGATGGCAGTGGGACATGGTTTCTCTTTGTAGCTAATGAAACCACAGAATTGCAAGTGCTTATCCTAACTCTTCTATTCAGTCTCAGATTTTGCTGAACTTCACCTGTTGCCTGTGGCCTTCAAAGGGTTTTTTTGGAATTGAATTTTAGGAAACATTTGTAGCTGTAGTTGGGAAGTAAAATGAGAAAAAAACCCAACATTTTTGTAGTGTTTAACTATTTTTTTCTATAAAGCTTACTTTGACTCAAGTTTATAGTGTTTTGTTTGTGGGGTTTTTTTAGTATAGATTGTTGTAGAAACAGAGAACTATGAACTGCTTCCACGCAATACGTGCTGTGAAAGTGAGAAGCAAATCTTCTGCAAAATCTTATATTTAGGTGAACAGAACCCGTAGGCCACCTAGTGCTATGCTGTGTGTATCTCTACTGCTGTACAGGTTTGTAGTAGTAAAAATGCATACTTCTGAAGGGTTCAAGTAAACAAAACTAACACAGGGTAGGAAAGGAAGAGGAGGCACAGAATAACCTTGTGTTTAACAGTTTGGGACAAAGTTGGGTATCTGAGCTCCAGTTTTGATTCTCAGACTTGTCCGTGTTCACTGGATTATGTAGCCCCTCTGTGTTAAGGGCATATATTAGCACAAAATAAAGTATTTCCTCCATTTCAGATAGCAGAGTTCAGCCTCATCTGTATCTCTCTCAGAAAGAAAGTCAACAATTTTCCTGTTATCTTCCCATATTTGTGCTGCACGTGCTCTGTCCATCTCTCTTTCGCATGACCTCTGCAACCCAGTACAGACTTCTCTATTGCGTCAAAGGGAATTTAGTTTTGCTCAACTTTGGGTCGAGGAAGATCTGTCCTTCTACTAAAAATGTCTTGTTATTTGCATCTTGTGCCAGCAGTATTCTGGAAATTACCCTCCCCATCCAGGGGACCTCAACAGGCTGGAGAAATCAAAAGGAACCTCATGAAGGTCAACAAGAAGTGCAGAATCCTGCACCTGGGAAAGAACAACCCTGTGCATCAATATATGCTTGGGGCAAACCAACTGGAAAACAGCTTGGCAGAAAAGGCCCCGGGGGTCATGGTGGACGCTATGTTGAATGCGGGCCAGCAATGTGCTCTTGCTGCAAGGAAGGCTAAGGGTGTTCTGGGCTGTATTGGGAGGAGTGTTTGCCAGCAGCCGATCCTTCCTCTCCAGTCAGCAGTAGTGAGGCCACACTTAGAGTACTGTGTCCATCTCTGGGCTCCTCAGTACAGGAGAGATGTGGACACACTGGAGAGAGTTCAACAAAGAGCCACAAAGATGATTAAAGGGACTGGAGCATCTCTCACATGGTGACAGGCTGAGAGAAGAGAAGGCTCCGGGGGATCTTATGTGTGTAAATACCTGAAGGGAGGGTGCAAAGAGGATGGAGCCAGGCTCTTTCCAGTGGTGCCCAGTGACAGGAGCAGAGGCAATGGGCACAAACTGAAGCACAGGAGGTGTTCTGAACATCAGGAAACACTTTTTTCACTGTGGGGGTGACTGAGCACTGTTACAGGTTGCCCTGAGGGTCTGTAGGGTCTCCCTCCTTGGAGATATTCAAAAACCGTCCAGACACGGACCTGGGCAACTGCATCTAGGTGGCCCTGCTTGAACAGGGTGATCGGACCAGATGGCCTCCAGAGGTCCCTTCCACCCTCAACCATTCTCTGAAAGGTGGTTTGGAAAAGTATCAGGTACCTAGCTTGTGCCTGCTTGGTTTTTAGTGATAGTCAGCTAAGGAGAAGAAACATAGAGAGTCCATTCCCTTTAGGAATCCTTGGGATACGTGACTGAATGCCATGCAGTTGCAATCACCTTAACTTTGCTGCAGTACTGACATCAACCCAGAGGAGCTTCCTGGTATTTAGCAGTGACACAGGGCTTCCCAGCTCTGTCACTTCCCCTCAGCAAGACCCCCAAGTCTAGCAGAAGTCTCGAAATAGCACCTGCTCCACCTCTGACTTCCCTTCTTCCTCCTATTCATGCTTCCATGCAAAAAAAGCTGATGATGCACAATGGAAAGGTAAGAGGTGAGATCAAAGGTAAGACAAAAACCTAAGTTTTTCTGGGTGATCTGAGCCATTTAAAGTTATCATAATAATAAGGTTTTATATCGTGCTAATTTTGCATCATATGAGTTCTTGCTCCCCATTTTTTTTTTTCTTTTCAAATATTTACATATACCAGAGAATGCACTGTGAATGTAATGATTAAGATACTAGATCAAACTTTGGTCTCAGTCATTTTGATGTAAATTTGGGGGTAATATCAATCTGTCTCAAGTATAGTGTATATTTCTGAAGTGGTGCTTGCTCTGGTATATTTTTGTCTCATGCAATATTACTCTCAGATCCTACAGAAAGAATGAAAGTCAGGCACTTCTCTTTTTTAAGAGCTGCAGTTCACTTTGCTAATGCTGTATTTGAGAACCCTTTTTCATTACTTTTAGTTCTTTCCATCAGACTCCTGGAAAAAGTCTTGCTGCTTCCAACTTTTATTTCAGTTATTGTAACATTAGCAGTGGCATCAATATGGAGGGTTTTTTCAGCTTTTGGAAGAGGGTTGAAATGTGACTCTATTAAACCTGAATCTGAAGACAGACTTGGTTTCATATTGTTTTCTCTTAATAGCTTTCCAAGCAGCCGCTAAGTGAAACTACTGCATATTGAGCCTGCTGTAATATGAGGCTCATTGGGTAAAATAACATTAGTCTGTGCTACTTAAACACACTCTGGAAGGCTTAAGGAGGAGAGGAAGGAAAATATTTGAAGAGATCAACTGGATGTGGTCGAATACAAGTAATGTCACCTGAGAAGGATTAGAATTTGCCAAAGCTTGACCTGAACGAAGACCTCCATTTAGGGCTTGTGTTCCTACCAGATCAGCTGTGGTAGTTTTTCCATGCACAGTTTTCTACCAGCAGTCACATAGTGAAAGAGCCCAGTGATTTACTTGGCTTCTGTGTGTCAGCTGCAGTAAAGTTTTTAAAAAAAAAAAATAAAAAAATCCCAGTTTAACATTCCTTCTCCTTATTAGCTGCAGCTGGCTTTTTCTAATTATGAAAGCCTTAACATTTTTTTCATCTACATTCTGTTGCTTTTATCTTGGCTGGGAGCTCAGTGTACACACTCTAGCTGATAAACAGCTACACGTGTAGTTCATCTCCATAGATGTGGACAGCCTCAAAAAAATACGTGCATCGACACTTCAAAATCCAGGAGAAGACCCAGTGGAGTGATTAGTAGCAATGGTACATCATCCACCATGGTCTTTGTTTTCTGATTACCTGGGGCTGGCAAACCCAGTGGCCTCATATTCTTAATAACATGCCTACTTTGATGGTGTCTTTGAAAATCACTTATTCTTCTGTTTTGTGATTGTGTTTTGGAGTGCTCAGTACGGCTCCAGGTGTATGAATTGAGTCCTGGGGTCATAAAGGCCTGACTCCCTCCATAAGGTAAAAGAGAACAAGGATTTGGGATGCTTAATGCCTCTGAAAAAAACAAGTCACAAGTGAGTTTTTTATTTTTTTTTACTCCACCCTGCTGTGGAATTGGGATAGGGGTAGAAGAAAACAAAATGATTGATTGTGCCCACATCACGTGACTAGGTAGATGTTGACCCCAGCAGACCGCTACAGCCATTCCTGCTAAATCTGAGGTTGACCATTGCAGGGTAAAGTAGGAAATACTTTTATATGTAAATAATGAAAGAAAATGCTTATTAAGATTAGGGTTTTTTTCAGAGGAGCTACTTTATCTCATGCTTTTAGGTTTAGACTTGAGTATCACAGACTGAGAAAACAATGTGGAGGTGAATTTGCTGTTACCAAGAGGTTTCTCTAAAGTGTTACTGACTGCTGCTGGAGTGAGCAATGCTTTTGCTCAGTATATCCATTTCCATGTAAAATTTTCATTACAAAGTCAGTGTTTCTACAGAAAATGGTAGTTGATTCTAGGTTTTTGTGAGGTTCAGCATAGCATGTGCTTTTCTGGGCTTGATCTTTCTTCTTAAAACTAGCTTGAGTCACAGTTAAGCCTGGTGGATATGTAATGAGAAAAGGCCCATGATGAAATGCAGTGCTGTGGAGGAATAGCATGTCTCTCAAGAGACTTGTATTGAGATGATTTAATGTCAGAACTATTTATTGTTATCCTTCTTTTGCATTTACACCTCACACCACTAACTTATGAAATTGTGACTAAGCATTAGCCATTTTGTTTAGCCACAAACATAGTTGATTTCTTTTTCATCACTACTTCTTACTGTTTTAATTTGTTCCTTAGTTTTTGTCATTCATGCTTAGTGTATAACAGAAACCCTATCTCCTCTCTCCCTGTAGTAACCATGTAGAGAACCCATGATATCCTACGGTATGGAATAATTTCTCTTTTGGTTACGTATGTTTAGCCAAGGAGAAATCCGATTAGCTGAATGCCCTTCATAGTATTCCAGTACATCCTAGAGCTTTGCATTTGCTGTTTGATGTTCCATTTTACAGCCTTACTTAAATGCTCTCCAGGGATTGTGGTTTAGTGGTGAGAGGATGAAATTTGAATCCAAGGTGCCTGGTTCTCTTACCACCAGAGCTGGTCAGTATGTTTAAACCCAGATTGTTCTACCCCACCACCCCCATAATGGAATTTTGCATGTGTGTCTGCAGAGAAGTTTTTTCCTCTCTTCTTTTTTTCTTAAATAATTGTTGAGCACTTGCAGCTTAAGCAGGCAATGCAAGTCAGTCTTTCACTTCTGTGCCTCAGTTCCTCTGGTGCAGAGGGTAGTGTTTTATCACGCTGCAGTTTAAGTTCTATCATTGATTTGCATGGCTGTGAGGTCCTAGAGTGTTAATCTCTAGGCATGTGTATGGTTATTATAAAGGATAATATCCACATAAATAAATTTCCTGCCTCCAGATTTATTGACTGAGCACACACCTGCATGTAGAACATTTCATCCATGGCAATGATCTAAGAGATTTAGAAAGTGCTGGCTCTATCTGATGTTGAGCCTTCTGCATCCTCATGTCTGTCAGAGATGAGATAGCAAAACCCATGTGATTCTGCATCACTGCTCTGTTGTGTGCAGAAATTACTACTGTTTTTTTCATTGCAAGATATGTGTCTGAAAAAGTCTTTAAATGGGGTTTTATGCTGACATATTTTATTAATTTTCAGATACAAAGGATGGAGCTCTTCATATGCAAGTAGGTGTTTGCAGTAGGCTGACTTAACTGCTGTAAGAACAACTCATATATTCAAAAAAGAAACTATGTTTTATTTCATACCAAAATAAGATAATTATATTATCAGATTTTGAAAATGACAAGAGGCTTGAGGCACATCAGACCTGGGCTGTGAAATTAAGGTGTTTCAAAGAGACCTACATTTAGAGATACTTAGATGAACAACTTACTGGCTTTAACTTATCTGAAAATGAAAACATAGCTTTACAAATTTAAGAAATTCTCAAAATTGACAAATGTATATTTCTTATATTAAGTATATATAAAAAAAGTATATAGTGTAGTTGTCTTTACCTCCTCAGAGCTGCCAGTATCTTTCCTTTAATTCTAGAGTCTCTTATTATTCACATTACAAACCTAATCTATGTAATGTGAGCCAAGTGGCTTTTAGTTTTTTATAAACAAAAACATATGACTTGTCTGTTTTTTAAGACTGTGTTTGCATTCCCACAGAATAACAAAAGAAACCCCAAATCAGTAGTCCCTTGCCAAATACTAATTTTAATTTCTGCTTGAAATGTGCTGAATGCTAAGCACCCAGAGTGCACAGGTAATTTTAATACATTTTTACTTTTTATCTTCTTTATGAGGGAATTCTGATTCAGATTAAAAAAAGCCCTGTAGCCATTAAGTGTCATTCTTTCAGGATGAAACCCAGCCTGCTGTGATTTAAGTGGATCTGAAATACAGAAGCTACTTCATTTAATTCCATTTTTAATGGTTTTCCTGCAAGATGAGGAGATAAAGCTATACATATCTGAACAGCAAATACGCTCCATCTGTTCTAGTTCAAGATTTCTAAGTCTGGTCCATCATCATTGTTTGATGTCTCAAACTCTGATGCCTTGGGCTGACTACAGGGAGGATGACAGAAGATTTGGTGGATGTTTTGAATGTGCTAAGTACATGCAGGATGTAAAGCACAGCGCTGTTGGATTGAATTAAACTGACATCCTGCAGCAAAGTGTATATTTGTGTAGTGTGGAAACAGTGAGAGTTTGAGTTGTCTTTTCCATAGGTGTTTCTGTAATTCACATACATTCATACGTGGTAATATACGCATATTTCCAGAGTTATAACTTTCCAATCTGGTGTTTCTCCACTATGTTTAAAGGCACCTATTCTGCTTTTTGAACTTCCCCATTTCCAGTTGGATTGCTTTGCTGCTCCTCTCCTCAGTCATGTGCAGCTTTGGCATAATTTTTAGCATTTATTCTTCCTTCAGGTTGCTTCATGTATTCTTCCAAGTGTCTATAAGCTCTTTTGTCTTCCCTGCAAATCCTTTATTTTCTCTCTGAGCTTATTGCTGAAACTTCCATATTTATTGGAAATAACACCTTCTTTCTGTCCCCCAACCTACCAAAAAATCTGTCTTATTGAAAATGGTTTTATTGGTTCATTTTTGCTTTGGAAGAAAACTTTGTAGGAAGTTTTGAAGTCTTACAAAATTTAGTAATTTGAGTTTTTTAAAGCGTTCTATAAATTATGGTTTTGCAATGATTATATTCAGTTTTACTAAGGATTTAGAACAGGATGACTGCAATGATAAGGAGCTGTCTCAGGGTACAGAAGATCTGTTTTCGCTTCCTGACGCTCAGACTGTGACCTTGGTGAAGTTGTTCAGTCCACCTCCTGTCCCCTTCATCTGGAAAATGGGACTACACGTTTGCTCCTGGTATAGACTTGTAACAGCGCTACAATGGTGAAGACTCCACATATCTCAGAAGAAAGAAATTCAATTCTGTTATCTACTTCTCTGTTTCTGTTTGCATTCTGCTATGTACCTTTTTTTGTCCTGATGTTTATAACTTGGAAGACCTGTTCCTTAGCACTCAGTGTCTTCTGCCGTTAGTGCCTTTATCCAACATGGTCTTTGGAAGCTTTCTCCATAAACAGCAACATGATGGTCAAAACCTCATGCTTGGACTTTAGAGTGGTGTACTTTTATTGGTTAAACTGCTCTGTAAGTTCTTTAGGGCAAAGATATAAGGAGAATTCTGGGCCTGTGAAATGAACGGCTCCTCTTCTGTTACCTTGAGTGGAATGAGAATATCACTATCGGTTCACAAGAGTCAGCTGAAATGCTGTGACATTTGAATATTTCTGTGAACAAACTTATCCAGTGATTTGCCTGGGTTCTGGTAGGACTGTGTGCCTTTGATTAGTTGTCCAGTACTTCCCATGTCTTATGTAGATTATAATGAAGCCTTAGGTACCTTAGAAGGAGCTGAGGTGAGCTGGAAAACAGGCTGTTTCCAGTACAGAGTCAAGCTTGTTACTAGTGCTCAATAAAAATAAGAGAATAGGATTTCCTTTAGGTTTCTGAATTTTACTTTCTCAGCGTAGTCTTGGCATGTAAAATCTTATGGGCATGAATGAGATTAAGTAACATGCACTCCTGTTAGCATTGTTTCAGACTTGGCAATAAACAAACTGTGCCCTTTCCAGCCTCTCAGTAGATAAATGCTTCATATTTTATTAGAACAATTTGGCTCCTGACATGAACTGTAGGCCCATTAATCCTGTAATATAGTGAATACGATTGGAAAAATACAGGATGTAAATATGTTCCTCATTATGCACTTTAATACCAACCAGATATATAGTGTGCAGTCTAGAACATGGTAGTCGGAGTGTACTAAGCAACTAGCAATTTGTTGACAAGGCTCATCTGCTATTGGTTTATTTTGGGGTTAAGGGCAAAAAGCCTTAAGAAATTTCAACTGGTTGACATTTTATGTTGATGCCTATCACATCTTGCTGGACATAGTTTAAACAGATAGGGCCAGTGGCTTTATTACCTTCAGCTCAGTATTCTTCATTGAATCCAGAAACAAGACAACTTGAAGAATATAAGTCTTACAGAAGAAAGACTGAGAATGGTTACATTTGTACATTGGGGATGATGATGATGATAATAATAGTACTACTAATAATCTAGTCAAGGAAGCAGTAAATCCAAGCTTTTCTATTTTACCATGATCTTTTAATTTGAGACTGGTTTTCCTTCCCAAATTTAATCTGAGAATTACTCAGGTCACTTAAGAAGTGGGAAAGAATGAAGTCCTATTGATACCATCGCATGTGCTACAAGAATGTTAGAAGTCATGACAATAATGGTCTCAACGGCCATATGTTCAGTAAATTAGTTGGTGTTACTCAGTGGGGAAAATGGACGTCCAAACACTGGGCTCCAAATTGGAAAGTATACTCTAGCGAACAGCCTGTGTATCTCATCTGTAGCGCATTCATGGGGAACATGCATGTGGAAAGGAAGCTTAAAGGCCTTTGAATACAGTTTTAATTTTCCCATGCAAGATACTTTTCTTGGATTGTCAAGGTGCTAGACTTCTGCTTGAAATTTCTGAAGGGCAGGATGTTGATCAAGGGCCTTCATTTTGCATGACGTTTCATAGGTTTTTGAAGTCTGTAATTCCAGAAATAGGTCCACTGTGTACTGCAGAGTTTCATATTGTTCATATTGAAAGCCATTGTGTTTTCTTATGAAGTTTCCCTTTCTTCCCTGTGGAGTTTGTCCTGAAGATATTTCAGTGCATTGGCTTCCAGGTTGGACAGACTTTCAATGCATTTGTGTAAGTGAAAGGACAGTCCCTATGTAAATGAAGGAAGAGATATTCTTTTGAGACCACTTAAATAATTACTTAATTATTCTGCGAAATGCTGGTATGGCATTTGTGTGCTGCCATATTACTTCCTTCCTCTTCTTACAAGACAGCGTAGCAGAAATTTCAAATCTTCAATAATGGCATTTGTAAGAGCAAGTCAAGTACCACAGCACTGACAACTGAGCAGTGAAAGATGCAGTGCAAGAGACCTTGTAGCCTTACTTTGTCCCTGTCTTAAGCCTTAGATCTTTCCTTTAAGACCGAGATCACTATGCTTCCACAGCACAGCAATGGTAACATGGGAAAAAGCGTGAAGGAACCAGTGGTCAAGAAAAGCAATGAAATGTTTTCCATTGGTGGGGGAGGTTAGGCAGAGAAATCAGGAAAAAAAAAAAAACCTTTTCATGAACAACAGACAACTTTCATAGAAAGTATCATTTAGTAAAAAGAAAAATAATTGCCAAACAAGACGTCAGTGTAAAAGCTTACAAGCAGCCATAGAAAACAGTACCAAATTCATTGGTATGGGATTTTGGGGTGCAGGTTTTATTGGGTCTGACAAAGTGCGTTGTGATCTCTTTGGAATGAGACTTCATGGAAATATACTAACAGCCTGTGCACAGATTCAGAAAACATTCCTGTATTTGAAGTGGTTTAGCAAAATTCATTTATCCATTAAATCAAGAATTGTGTTTAGGCTGCAGGACCTGATGGGCCACATAATGTGCACCGGGCTCCTAGCAGTCATATGTAAACTCTCTAATCACTCTCAGCTGTGTTATAACAAATAATTGGAAACTTAATATCTACCAGCAGTGGTACCTGTATCTGTAACAGTAGTAGACATTCCTCTTACAGTTCCTTAAAAAAAGACAAAAACCCTCAGAAAAAGTTGAATCGTTTCCTTCAATTTTTTTTTTTTTTTTTTTTTTTTTTTACTGCTACTTTTAAAAGCTGCTGTTACAGCTTGGCTGCCTGTTGTCCGTGTTGTTTTCTTTGAACAAAAGCCAGTCCTTTTTTGACAAGTACTTTGCCATTTGAACAACTGTCAGTAGGGAGATGCATTTCTGTGTTGATACAATGATGATTTTAACAGGTTGCAGTGGAGGACGCTCCAGAAACATTCCTGGATACAGAGGTCCTAGCTATGAACCGTGCATCCTGAATCCCAAGGTGTTGTATGGTGGGCAACTCTGCCTTGTCCGCTGTGTTGGCTTTTGTATTGGTTAAAAGACCAGTAAAACCTTTTGCAGTAGCATTTGCTATTACTCCTTCCTCACTTTGTGTGCGTGGGATGCAAAAGCAATGAAAAAAATTGCACCCTATGTTCTGTAGAAGGATTGTTTCTGTTTTTGTAATGTTACCCAATCTATTGGAATTTTCCAGATATCGAACTGAGGAACCCAAATCTGCTCAAATGTATTACAAGACCTGGGATAGTACCCTGAAGATAGGGTTGTGGTGGTAGATAATATAGCTGTGCAGTCCTCTTAAAAACATAAAGGACATATTTATGTAAAAAACTGTGAATAGTTGAAGCAAAGTTGTAATGAGATCTCTAGAAAACTATGATTATGTACTCTTTCATTTTAACTCAACTATGAAATGAGAAATCTTTTTTTTTCTCAACGGCCATGTCCGAGCAGATGTAACGATTTTAGTGTTCTATAGTTAGCCCAGTAATTAGCTGATGATTGCTCAGCAAAGAAGCCAACAAATCAAGAGTATAGAGTACAGTGACTCATCTGAGAACATTTGCTGTGCATTATATTTGATTGTTAATTCTTGGTTTTGTGATTGCTGTATGAAATATTCAAGGTTTTGTAACTACAGAAGGGACATAAAGTGTATGAGCTAGTTTTCAAAGGCAGGTCTCTTCTTGGGTTCATGTGGAAATGATCTTTCTCCTTCCCGTTCAGAATAAAGACAAGGAGGCCAAAATAGGAAGGAAAAAGCTGCAATAGTGTTGCTGTGAAGTTGCTTGATCAAGCATTTAACTGGGAACTTTACATTCACCTGTCTAGCTTCAGCTTTCTTTGTAATATTTAACAGGTGCTGATAAGCAATAACCGCCAGCATCCTCCAGCATATGATCACCTCCTCTTGGTCTCCTCCTGAGCTGACCCAAGCTGGTGATGGGGTCGGGGAGACACAGGTCTGCTCAACACAGAACCTTGCACGTACTCATCTTTGTGGCCTTGTAACCCTTTGCAGGCTGAAGTCTGGCATGTGAGAACAGTCTTAAAAGGACGGTCCTTTCTTCCCTCCCATTTTTTTCAATGTGTCTACTTTTAACAGTCAGCACGTGTGAGATACTGTATTTGTGGACTCTCAGATTCCCTTAGAACTCATGGCAAAAGCTCACACTTCTTGGTACTAGAGGTTATAGTGTTAAATTGAATGTGGTGGTCATATGGACTTGAAAATTTGAAGTTTTCAGTAAGAGAAGGGAGTTAGTTCCTTTACTGCCATTTGTGTCTTTGAAAATCTTTTTTACCTACGTGAGAAGTTTACTAAACCTGGTGGGTTTTTGCACTTTTAACTGCATTTCCCAGTGATAAGGGGACAAGTAAAGACAAATGAGCTTTCCCATGCTGCTTTCCTTTAGTTAGTCTCTGCTATGAAGTCTTTGACTAACAATGTGTATGTGCCTAAGTGCAATGCGGCTATCTTTTTCTAAATATCTCTTAAGCTTTACTTCCTTGCTGTTTGCTATTTGGGTAGGGTGCTTTGCAAGAGTATAGTCACTTGAACCTTGAGCATGCACCCTGGTCCTTGCCTCTTGTGATCTTTTGTTGTAGCACTGATCTTTAAGTAAGGTATGTGCAAGGGTTTTTGTAGGTTCATAATGAACTCCACTGAATTTGGGAACTAGATGTAAGACTGAAGCCAAACTGCTTTGATGAGGAAGTCCAAAAGAGCACAAGTAAAGAAAGGAAGGTGGGAAGAGATGATGCTGGTGTAAGAGGGCAGAATGGGGCACCAAGAGGAAGGAATAGCAAAGAAGGCAGTTTTTATTATGGAAGGGAGATCAGCTGAGTTGATTAGATTCATGTGTGGGATTTTTTTGTTTTAATATTTGTTTATAGAATTAAATGTAAATTCCTTACTGGGGAATACTGTGGTTGAGTATGGTTATGCATGTGTGACAGAGGATAGCAATGTATACATTTGAAAAGAAAAAACCCAAGCCATTCAAAATATCAGGAGATTTGCAGGAGAAGCACCTCTTCATTTACTTTAACAGCAGCTAAATTGTGTGTCCCTGACTTAATTAGTATCAAAGTAATTTGGCTCTCCTCATATTAATCTTCTGTTTGTTACAGTTAGCGGAAATACAGTTCTTGACATTGTTTCAGTTTTTAGGTGCTGATGACAAAGTTTGTGCATCTTATAAATTGCATGCAATGTGTAGAACTCTTATTAATTGGTGGTGGAAGTTACAATCCATATTTTAAATAAGTAGCATAATACAGCCATTCAGAATTACACCACAAAAAAGAGAGGGGCTTAATGGACTCCATATGTCTGCTTTTAGAACTGGTTGAGTAAAACTTTGCTATACCACATAATGGTAAACCATCAGTGCTATAATGTCTTTGGGGTCTTTTAAGAACCTTCTTTATAGACACTCTTCTGACAAAGATTAATTCATTAGTGGATTCAAGCCAACAGTACTATGGTTTATATTGTTACAATAAGCAGGCATCAGGGTTGGTTGCATTGTTGCTTTAAATTCCTGAAAACTGAAACGCAATATCCCTGCTCTTGAGGAAAAACTAATTTTGAACAAAAAGCAGCTTTTCAAGTACATCACTTGCATTTTAAAACAGTTGTTTCAATGCATACCTTAGTTTATGTTCTTTCAGAGTAAAGACTAAGAGAGTAGTCTTTAGGAAAACATGGATATAGGATGCAGTCTTCCTGCATCGGTGATAATTTTTTTTTTATACAGAAATGCTAATAACTAGTTCTTAGAAGTTATTTCATGGCTAAACATTTCAATAAAGCAGCTCTATTTATAATTTTTAAGAAACTAGTGCCTAGGCACTAACGGACAGCTAGGCTAGGGCCACATCATGCAAGTGGTCTAATTGCCTGCTCCTCCATCCTCCCCTCCCCCAAAAACAGCGCTTCACTTGGGAGTATTTCCAAACCCGGTGACCCTACGTGCATGCTGCCTGGCCCAGCTGCTCTTTTCGTAGTGAAATTCAGATCACAGGATTCTGTATCAACGTTCCTGTGGGGGAGCGTGTTGAAAAATCCGTAGCAATCCCTCCTTCGCTTCCACCCCGTTAGCACAGGCTGGTGGGGAACCTCCGTACCCACGTCATGTGAGGGCACGTGCTGCTTCCTCACCCAGACCTGGCTGGGTCTGCCACTGCCTGGCCCAAAACCGCCGTGCCGCGCTGAGACATCTGCAAGAGGGGGCACAGAAACTGTCGCTGGACTCTGAGATGGGAATTTCAGACATTTGCATAGGTGTACCCTAATGAAACAAGCACGTTTTTGTAGAAGACAAAGGCTGTGGATCTATTAAAAGGGCCTAGGCAGGAATCTAATCTTCTAGGTTTTCATTGTATGTCTTGACATGACTTGTGCGGTTCAGAAAAGTGTGTGTAAATGTATGTGTTTAAGTATGTGAGAGCATATAGGGGAATTAACCCATACTGTTGAAGTTCTCACTAAATTTTGTGTAGGTGTGACAAATCAAAATTTTACCAAAAAAGTGTATAAAAATGGACTTTTCCAAGACTTTTTTTGAAAAACTAATAAATTTCAACCTTTCTCTTACTTCCCTCCTTTTTTTTTCGTATTGAATTATTAATTCCTTGAACTGTTTATATTTGCTTTAAAAAGTAGACTGACTTTGAAAGGATCTGTTTTACCACCCTCTTTGAGGTCACCCCCTCAAAGGGATAGTCACGACAGTTAGTTCTTCTGTTCAAAGCAACAGACCCACGTTCAGGTGCATCTCCCACTTCCACAGTCCGCGTGGATATTCACACTTCATCTCTGCTATTTCTATAAAGCAAGGGAGATAAACCAAAAAATTGGAAGTTCTCCGTGGTCTGTAAAGCAGTTCATGCATTTCAAGGCTGTCGTACAGACTGACCGTAAACTTAGACAGACACCACTTCTATTTTTCCTTTTCAGATTATGGTTGGTTTGGTTTTGGTTTTTTTTTTTCCTTAAGAGAAAAAGAAAGAAGTCCCATTGTTTGCTCTTTTATTTATCACAGGAATCCAGGACCCTGGGTATTTGGGATCCCGCTCTCCCACATCTTATGTGTTGTCAATACCACCTTTTGAGGGCTCTGCTCTTTGGCATCAGCTCTTTTTTAAATGGCAATAGGGACTAATTAATCTACCAGGGCTCGTCCACCCATGCATTTCACCAGGAGACCAGATTGCTGCTGGAACTAAGGGAATGATATAGCTGTCAGAGAAGGAAAGGAGAGCTGTCATCTCATGGCAGTTTATTTTTAAGTCCTCATTTCTGTCTTCTTAAAAGCCACATTTGATAAAGAGGTAGTTACTCTAGAAACAAACATCCGTTCGTTATTTCAGATGTTGGGATTTAATACATGCTCGCAGTTACCTTCTGCACATATGTAATACATTCTAGCTTTTTATAAGGCTGTTGGTTACAAATAGCTTTGAAATAACTACCATGCCTTCCAGCTATAAAATCCCATAATAATTATTCATTATATCACCATCATTTTTATTATGCTAAAAGGGATTCCTCCACACCCCCTCCCACAGCAGAGTACTGTTGTAGAAGGGATTTCATTTGCCCATTCATTAATTCAGGATTGTTCAACACCACAATACAGCTATATCATCTTTATTTTAGGGGAAACTGAATGGAGTGAGACAGCCGCTGCATGAAACTGCAGTAATTGGATTCATGTTTAAATAACGTGTGGGCAAAAAACCCCTTCAGTTTCCTACCTTAATTCTTTTTATTATCTGCATGTAATCTGAGTAGGTTCTAACTAGAAGTTCTCTAAGAATTAGGCTAGCTGGCTTTATAGCTATAATTTAAGCATAGTTATACATACCTCTGACAATTCCCACTTCCTGTTACATATTCAGAACATAAAAGACAAGGATGTTGAGATGGTAATTTGCTTCTGAAAATGAATTCTGATTCTTTTCCTTTTAACCCCTCTTTCCCCAAATTTTAAAAATATTTCTGGAGCTTAAGACATTTATTTGTGTGTATAGTGGGTTTTGTTGTTGTTGTTTTTTTGTGTGTTTGTTTGTTTTTACATTTAAAACTTCCAGAAAAAAAGTCTGATTTTAACTTAATTTCGGTGTATCCTGTTAAACAATCAACTGCTTAAACATATTTTAGGCTTTAAAATGCACTCATTTAAACTGCTTCAGTTCCAGAGCATCTGATTTAGATACTTGTGCATTCACTTCTTAAATAAAGTGAAAGCATATTGTGTCATACAAGATTTTTTTTTTTCCTTCATTATCTGATCCTTATGCATTTGAACTTGGGCTTCTGTGACAAAGACACAGTTGTTTGTCTGCTGATTGAATTTAACAAGAAGCTGGTGTTCTCCAAGTACGAGTGCCTCATTTCCTATAGCGTAACAGTACAGTAATGCTAAACGCACATATGTACAAAAAAGCATTAAACCCCAGAAAATCCCCTTAAATCTCAAAGCTGGAAATTCAACCACTGAAAGGTAATTGTATGGAAATTTAAGCCAAAAGTAATTTTCTTATGTGGTTAAGGAGTTTTAAATGTAATAAATAAACTGTGATAAAAGGGATCTTTAGAGGAAGCCTCAAGGAGACGGTATGAATTCATGTGCGTTGAGTGATAATTTCCAGCCAAATTCACAGCAAAAAGATATTTTCAAACCTCTTGTGAAATAATAGGCAAAACAGCCCTCATTCTACTGCAGCTTCTCAATTCTTTCTGTTAGATATTTATGTAAATGATATATTTTTGGAGCTGCTGCCTAGTAAACAGATACTATTGGCAAGCATCTGTCTCCCTACACCAGAAGTTAACACCCCTGCGTTACAGAGGTGGTTACAGCAAACAGAGCTCAAGAATATCATAGATTAGAGAGGGACGCGTTTCCCTTAGTTTTTGCCACCTGAAGGTTAGATTCAGTCTGACCTAGCCATTAGTCAGTGAAACGCAATTGGCATCTCAGCAGGGATGTTCAGCCCACTTAGGTTTAGGTTGTTCTGTAGACAGTGGAAGAGGGTGAGCATCTCCAGAGGGCCATTTATTTTATCCCAAGGGGCTCACCTAAAAGTGAATCCTTAAGGTTTTAGCCTTAAGTTAGGTGAGCTGAATTCCATCCTTAGTTTGCTGAATATTGTAGCTTCTTACTAGGGCATACTCGTTTGACTTGAGAATGATCCAGGATGTCTGTGGTGAAAATTAAATCACGTTTGTTGCAAACTTTAGTAAAGCAGAGCATTTGTTTTAATGTAGTTGAGCCACACAACATTTTGAGTTGTGAATTCATGAAAAGAAATACCTTCGTCAAGACTCAGAATCCCCCCAGGTGGGCTCCAGTCTGGAAGGTTCTGATAGAGCCTGAAGACTGAAATTTCAGTGAATTTTTCTGAAACATCATTCCATTATGGAATGATAGAAGAAGGGATTACGGTAGGAAAACGCATTTAAGATGGAACTTAAAAGAATTATAACAATTATTTTACATTGTACAACATGCTCAGGTCCTTTCCTGTTTTTTATTCCTGTATTTCAAAACCTTGACTTCACAAAAGTAGATTGGAGTCAACATATCCTGCAAGTCTTTGTGTGCAGAAAGCTAACACAGTTCCTATGGATGACATCCCTATTGTCACAGCTGTCAATGAGTTAATGGAAATGCTTACCAAATGAAGAAATCTGCTTGTCGCCAATTCTGTTCAGGCAGCTTAAAAGCTGAAACTTTTTCAGCAGTAGAGTTTGTGAAGAGTCTTGCCATGGTAGGTTGAATTTCAGGATTGCCTAGAAAGCACGTGAGGATGTTCTGCCAAGCTCCTAATCTTGGTATGTTCACTTGCACAGAAATATTAAGCTCTCTATAATATTCCATATACATAAATAGGTTATTGTTTTCCTCTGGTTCCTGTCTGGCTTTGCATTGTTACCACCCCGGGTTGGTTTTTGGTGAGGGGGGTGGAGCGGTGGTTTGGCTTCTAAATTGTTTTGCTTCTTGGCGCTGGTGCTTGATTGGCTTCTGCCTTCTGTTTAATTCCTAAGTATTTTTTTCTTTGTATTGTAGTTACTGATCTTTATCTCTAATACTTATATTTGTGGTGATATGTTTGTTTTAGAGTTTCCACAGCGTGCTATAATCTGTTCTTTGTATTGTCGCATATGTTCAGTTACTGACTTGGAGAGTGAAGAAGAAAATGAAAAAAAAAATAAAAAGGGAAAAGTATACGTGTTTTTTTTTCCCCCTAACATTTGTAGTCAACACAAAATACACAGTGGAAAACACAGTTGTTTCAACAGACCCTCAAAGCTCAGACCTGGGTAAAGTTTATAGTTTCAGTGGGACTCAAGGGAACATGCATTTTCTGCCAACTCCAAAAGGACTTGAAAATGTGTTGAAATCTTATATGTATTGTATTTGTTTTGTCTGTGTAGGCAAGTGCTTCTGTGTGGCCCCTGCTTTTCTTTATATTCTCTACAGCTGACCTTGTAGGTGGGTTTTATGTCTCCGGTGTCGATCAAAGGGAGTTTGTAAAGTGCTTTTTAAAAGTGTTTTAAGAGTTGGTCTGACTCATGTTTCATGGGTTCGAAAGATTTATTGAAAATATGTTCAGCAAATTATTTTTTTTTTCTATGAGGAATTTGAATTCAGTTTCTTGAGCATTTAGATTCCCCCTCCCCCCCAAAAAAAAACCCCAGGGTTTTCCTAAGGTATTTGTGTCTTATTTAAATAGAAAACAGAAAATTCCCATTTTATTCTCTGATGCCTTTTAACTGAGCATGTCATTTTTCTCATGGTAAAGTTACTGGCCACGTGCAGCTGAAAATACTTGACTTGTATGCACCTGTGTGTTAAGGTTGTCTTTTTAGAGTGGTATGTATGGTCTTGCAACTTCTAGCAGCTCTCTAGATTCATTATTTCATTTGTGCTTGTCCTTCCTTGTTGCTGTGAGTCTTCTTATTCCAGTTCCACGGACACCTATGACTGTTAGACCAGACTCAGTGCAGGTAGGGAAGGGTTAGGGTGTTCTGCTGGGCCGCTTCAGCTGGCGAGGAGAGAACAGGTATGGGCTATTTGATGTCAAGTGAAAGAATAGCACTTGGTCTCTGGGTCGTGGCTTGAATAATTGATTGATTGATTGATTATTGTCCCAGGCATGCTTGTTTGGTGCCATATAGTGTCTAGACTCCCCTATCATTTCACTTTGAAAGTGACTTTCCATGCTCAACATTTCCAAACAAGTTCAAATTTTTACAGTTGTAACTGTTTTAAACACCTGGTCAAACGAGGCTGGTTTCAAGACCGTTGAAAGTAGGACTCTCCATTTCTGGCTATGGTGCAACTGTTTCCATAGAATCGCTTAGCGAGTTGGATAAAGCTGGTCCTGGATTCCTATCACTACAAGCGGAGCTGAGCAGAGTTCAGCCTCGTCTCGCCATGATGGTGTCATCTTCAGAAAGGTTCTGTTCTTAGTCTGTGTCCATGTGAAAATGCTATGCACAGTAAGTACGTAAAGATGTGAGATCTCACAAGGACGTACTTGAAACTGCACCACATTTGTAAGCAGATGTTATTTTGTGGTTCATAAAGATTAACTTTATTTTTTTCCCCAGCTGTATGCCAGAATCTTATATTTGTGCACTTTCTGGATATGGTGAGAAGTTGAAGTTTAGCAAAAACCGGTCTGTTCTTTTAATATATCTGTGCCCAGTGTTGCCAAAGACGCTTAGATACATTTGGATGAGCTTTTTCACTTTTGGATGCATTTTTATTTGTTTGTTTTGACACATGATATTTTGAGATCACATGTGGCTGCAAGAGCAGCAGCCAGAAGATGAGACTAATCCTTAGCATAAACAGATCAAGGACTAAACTGTTACAGTATTGTTTTTAGAATCTCCAAACTGTTTTATTGAAGTCATGTATTTAACTGCCTCCCTATTTTAATAAATGCATTTTTATTTAATCATCATCTTTATTTGAAAGAGGGGAAACTTGAGAAAGAAGTGATTTGGGGGATTACAGTACGAGTTGATGTCAGTGGGTTGATCTCTGCCTTTTTTTTTCCTTGAGACTTACTGAGTCATGGTCTCTTTTTTTTTCTGATAGCAAATGGTGGAGCTGTTCAGCTACAGAGATCAAGTGTGTGTGTGTGTGTGTGTTTTCAATGTTATTTTAAATTCTGCTTCCACTCTAAAAGAAGCTTAAGGTTCTAAGAAAAAGAGTGAAAGAGCCACCCCTATCCCAGCAGTGCTGGATAGCTTTCCTTTCTTGGTGTTGCTTTCTGAAATTTATATTAATTCCTGTTTCTAAGGACAGGTACTTTTCCTCAAACGCTCTTGTATTACAGTGCCGAAACATTCTTACCAGCCGATGGAGAGCGATTAAAAAAGGCAATTTGAGCGGATGATCACTCCTCTTTATGAAAGGTGACCTTTTCAGAGGTTTTCAGAATATCTAACTTCATTTTTTCTGTTCTAAATCCCACTTCAATATACCCCATTAAATTCTGTTGGCTGGACAGTGTATGCAGAAAAAAGGCATTTGGAGGGAGATTTCCTGAGCTGTAGGGACACTTAAGGAAAAGCTGGTGAATGGGCAGAGATGTTACAGCTGCCCAGCAGGACTCGAGTAACACTTCCTGTGCCTGGAAGAGCCTGGTGATTCCCTGCTTTTTCAGCCGAGTGCCACCACAGGAGTCTTCTCCACAGGGATGAAAGACCTCCGAGACATCTCCAAGACCTGCTAAGCGTGGTCTATCCCTTCATGTACATCCAACTGACAATTCCTACTGCTAAGTGAGAGAAAAGGTTTGGGATTAGCACATTTGCAGTTAATAGTTTCAGCCTTTCTGGTCTGGCTGCAAAAAGCTTTTTTTTTTTTTTTTTGGTCTTCTATTTTGAGCATTTTACAGGTAATATACCACAGGAGATCTGATGGTCAGGGTTTTATTTCACCCAAGGTGGTCTGGTCTTAACCACTGGGCGTGTGAACTAGATGTCAGTTTTGGGTTTCTTCCTGGGGAGAGAGCAGCAGCAGAAGCTCAGGACAACCTTGAGCTGTGTTGGAGACAAACCTCTTCTGCTCCTGACTCCTTTTCCCCTTGGAGAAACTGCAGCTTGCAGTTCTGCTGACTCTTCTTCCACGCTTGAAGCAAACTGCAGCACTCGGGTTCTGAGAGGCGGCGGTGCCGCGGGGCAGCAGAGGCTCCCAGCCCAGCTGTGCCAGGTGTGGCTGGCTGGGCTGTGTTGCCTGGTTTGCGTCCTCTGGGGAGAGGGCGCTGGGCCAGATTCAGCTGGCGAACTTCCAGCTGAATCCTACTGCCTGGTCTGCCCCGGCAGCGTGCAGAACTGGCAGCTGACGTCTAGGAGGTAAGCATGGAACTGTGGACTGTTAAGAGAACAGGAGAAATGCGAAGAAGCATTTCTTGAAGTATTGATTGGACTTTTATAGTATGCAAACTTTACCCAATAATCAGATGTCAATTCTGAGACACCCAGGACTTAAAATCAGCCAGCACTGTGAAACAGGAGTATTAACAAACTCCTTTGCTGGCTTTACCTTGGTGCTTATTTTCCCTCCCCTTTCCCATGAGGGCTTTGTTCTATATCCACTCCTCTGCACACCACCTTCTCCAAAAACCTCTCCTTGAAGCCTGAGGAAGTGGTTTAACATTGGATACAGACGCACGCACAGACACATCCCCTCCTTAGAAAAGGAGTGTGACTTCCTGTACACAGCGGGATTGATGGGGGTGGGAACGGCACGGTTGCTAAAATGCAAACAGCAGAAAGGCAGTCCCCAAAGCATATAAAATTCCTATAACTTAAATGACTAAATCAGCTGAACGCTGGTAAACGTTCCACTGGTTCAGTACAGAGCCTAAACACAACCTTGTGGAGGCAAGGAAAAAGAATGGGGGCATTGGTGGTAAAACAAGGTAGTAGGAATGGCTTTAAGCATCTTGCTACTCAAAACTAATTGCAATTTTACTGTCAACTAGAAATAAAGACGGGGAACCTAGCTGCAGCATAGCGAATTTCTTTGTGGAAATATAACCTAGGCTTCCTTGGTCCTCTATCTCTGCTTCTGGTTGGTAATAGGCACCTCGTACACTAAAGAACTGAAGTAAAGAGCTCAAGTCAAATGCATCCTGGCCTGGAGTAAGGTCGCTTGTGGTAGTTTTTCCTCTGATAAAAGAGGTAGAATGGCATGAAAATGATGTGAACGTGATGGACTAGTTTTCCTTTTTGAAGATTTTCTTGTCCATACTTCCCCCATAGTTGTTCTCCCCCTGTAAAACTTGCACAGTAATCTCCTTGCAAGCTACTTGAAATTCCTTCTGGATGCCCTTAATGTTGCTCCATGCCCTCACACCAACCTAGCTTGTGGCCCTCTGGGGTAAGACGTTGATGAGACCTGCTTCTCTGCTAAAGAACACATTTAATCGCATCCGTGGGCATGTAAATACTTGAGTATCTCAGTTCCTAGATGAGGTATTCCTAATTCTCTCTGCACCTAATTAGAGAATTTAGGCCTTCCCACAGGGGTCCATGCCATGCTAGGTGGTTGTACGGGGGCTGCAGGAGGCCTTGATACAACAGCATTTGGCTGGAACTTTCCTTTACGAGGAAAGGAAAAAGATAAGCTGATGGTGGGACAGCAAAAAGTTTTCTAATGCATCAGTTCAAGGCCGTAGAGGTCTTTGTCACCGCAGCAGACTCTAGTAGTACATGTGTCATCAGCAGGAAAAAAGCTATGAGACCACATTCATGTTTAAATAGAAAGTGAGATACCAGCTTGATCACAATCAGCTGGATGAATCCAGAAAACCAGTTCAGCCAACTCGTTACCAACCAAAGCACTTCTTGCTTCTCCGCCAGCTATTTATGGGGAAGAAATCCATTTTTGAAAAGAAGTGTTGTCAAAGCTACCATCTCTTTATCTGCGAATCCCTCTGAGCCTCATGGTGGTGCGGACTTCTAAGAGCACCACTTGGACTCAAAGAGTTATGACAGGCCTTTCTTTCTCTCCTAATCATCACGGTCTCCAAAAAGACTGCCGCAGTAAACACGTATTGTTCTGTATTCCTTTCCTCTTGTGTTTTTGAATATGATAAACTAAGTTTTACCCTTAGATAACTTTGTGTGCCTACAAAATTTTATGTAGATGTCCACGTTCCTAAAAATAGTACATGAATGAAGCCTTCCAAGCAGCAAACCGCAGCTTCCTGAGACAGAGTGACTGTAGTGCAGTTTCTAGTTCAAAGATTTGGTTTTATAAGTGATACAACACTGCAGACTCTGCATCCAGTTTTACAGCATTGCTTTTCGGTGCGCTGTTTGTGTTCCCTTAATGATACTTGGATGCAAAGCACGTGTCATGAGTTGACTGATGGAAGATCGCTAAGGCATATGTTTTGTGGTATGTGTGTCCACTCCACTGCTTAACAAGGCTGTTTAACCTATGCGTTGTCTTTAGCATGTGATGATCAAAATACTGACCAGGCATTTTAGTCGTATATTTTGTCACTTATATACTGAAAGTACACTTACTTTGGCAGAATATATTTAGGACTGAAAATTCGGGTTTAGTACTCTGACTCTTGGTACAAATTGTTTTCCTGGTGCCTAAAGCCCTGCTTGCTCAAACAAGCACTTTGGTAGAAGGGGGTCTGGCTGGGATTTGGTCGCCAAACGTGTTTAGAAAACGCGTCGTAAATGATAAATAATGACTTCAAGTTCATTTGTCTGGGACAAATCCAAGTGTGCTATGTGTTATTTTCCAAAATGAATTCAGTAAAATAGGGTGGGGGGAAGTAGACGGGGGAGAGTGAAATGGTCATTTAGCAATACCAAAGTACTTAATTTTCTTGACAAAGTTCTTAATATTTTAAAACATTTCCATCTTTTGGACAGAAACCATACACTCTCTAATTACTGGCAATAAAACCAAGTAAAGGATTTAAGACCTATGAATGTTACAGTTGGAGGAAACTATAATTAAGGCTGGCAAGACTGTGTTTCCTTAAGAAAACAGAGAGTTCAGACAGCTTTTAAAAGGAGATGATAATTATTTTTCCCACTGAATTTCTATCTATTGATAAATGCATGCTCTTCATTCTTCAACCAGTAAGTTAAGCAGTAAAGGATATCTTAAGTAACTTCTTAATTTGTGTTTCCTAATGTGCTGGTTTAGCTCTGAGGCGATTTATCTAGTAATAGTTACAGTTTCTTCTGATTGTAAATCAGTATTCTTCTGTTCTATATTTTATGTCTTCTGCTGAGAAAAAAAAAAAAGAGGTGTAGAACAAAGTCCAATTTAATGGATATGGTTAAAAAAGTAAGCTGATTCTAAAATACTGCACTCTGTGTGTATTTGCATGCACTCTTTTGGAGCCTGTCTGCTTCCAGTGAGCCAGGGAGACTCTGTTACCACTGAATACAATGGCAGGAAGATTGTTAGTTGTAAAATAAACGTGGATGCACGGAATTATTGTGAGTCAGCAGGTTGTTACATGCAACCAAGTCTGGACCATCTTGGAATCGCTGCAGAAACCAGTGGAGTATTTATAAATCCTTCTTAGTCTGGTGGGCTTCCCTGGTGCAGTAGTGTGTAGCCAGGAAAGATGCTGTGGAGGCTGGGAGTGGGGGTTGCTGCAGCTCCTGAGCTCTGGGGCTCTCACTTTACCACTATGTTCCAGGACTTTGGCTGCCCCAGTAGCTTCCCAGGCACTGTGGGAAGAGCAGGCTGGCATGCCTCGGTGCTCGTCAGTGGGGGTTTTCCCTTAGCCTGGGCATCAGTAGCTGGGAAGCCCTGGGGATGCCGGTTCCCAGGTGCCTGGGTGCCTGCTCCTGGCGTGACGAAATGCTCTTGTCAGGTGGGCAGCACCAGGACTTGGCTTATCTGTGACATATTTATTCCTACTTGGTTCTGCATGGGAATGAAGACTGATTTTGAAACAGCATGGTCTTCTGTGAAGTGGGATTTTATTTTCCACACATCACTGTGAATGAGAAGGACCATTTTATACCAGGGGATATTGAATTATTAGGTAGATTCAGATGAAGAGCGCTACGCTTAGGGAACAGAATGCTTAACCTGTGTGTGGAAAGTCATCATACAACTAGTGGTGTGGAAGTACAGCAGAACATATAATATTCCCTTCTACTTTATATCATGTTTCTAATCAACTCCCTTTTTCACAGTTGTTATTAAATTGACAGATTAGTTGTTTGAAGAGCCACAGAATCACTGGGCTGGGAAGAGACCTCTGGAGATCATCTGGTCCAACCCCCCTGCTAGAGCAGGTCCACCCACAGCAGGTTGCACAGGATGGCGTCCAGGCAGGTTTGGAATGTCTCCAGAGTCGGAGACTCCACCACCTCTCTGGGCAGCCTGTTCCAGCGCTCTGCCACCCCTAAAGTCAAGAAGTTCCTCCTCATGTTCAGATGGAACTTCCTATATTCCAGTTTATGTCCATTACCTCTTGTCCTGTCACTGGGCACCACTGAAGAAAAGACAGGCCCCCTCCTCCTGGCCCCCTTCCTTTAAGTATTTATCAGCATTGATGAGATTCCCCCCTCAGTATTCTCTTCTCCAGACTAAAAAGACCCAACTCCCTCAGCCTTTCCTCATAAGAAAGATGCTCCAGTCAAGCGTTTGTGGGGATTTTATTTGACTTTCGATGAGGCAGAGTTCATGGCTCTGGCATATAACCAGTTCACTTTCTGAGTGAGTTTGTGTAACCAGATCATTTTGCATGTGAGTGAGTTTGTCTTGGAGTCACCTTCATCGGAAACTGGTTGTTCCCTGTTAGAACTGTCTGCGGATAAACTGGTTGCTGCAGAGCTGTGAAGAGGAAGTGGAATTTGTTCATGCATCTTTCAGTCTGTCTCTTCATATATGAATTAAGTAATTTTTAAAAAACTAAATTAAAATGAATGTGTTTTAGAGTACTTGCAACAAAGTAGAGCTAAGCACAGCACAACATATTCATGCAGGTATATGGCACAGTTATGTTTTTCTCTCCATCTTCAGAGACGGAGGAGGCAGCTGTTCAACAAGGACTGTAGTGGAGAGTGAGGAAAATCTGTGCATTTTTGGCACCTGTGATTCTTTTTCAGTTTCTAATTTTTACAAGTAAACAACCCCAAAAAGGCACACAGAATGTTAGGACACAAAGTGTTAAAAATGACTTTCCAGGTTACAGGTTACGTTTTCAGCTAGACTCATGTTGTTATGGCTCCTGCTAATATTTCTGGAGTTAGGAACCTGTCAGTGTTTCCATTTGGAGAGAGGGAGCTATATCTGCTTATAAATATATGTTCGCAGCCAAAGCATGCCACGTGAGGTCGTTGCAGAAAACCAATTAAAGTCTGGCAGCTTTGAAATTAGAGGAACATCAACCATACTGAGAAATCTGCTGCTTTCTGACTCTGCTGTGTTCCTAGAAGTCAGGAAACATGCGACGATAGGTGTAGGGCAGCTTTTTGGGGTCAGCTTCTATGGGTCACTGTGCAGACTCATGTCTGGATGAATGATTTTGGTTTGTGTCTTCAGTGTCAGATTTTGTTGTGCTCTGGGTGTCATTTCATAAATTATGCTCTTGAGGGATATTTTAACACCTTATATCCATTTCCTAAATCTTTTGTGCAATTGGTCCTTTTCCTCTGGTTTGCCACAACTTTAAGTAGCTCCAGCACACTCTTCCAATTTACAACGTCTCCCTAACTCGCCAGCTGGACTCCACACATAGCCTTGGTGCTCCAGGAAGGAAGACTTGGCATCAAGTGAGTCTGGGGTTAATGAAAGCCTGGAGTGGGAGGTTATAAAAATCAGATGGTTATAGTAATTGTAAGGGGCTATATGCTGAGTTTAATAGCTCCATGGGGAATGGTGATATATGAGGAGTGTATGAGGAGGGAATGGGCATAGGAAGGTACCATTATATATATATATATATTCCTTTTCCCCCTCCCCTTTCATTCCCTCTTTGCAGGATGTTTTATATCTTTTTGCCAGAATCCTAGTCTGACCCAACTGCTTTGCATCATCAAACAATCCCTACAGAAAGCTTGCAGAGAAGGGGAAGCTGTTTCCAAACCCAGTGCTCTCCCCTGGCTGCAATGAAATAGCTAAGACTAATAATCACACAGGATCACCTCTCCTGTGTTTTCCACGGTGATTCTAAATCATCTGCTGTATCTTTTATCTTGGTCAGATACTTACCTGTTTCCTTTTATGTTCCGGCAGATGTAAGACAAGGGTTTTTTTAAAGGAAAACAGGCACACAGTTAACATCACCCTGTATTTCGGTGTGCCCCAAGTCAGAGTGACATGGGCCAGTGCTTCTGCTCAGGTGGAAAGAACGTGTAGCTGGTGGCAGGTCTTATTGTAAAGGGTTGGCTGTAATCACAGAATTCCGGTCACTGGCTGCCTGTGACGACCAGCCTGGAGACAGTCGTGATAGGACAGGAGTTCACAGCTCCACGTGGAGGCACTGGCAGTCACTGTACCACAGGGCTGGGTGTTCCTGTCCCTCTCCCTTCATGGAGGTGATGCCGCTCCTTGATCTTAGTGGGTTGGACGATTGTGTCTTGTCCCATGACCCTGACTGTCAGGAGACCCTGACGTTACTTACTAGGCATAAGAGGACACTGAAACAAGGAGCTGCCTCGTGTTTACGATCATGCTGGATCTGGATGATTGTGATATTAGTTGCTGCAAAGGAGTGTTTAGGCAACAGTTAATTGTCCTACATTGAGACATGGTGATTATCTTTTGCATTAAAAAAACAGATCAAGTAATCTTGAAAATATTAAAAAAATCTTTTATAAGATAAAGTCTTTTCTCTGGGACTATAGTCTGCGTTCTCTATCATTCTTGCTTCAGAGTGTTAAAAGGTGCTTGTTTATCTTGTTGACTTTGCATAGACAGGATTGTCACAAAAAATGCTTTAGATTCCAGCTTGTATGTTTAAAGAATAAAGAAATAAAATTGCACTGGAACCTAAATTCTGCCCTTATTTACATATCCTTTTAATTATGAAGGCCAAGTTTTCTAAGTGGTTTAATAGAAAGCATAGCAAGTACAAAATCTTTGAGGGAGATACAAACACCTTCCCTGTCATGATTTAATTAGTAGTTTTGCAAGGCTGGTTTTGGCAGGGGATTTGTATGCATGTGTGTATGTGTGGATGTACACACTTACATGTGTGCAGCTCATAACTTGAGCAAACTTTGTTCTGTAAGTCCTTGAGGCACAAGTGTGGAATGCCACAATGTTGTTTGTGCAGTCGTGTTTTGGAGAGGAGCTGCACTTTGAAGAATATTCTAAATGCATCATTTAGTCCATTTTTTTAAAAGGGTTCTGCACTTCGCGTGAGAAAAGTCTGTTTTCTGTATGCCTCACAAGGTCAGAAAAAAAACCCAAAAACACCACAGAGATTGCACAAGTAACTCAAGGTTTTGGTTTAAGTAGCTTTTGTGTTTTTAAATTTGTGTGTTTAAATATCAATTTAAATGTCAATATTTTTAATGATTTTTTTTCAGAGGCAAAAGTAAGTGTCATAACTTCCTAAAAATTTCCCTCTGGTGGTAGAGATGAAAATGTGCTTTTGATTCTCAGTGGCAGCTTTATATGTTAAAAGTATCTCCCCAAAATCTTAAGAAATTACAAACTCAAGTAGAACTGGGATACAAAGTGAGAGATGCATTTAAACATTTTTCATTTTTCCTGCAAAATAAGTGTGAAGAAAACAGCTGTATTAGGGGACCATTTGCATGCACTTTCCTAGGTGCATGTGCTTGCACTCATATATCCAATGAAATAAATTTGTTCTCAGTCATTTCCACTTCTTATTTTAGAGTATAGATCTGTCCACACCAAGGTGTCTTTCAATAGATAGTTATGTGAATGAAGATTTATTTATTTTTCTTCTTTTTCCTTTTTTTTTTTTTTCCCCTTTGATATCCTAATATGTGACTTTGGACAAATTTCTGGAGTAATTTAGTGCTGCTGACTTTTAGGCAACTGTTGTTAAATGGCGGAATGCCTAGGATTTTCTTCATTCAGATGATGCTTTTTGGGCTCTCCATGGGCTTTCCGAATAGTCCAATTCTTAAAAGAGCTTTTGCCTGCCTTTACAGAAAACTCATATCATCTACTTCCAGTGGGAAGATATGTTTTCTTTCTTCCATTTAATGACTTGGAGTAAAAAATCTACTAATAGAGCTGTAATCATGATATGAATTAGCAGACTGAATTAAAGACTATAGTTGCATCAGTGCTGTGCAACACACTCCTTCCTCTGCAGAACTGTCCACAAATATGTATTGTTAAGAAAACTGTACCAGGAGATTCATAATTGGAGTCGTCTTGGCTCCTACTGACTTATTTGAAAATACCGGAATCTGTTAATGTGCAGCAATTTCAAAATCAAAAACATGTTTGAATATCAAAGTATTGACTTAGCTGCCAGGTTTCAGGCAGCTCATTTGAAAATATTGGTCTGTGTTCTTCAGTAGCTGTTTTTTGCAGTGGTTTACACAGTTTTTACCTTTGATGATCTCTAGGATGAAGTGTTCTGATACTTGAGGGGAGAACTTTGGAGAAATTATTTCTTTCTTATGAAATACTCCAGAAATTAAGTTTTTCCATTTTTTTTTTAAGAGGAACTAAAACTGTGTAATTTCTTACTTTAAGTCACTGACACTCCTTTTATTCTGAGCCAGTGAAGTGCTATTATCTCAATTTTAAGAATGAGGAATTTGGGGTAAGAAAAGTTAAGTTACTTGCCCAAGTCATGAAAACAACTGTGGCTCAGTTATTTCTAGAACTTAGGTGGGTCTTATCCTAAGCTGAAGGCTCCCTCGAGTAGTTAATTCCTCGTCTCAGAGGTACAGCATTTATAATAAAAGAGAATAAAAAATAAAATTATTTATTTAGCAAATCTTAATTTGGTTTTTAAGACCAGGAAGGACTGTTAGTGTAATGTATTGCCCGCTATTATTACCTTTTTACTCAGATGTATGTAGCCTAAAGACTCAAACTAGCACAAAGCGCTTCAGTTCACAGGGTACTAAACTATGTGTCACAGACCACAGCAGTGACCAAGCAGCCACAAAACACTGAAGGTCCTTGGAAAGGCAAAACTTTAACTAAATGAAAATCTCCCAGACAGTCCCAGCAGGTGAACCGTGCCACATGATGCAAGCCTATGCGTATTTGATGGAAGAAAATTCCTTTCTGAATGTAATCTGATAACTAGCTTGACTCTGAGTTTATGGAGGACATACACAAACTAGACACGAGTTTTGATCTAGCATGTTACTTGTCCCTAGTTATGACCAGTCTCTCATCATTCAGAGGAAGAAAAATAATTTTCCTTCATTCTTGGGAAGCTACATCTGCCAGATGAATGTTAAAGTCAGTAACCTTTTCAGGCTGCTGGCTAGGCCCTGAAGTATGAGACTGTACGTGATTTATAAATAATGTCTTAACAGGCATGAGACTACTGAGGGCAATGTGGGCATTTGTGTCCTACCTGGGATCTGGAGAGTCCCACTGGCCATGTCTACAATAGCAAGAAATGAGGCCCAGTGGGGTGCATTTGTGGAACTAAACAACTAGTTCTGGAGACCTGGTGCCCGTGCTTTGTCTTTCAGGGTTTTACTTCGGGCTTGCTGGAGTCTGGTCCTGTGAATTGGATGAATGCTACTTGTTGAAGAACATTAGGTGTACACTTGGAGCATAATTTCCAGTTCAGGTTAATTTGAAGGAGATGCAGCTCCAGAACTGCTCTAGCATGTGGAGTAAAAGCTCAGTCTATTTGGGATGATTTAGATTTCTGATGTAAATGCACTGTGGTCCAAACTGTGACAGACACTCATAATTCATGTATTCTGAAATGCTTGCATGACAACTCCAGGGGCAAGAACCAAATACTTTATCCCATGAAAGCATATAACTTCTGAATAGAGAGGTAGTCTTCCTAACAAGGGCTTCAAGCTAGTCCAAACCCCTTCCTGTTCCATTCTCTCCCTGCCTCCATGTTAGAGGTAGCATGTTCCAGTGCTTAATTACATAGTGGACGCATCCTGTTTTATTTCAAGCATAACTTCAGCTTCCACTCATCCTCAGCAAGATGGACCTCCTCCTTGCCTTCCCCTGGATAGTTGATACTTACCTTTGTTCAACTGCGTTTTTTGGGTTGTAAATGTTTAGTCAAGGCTTGAGGTGACTCTGTACCAGTAATGATTCTTTCTGATGACTTGTTACCCCACCAACTTTGGTCATCTGGAGATTGTGCCAGCAAAGACTTTGTATATTCTTTGGAGCTCTTCTAGTGAGCGTTGGATCTTTCTTAATACAGTGTACATTTAGAGATTAGTTGGTGAGATGGGTTTTAAAATCAAAATGTCTCGTTGTACTAAGTCAGATAACTTGAAGAAATCCAAGTGTAACGCACCAACAGTTTTCTTCCATGCTCATAGAAACAATTTATTTTGATCTAAACCCATGTTTATTCTCTCTGTCTGTTGTATATGTATATAAGTATATTTAGTCTCTACTTCTCAATGATGCAACGCTTTCTTAAAAATTCTATTTTTTTCCCTGAAATTGATGTTAGATGAATGAGTCTGTAGTTCCTTGCTTGGTACATAGGCTGTCCTCTGAGCTGTTGGGCTTTCCTCAGTCTCCCAGAATTTCTTAAAAAAAAAAAAAAAATTCTAGAGGGAAACATTAAGTTAATGCGTTTAGCAATTGACTGGCAGCAATAGTTTAAAATTGTTTCTCTTTGGCAAATGGGCTTGCATAGCTTCCTTTTGTATGGATGGCAAAATTTTGATTACAGCTGTGTTATCGCATTGGGTGGATACATCCTGCTTTATTCCAAACATCAGATGTAACTGTTGGGCTCTTTTGCTTTCTCTTTGTTATTTTAAGTGTTAGAAATATGGTTTGCTATTCTGGTCTCTATTCACTGTTGAGTTTTGGGATTTGAAGGCTTGGAGGGGTGAGGTTAGGTTTTTTTTGGTTGGATTTTTTTGATGCCTTTAGGTTATTTGTGAATTATCTCAATTTTTTAACTTACATTATTTACTATTTATGTCTTCTTTTTCCATCCTTTGAAACTGTGCTTTCACACCACTTCCACATACTTATTTATTTATTTTTAGTCAGAATGGTCTCTTTTTCCCTACAGTTTTGTTTTTGAATTTGTGGTACTATGGCTTGTTATTCATCCAGTAGAATATCCTTAAACAATTACTAATTTTAACTCTTCCCAGTGTCTAATTTTTGTTTCCAGTCAATTATGCCAACAAGTAATTTAAGCTTGGCAAATGTGGCCCTTGCAAATAATAATCAAATAATCTCATTTCTGGCTTATCCTAGGTACCGCTTTTATGGTTGAAATGTAGCCAGTCCAAAACTCACAGGTACATTGTCAACTGCTAATTTTTGATCAGCAGTTACCTGGTTGTTGTCTTAAAAGTTAATCTAATTTTGAGGTGCCCCATAATAAGCACACTAAGGTAGTGCTCTTTATTAATACAAAAAGACCCCACCTTATCAAAAAAACTCTAGATATATTTCTTTAAATGCTCATATTGGACATATCAGATTTCTCCAATGCCAATGTTTCTTGGGAATGCCATTTTTCTGTCCTGTTAGATGATGGCTAAAGAAGAATTTATCCTGATCTCTTGGGAGGTCTGGAAGTCCACCAGTACATGTTCTAGTCTTGTGAGTGAGCTTTATAGGCTGTGGAGTTGCTGTATTTCTGTGTGTGTGAGACACTAAAGGTTAATGGTTGTCTGATGCAGAATACTGCCTCATCACCACTTATGCGTCTCACTTCCTGGAATGAGGGGGCCTGGGTAGGGTTTTCAGCATTTGAAAGTGCAGCTCTTTCTCCTCAGTCTTGGTAATAAAAAGCAGGTATCTGTATCCAAATTCTCATTTTAGGAGTGTGATAATGAAATCTCTGTTCTGGTGTCAGAGTAGGGCAGGGTGGCTGGTGCTTGTGGGGAGGTCCTTTGCTTGCAGGAGACAGGAAATTGCCAACTGGCCTTCTGGAACATCTCTGCTCTTTTCAAAAGAAAGGTATCTCTGGGGTGAACTTTCAGGTGGTTTTGGCCAATGGTGGACGTTGTCTTGTGCTTTCCTGAATTTCATCTGGTTTGATTTGAGCTACACTGCTACCTGTAGGTCTTTTCTTCTGGTGAGCCTTTTTTCTCTTAAGATGGCTCACTTTGTGTGGGAAAGGATACTTCCAGCTGTGAAGATACTGTTAAACCATAGAATAGTGTGGCTTGGAAGGGACCTTTAAAGGTCATCTAGTCCTATCTCCTCTGCAATGAGCAGGGACATCTTCAACTAGATCAGGTTGCTCAAAGCCCTGTCCAACCTGACCTTGAATGACTCCAGGGATGGGGCATCTGCCACCACTCTGGGCAACCTGTGCCAGTGTTTCACCACCCTCATCGTAAAAAATTTCTTCCTTATATCTAGTCTAAATCTTCCCTCTCTTAGTTTAAAGCCACTGCCTTTTGTCCTATTGCAACAGCCCTCACTAAAAAGTTTGTCCCCATCTTTCTTATAAGTGCTCTTTAAATACTGAAAGGCCACTGTAAGGTCTTCTGGAGCCTTCTCTTCTCCAGGCTGAATAACCCCAACTCTCTCAGCCTGTCCTCATAGGGAAGGTGTTCCAGCCCTCTGGTCATTTTTGTGGCCCTTCTCTGGATGCACTCCAGCAGGTCTGTGCCTTTCCTGTGCTGGGGACTCTGGAGCTGGATGCAGTACTCCAGGTGGGGTTTCATGAGTGTGGAGTAGAGGGGACAGAATCACCTCCCTCGACCTGCAGACCATGCTTCTTTTGATGCAGCCCAGGATGTGGTTGGCCTTCTGGGCTGCGAGTGTTCATTGCTGGCTCATGTCCAGCTTTTCATCCACCAGTATTCCCAGGTCCTCCTCGTCGGGCTGCTCTCAATCCCTTCATCCCCCAGCCTGTATCGGTACCGAGGGTTGAATATCCTTTAGGTTCCCCTGTTTGCAATTACAGAACATTTCCAAAATGTTTTGTTTCCATTTCACTGATATTTGTTGCCTCCCTCCATGGTATCTCCTGTGAAATGGAATATATATGGACATCCAGAAAACTTTTGTATCCCCATGCGCTTTGTTGCCTGTTCCTCCTCCATCAGAAATGTGTTGCACATCATGTAGCTGTAGCTGCTTCCTTCTTCAAGCAAGAAGTGAAATCTGGTAATTCAGATGCAGGTCCTATGACACTCTGGAAGAGACCTCCCAAGCAGGAGGTTGGACCTCCCTTACAATTCTCCTGCTCAAAGCAGGGTCCAGTCTGAGGCCAGACCAGGGCCAGATGGGGCTTGAAATGGTTGTGCCTTCCTTTACCTGTTCAGGAGTGTGGTAATGTCACTTGGAGTCCTGGACTGGGTAGCTGTTGGAGTAACCACAGCTTCCATCTAGCTTTGAATTTCCTTCCTGGGCAAAGAGAAAACCGTATCTCCTCTCTGCCTAGTGCTTCAATAGAGTTGAAATGGATTCAGCCCACGTACCCCACCTGGGACCTTGTAAGAGCTATTGTTTTTCTAGCACAAACATAATCATTAACTGCTCTCTGTCATCTACTGTAGCTGAGGAAGTGCAGTGCTGCATCTACACAGTACCCAAATGAGTTTCTCTACAGACTTGTCATATCTACATGGAGATAACCATCCCAGTCCTCTGCAGTAGTGTGGGGAGCAATTTTACTTCTGTGTGGTCCAAGCTGATTCAAAAGGTAATGCCTAACCTGAAACCCAGGTTGCCTCCATCAGGCTTGGACATCTGGCAAATCTGCTTGTGCAGACCCCCACTGAAGCTTTGCTCAGAACTCTCTTTTGCTCAGTGTAAGGACCTGTACAACATTTCTTCTGCAAAACTTATGATACTGTGAAGATAACCTTACATGTGTTTTAAAGTTTCCTGCCCAGCTCCTTATGTCTGAGGCCATTAAATCTTCCAGACTATTCCCACCTATCTAAACCTTACCTTTCTTCATTCTTAGAGGGTACCACTTTCTGTGTCTTTCAGTTTAATAATATTATTTAAAATAAAGAAAAAAGCAAAAAGCTCCATTTACATGCTGTTCAACATTTAAGAAGTTTGGTATTTATGAAACACTAACCAGTGTGTTTATTGCTGTATAAATGGGAGAAATAAGGCATGTTCTTCACTGCAACAGATTTACAATCACAGTCAATTATTTATTTGTTTGGCTTTTCCTTTACATGCCAGTTCCTGTTGTACAATAAAATCTGATAGTAAACAATAGTTAAGCATGTAGTCATTAGTTTAGTGGTGCCTAATATAACAATGCAAATAACTGTATAGTCTTTACCTCTGTTTATTTCTGTTGGAATGGCTGTATGAATTACCTAGCTTCAGAGTCCAGATTTGATATCTATCACTTTTAAAATATGTTGAATTTAGTCTTCCAGGAAGTGAAAAGAAAGACTTGAGCTCCTTCTCTAACTCCTTTTTTTTTCTGTTCCTCAATCTTTTCTACCTTTTTAGGAATTGTTCAGTAGAAGTATGAAAAGATAAAGTGAAATATCATGCATCGTACATAAAGTCCTCTTGTATGTCATTGTACTTTGTGTCTTAAGCAGAGTGTTCTGGATTTTCACCTCTTTAGCTTTAGTGCTTCCAATAATGTTTTGTCTTCAGCGGTTTGGGTGGATCTGGGTTTGGAAATGTGTTTTTGTTGGAACACCTTTATGTTGGATCCCCGCAGTTTTCAGTGCTTGGAAAAGTTATAACTTACAATAGAAGACAAAGTAAACATGCCATCAAAGGGGAAAAAATTAAATCTCTGTTTATTCACCTGCATGTTAGAGATGAATCTTATTCACAGCAGCTAGCTGAAATATTCTAGATATTAAAAGACTTGGAAAAAAATGAATTTGTTTAAATGCCTAGGACTTTGTTCCAATAGGATTTGTGTCCCAGATGTTGATTTGCAGCAGCAATATGCTGGATGAAATTTGCTGTTGAACGTTCCAGCAGATAGTGGCACACAGAATATGTACGTGGGGAAAATGTGTTTCTGTGCAATTTTGTAGTTAAAAAATAAGCTGTGACAGCCTGTGTGTTCCTAGATGACTATAGCATGGGAACCTGAAATGGAAAGGTCTGAGATTGGTGTCCATGTGACTTTTAACCAACTGAGAGGTGGAAATACATTGCCTTGTGGACTCCACCACCGAGGCCTCCCCACTGGGGTAGTGCTATGAGGAAAGTAAAGGAATGTTTGGTTTTTATTTTTGTTTCTCTTCACAGCTTCCACATTAACATCATACGTAAAGAGTTGGCCCAAGGTGTAGTCAGTCTCTGGAAGGGGCACGTCTATTTCTTCTGTATTAGAAGTGGAACTACCAGACTGTTTGAGTGCCTGCTCATGCTTCCCAATTTATTTTGAATGGAAGGCAAATGAACTTCCCACTTGAAATAAGCTGGGGGACATGGGGGTTGTCACATACTGTCTTCCCTGCTTCCCTCTTCCTACATACAAAGCCTAGAAGGAGCTCCTGCATCTCATACATGTGTGAGATACAGGTGAAAAAAAGATAAAGCCTTAGCTGAGGAATGTGTTTTTCAAAAGTCTGTTTGGGAGGACACAGCGAGCAGTTTTGAAAATTCCCGATTCTTGCTGTAGGTGGTTTAAGGTTGGCTCTGCGTGGGCGTGGAGCTCCCCGTGCTGGGCAGCGAGGCAGCTCATACTGGCCGTCTTCTGTACTTCCCTGTCTGCAGGAGAGCTGTGGCTGGTGGGAGGGAGCTGTAGGTGTCCCTTGGTTGAAACCAGCCTGCTGTGCCACTACGGCAAAAGAGCCCCCGCCACTGCATGAAGGGCATGCCAGAGAGAGCTGGACCTTGGGGTGGTGCAGACCAGGGGTCTGGCCTCTGTTTCCATCAATTGATTTATGCAGTTTTCATTGGATGTACCCAATCTGTGGTGCTTTGCCTCCATGTCTGAACAGCTGGGGTTTGGGGAACACCCCAGAATCTCAGATGTGATTATTTTCTTCTTAAGTAGTGACTTTAGGGGATTTCTACATTTTACTCTATAGACCTGTAAAAAGCTGAGAGAGTAATTAATGTAAAATCTAAATAAGAGAAACTGGAGGACAAGTTATCCTTCAAAAGTATTGCATGTTAAAAATCCTCTTGGGTTTTATGGTTGGAGTTCCTTGATGTTACTATACATGAAGCTGCGGGCATTTAATCAAATTACCTGGGGCTTATAAAGTGTTCTAAGTCATAAAACTACCTGATGGAAGTTTATTTAAAGCTTATATCATGGCTATTTTTACAGAGACTGAAGATTCCAGGTAAGATAAAGAATTTTCAGATTTGGAGTAGACAAAACTGCCCACAGCTGTGCAAACAGTACAGCAATGGGCATGTATTGGCCATGTTTCGGTACTGCTAGACTACAGGGTTCCTTAAAAAGCAGCATTCTAGCAACTCGTAAGCAAATGAAACGGAGGTCATCTTGGAGGGGCTTTTCTCAGCAGGATAACAGCTGAAGCAGCCACTTTACAAATCAACAACTTGAATGGATTAAAGGAAATGGCGGCTCTATTTGTTGGTGTAATTCAATTTCTTACTATAGATGAAATGGATCGGCCTATAAATTTAAACTCAGAAGTGTGATTGCCAACATGCACATGAATGTGCATCATGTAAGACTTTTGAACACCAAATTTGGGGGTGATAAGCTTCAAGATAGATGACCTGTGAGTGGTATTTGTGAACCAGCTGGTTGGTAAGGCTTGGTTGTTGTTGGTTTGTTTTATTTCTGACCAGGCTACGCAGCTGGCTTCTATGCATGAACAAAAGGAAAGAGGGCTTTTTTTAGTATATTTTATTTTACCTTTTTTTGTCTCTGCATGCGCTTTGTGTCTGTGATGCTTGGATGTTTTATCCCCAGTCTTTTGAGTGTGAGTGTTGAATTACTCTCTGTCAATGACAGCAGGAAGACCTAAGAGAAAACTGATGACCAGCAAACAGCGATGAAAGCTAATATTTTCTATGACACTTGAACAGGGAGTGGGACACTTTCCTCTCTGTGTCTATTTCTGTACTTGATGTTTAGGATGGCAGGTGATGGAGTGGTGTTTGTGACCTGCAACAGATGTTCCTTTTTTTTTTTTCCATCCGGTAGCCAGAAGGGACTTCCTTTGCATAAAATGTAAACTGTTGACAGCACTGGAAGGACTGGAAGGATGAGTACTGTCACTGGGGAGCACTGGGGAAATGGAAGAGGTCTGAGCAACCAGACTGAGGAAGCATTGCTGCTTCATTTTCAGGGAGTGAAATCCTCTTTCAGAGGAAGAGTGAGGAACGTGTGGGTTTTCTGGGTTGTGGACAACTTCAGAGAAAATGACCACGAGCTGTTAAGGCCCAGTGTCCTGAGAAACATAGAACTGGGTAATCACAGAATCAAAGGGGTGGGAAGGGACCTCTGGAGATCATCAGGTCCAACCCCCCTGCCAGAGCAGGTCTACCCACAGCAGGTTGCACAGGATGGTGCTGAAGTGGGTTTGGAATGTCTCCAGAGTCGGAGACTCCACCACCTCTCTGCGCCGCCTCTTCCAGTGCTCTGCTACCCTCTAAGTCAAGAAGTTCCTCCTCATGTTCAGATGGAACTTCCTATGTTCATGTTTGTTTCCATTACCTCTTGTCCTGCCACTGGGCACCACTGAAAAAAGACTGGCCCCCTCCTCCTGGCACCCTTCCTTTAGGTATTTGTAAGCATTGATGAGATCCCCCCTCAGTCTTCTCTTCTTCAGACTAAAAAGACCCAACTCCCTCAGCCTTTCCTTGTAAGAAAGATGTTCCAGCCCCCTAATCATCTTTGTGGCCTTTGCTGTACCCACTCCTGCTGTTCCCTGTCCTTCTTAAAATGGCGAGTCCAGAGATGCACACAGTGCTCCAGATGGGGCCTCACCAGGGCAGAGTAAAGGGGGAGGATGACCTCCCTCGACCTGCTTGCCACAGTTCTGCTGATGCACCCCAGGATGCCATTGGCCTTCTTGGCCACAAGGGCACATTGCTGGCTCATGGTCATCCTGTTGTCCACCAGGACTTCCAGGTCCGTCTCTGCAGAGCTGCTCTCCAGCAGGTCAGCCCCCAACCTCTCCTGGTGCATGGGGTTATTCCTCCCCAGGTGCAGGATCCTGCACTTGCCTTTGTTGAACTTCACTAGGTTTCTCTCCGCCCAACTCTCCAGCCCGTCCAGATCCGGTGTGTCAGCCATTCCTCTCAGTTTTAAATCATCAGCAAACTTCCTGAGGGTGCGCTCTATTCCTTCATCCAAATCATTGATGAATATATTGAACAGGACTGGCCCCAGTACCGACCCCTGGGCAACACCACTTGTTACAAACCTCCAACTAGACTGCCCCACTGATCACAACTCTCTGAGCTCTACCTGCCAGCCAGTTTTCAATCCATCCCACTGTTCATTCTTCTAACCCTAAGTTTGCCTATGAGGATGTCGAAAGCCTTGCTGAAGTCAAGGCAGACAACATCCACTGCCCTCCCCTCCTCTATCCAGCCAGTCATGCCATCATAGGTGGCTATCAGATTAGTCGTACATGACTTTACCTTGGTGAATCCGTGTTTGACTGCTTCTGATAACCTTCTTTTCCTCCAGATGCTTGGAGACAACACCCAGAATGAGCTGTTCCATCACCTTCCTAGGGATAGAGGTGAGGCTGTCTGGCCTGCAGTTTCCTCAGTCTTCTTTCTTGCCCTTTTTGAAGACTGGAGTGACATTGGCTTTCATCCAGTCCTCAGGGACCTTGCCTGTTCTCCAGGACCTTTCAAAGATGATTGAGAGCAGCCCAACAATGACTTCTGCCAGCTCCTTCATCATTCTGGGTGCATCCCATCAGGACTTATGGACTTGTGGATATCTCCTGAGTAACTCCAAAAAATGGCTGCTTCCTACACAAAGAAGCAGAGTACTTGAGAAACAACGTCTTTGTGGTCAAAAAACTTACATAAGTCATGAATGTTTCAGGAGAGTAATATCTAGGAAAAGTAGAGAAGTTATATCACTTCTGTATTTGGCACTGGTACAATCACTTTTCCATTGCTGAGCTCTTTTTTTGGTGTCCATAAGCATGTTGATAAAATGGTAAGGGATTGATCAAAAGACTGGATACTTTGCCTTGCGGTGAGACATTCTGGAATCTTGCTCTGTTTATCTTACCCATAAGAAGGCTAAGACTTGACCTGATCAGAGTGTCTGCATTGGGGAAAAAAACATTGAAAAACTGTTAACAATCTGGCAGGCAAAGATATAAAAAGGTCCAGTGGTTGCTATTTGAAGTTCAAAATTCCACTGCAGATTTTCAACAGTGAGAGTGATTAGCCCCTATGATATCTTAACAAAGGTTGTGGTGGTTTCCTTACCGCTGACAATTTAAAAATCAAGATTGAATGGTTTCTTAAATGATATGTTTTAGTAAAGCACAAGTTCTGTGGCTTCTTTGTACAAGGCATTGGGCTAATTGTTCATAAAAATCCCCTTTGACCTTGAATCTCTTCTGTTCAAGACAATGACTAGAGTCAAGCTAGTCATGTTGTTGTTGTTGTTGTTATTGAAGTTTTCTGTCCAAAACTTACTTTTGCTTTTACAAAGCTTTAATGAAAAATAGGTGTTTTTCTTGGACAGCTTCTGTTCATAGCCCATCACATGGTTTTTAACTATAATGACCTTGCAGTCTTACAGTGTTAGTACATTGGTATACTATGTAATATTAGTGTCTCTGTAAAGCTGTATTCTTTGTTCCATTCTTTGGTACCCTGAAGACATATGCCAAGAATGAGTATATTTTAATTGGTTTTATTGAGGCATGTATGGGATATCTTTATAGCTTTAATTGAATTCAGGATTATGAAATCTACTCTTTCTGCAATAAGTGCAGCTTGTAGTGGACTTTTAGTTGCTTCCCTCCTCTGAGTCCTGTCTGTACACCTTGTGTTTACAATGATAAGTGTCTCGGAGACATTCCTGGTAGGTCTGAACTAAAATCCAATTACCAGCATTTATGTGGCTGTAATCCCAGTTAGGGCAAGAGTGCCATTAAGCTGGCCATTGTACCAGTAAGCTCAGTTTCTAACTTCAGAGAGTTCAAAAGACCAAAGACTGCCCAAAAGGGACAAAATGACCAGGCAGCAAGGGATATTAGGAACATAATGAGCATGTTAGCCTGGCGCTCTAAAGAAATTATGTTTAGGTAATGACATTTTGTGCTGCTTGTTTCTCTGCCAGGCCTTCCTCTTTCTCCCATTGGTTTTGGATTCATTTGTCCGTTTCAGCCTGGTTTTTACAGAAGTAAAAATATCAGGTTCTTGTGGTGAGCTGAAGCACCAGGTTCAAGAGAGGCTTGTGACACCTGACAAGTGGGTATACAAGAAAGACACAAATTAGTAGCAGTTGTTGTGGTATGGGCTGCAAGACAGTAAGGTCATAGGAAATCAAATGCTCTTGGTTCTCTTGCTTACAGAACAACTTGTGTTCTTGTGGGGAACAGGCTAGACTCATTTTGTACTGTTGGTTCTCTTGTGATTTCAAATAGTCATAACAATTCGCTTAAAACCGCTTCAGCAATATGGCTTAAATACATTTGATCCAGACAAGAGTTAAAGTAATTAGCTGACATTTGATTTTACTTGATACGGATCCAAACCATGAAACTTTGAACACCCTTAGAGTTCAGAAGTATTTCATTCAGCGTTTGGGTACTAGTCCGTGTTCTCAAGTAACCTTTTCAAACTTGGCAAATTTAATCCCCGATTTAAAATAAAAAAGCAACATAGGGAATCAAGTCTGTAAATGCTTTTTCTTTCGATATACAGATGCTCTGGGGTATATTTGTAGAAGCAGCAAGCAGAAAGAATAGAAAATGTGTTATCTGTACAAAGGTGTGTATTTGTGTTTACGTGCAGTGTTCACACCCACGTACATACTTCTGTGGCTGTACCAAACATTACTCCTTCTGCAAGGACCTTACAACCTTAACAGCCAGCCAGGGCAGTCATGCGCTTTGAGACCCAGAGGATGGTGCTAACTTAGAGCATGTGTGCATTTTCGGTTTTATGATGTGACGACAGCAGCGCTGTGACACTGGTTAACATTTGTGGGCCTTGTGGAAGGAGCGAGTTTCCATGAGGGATTTGGCTGGAGGAAACCTGCCTGCCTGGCACACAGGCCTGAGGAGGGTGTTCCAGGCAGGGCCGAAATGGAGATGAGTAGCGTGATGTTTGACATTGCGTATGATGCAGCTGGTAACTTGGAATGTGACTGACCATGCTGTATAAGTTTGTTGTTTTTCCTTGCAGTCTAATACAGAAGGAAAAAGGCAAGGTTATGAAGAAATTAAAAAGGAAATGTATAGATGTTTCTGCTGAATATAGAACACAATACAAAATTCACTTCCTCCTTCTGAGACTAATTATCTGAGAACTGAAAAAACTGACAGTGATAAGAATTCATTGTATTTGCTACGTTAAGAAACCAAGATGGAAAGGGACCACTTCAGGCAAGGAGGAGTTTGTATAATTATAGCCTGTGTACGCAGTGGCTAAGAGGGAAAGTTAAGGTAGTGTGTTCAAGAAGGCATGCCTACGTGACACCAAAACCAGTGCTATGGTATTTGATTTGTTGAAGTTTATGTTCCAAGTGTCGAAGTAATTTAGTAGGAGAGTGTATCATGACTTTCCGTGCTTTGGGACAAGTTGAACTGACAGAAAGGTCACAGGAGTCAGTATGTTTCCCGTGAAGCTCTGAAAAGAATATAAGCAACAACGAAGTGGAATAACACTGATTCTGTTATATAGTGTTCACAATAACTTACTGTGTGCAGGATACCTGGAAATTATTTATTTTGGTGCCTAAGCAGCACAGTGGGAAGTTTTCAGATTCTTTCATAAAGTTTACTCTCTGTACTATGGCATACCATACAAATCCCATTATTTCCCTTTACCATTGTAGAATTCTTCAGTGATTTTTTTTTTCTTAATGTGGTAAAGAAAGAAAAGAAAAATATCTGCTGCATTTTAGGTTTTTATTATAACTTAGAAATTAGGAGAGCAACAGGTGAAGTCCATTGTGACCATTAACTATGTGACCATCTTGAAGTCTGTTATCCAAATTCAATGTATGAGTTTAAAAATCATTCATTTAAGTAACAATACATGTCTCACATCTATAATACCTTATATCTGAGGATTTCAGGGCAGTTTACAAGGTTTGATGAACTGAACCTCACAACATTCATATAAGAGGGGAAAAAATACAGGCATAGAAGTTACAAATCACTTGTTAAGGCTGCTGAGGAGATAAAGAAGGAGAGTCTAGATGTCACCGTTTGTGGACCCTACACACAGGTTAAAATTTTGGGATAAATACATACAACTTACAAAATTACTATATGGTAATATAGTAATTTTGGTCCTCGGAGTAAGATGGTCTGAGGGCTGGAGCACCTCTCCTATGAGGAGAGGCTGAAAGAGTTGGGGCTGTTCAGCCTGGAGAAGAGAAGGCTCCAGGGAGACCTGATAGCAGCCTTCCAGTACCTAAAGGGGGCCTACAGGAGAGCAGGGGAAGTACTTTTTACTAGGGCATGTAGTGATAGGACGAGGGGGAATGGCTTTAAACTGGAAGAGGGCAGGTTTAGATTAAACATTAGGAAGAAATTTTTTACTTTGAGGATGGTTCTGACACTGGAACAGGTTGCCCAGAGAGGTCGTTGAGGCCCCATCCCTGGAGGTGTTTAAGGCCAGGCTGGATGGGGCCTTGGGCAACCTGATTTAGTGGGAGGTGTCCCTGCCCATGGCGGGGGGGTTGGGACTTGAAGATCTGCAAGGGCCCTTCCAACCTAAACCATTCTATGATTCTATGATTCTATATTATTGAACTCATACATGTATCTTGTGTTGACCTTAATCTGTGGAAGATGTGCTGTCTGTCTCTTAAACAAAGGATAGCACAGGATAACAGAAGATCATGTTATGCCGGTAGCTCCTTTTCACATGAGAGTATGTTCGGACAGAACTATGGCTACAGCCCAGAGAAGTCAGTATAATTAAATATGTCTGCAGAACAAAGGGCTATCAACAGAGACCTCTTACCAGAACTACAAAAAAGAGGGACTTGAGGAGAGTAACATGTGGTCAGTCATAGATAAAGGACAGTAGAGTCAAACTGAGACACGTTTTGTAGCCAAGAGGTCTGAATTTTAATGGGGGTCAATGAGCACATGAGACGTACGTGGACACTACAAGTGTATCTGCTCCAGAGCCACAATCCCTGCTCCCCAGGCCACACCATTGAGAACAGCAGCCTTTAGCTAGTGCCGTGCTGTTCAGCAATTGGCCTGGCCCTAAGTCAATCATATACACACTGTGTATGAGATCCTGACTTCAGCTCATTCAGACTCTAAAACCCACTTTGAGTGGTGAATAAATTTAGGCATCTCACATCTTTATTTTTGCTTTGTTCCTTTTAATTATTTTTTTATAGTGCAGGCTTCTATGAGGAACCTTGAACAAGCTGGAGGGACAGACTTACTGAGAGTGAGATGCAAGGAGACTAAAAAGGGATTCAGAAGTCTCCAGGATTGCCCACCATGTGTTAAGCAACAATTGCTTTGGAGTACATGGTCGCATATTATTTGATGTGGTTACAGATAGGCAATCCCTGCCGACAGTGAGATAAGGGATGCATCCAGGCCTAGCTCATCATCCCTTTGTTTCTCTTCTTGTATGTCTTTAAAGATGTGGATTGTGAATGAGAATAGTTGTAAGATGAACTGTAGAAGTTATATCCGAGGTCTTGTGAGCAACAGGAGATTGCAACTGGTTTAGGAGCGTAAGGCAGTTGGTCTGGTAGGGTGTGTCATTACAAAAGGATTAATAAAGAACCACAGAATCGTACATATACCATAGAGGGTAAGGGTGTTACTCCTGTCAAGAGGATCTCACCAGGTCAGCCTGGCGCCAGAGGAGTCCAAGACTCCGAAAGTGTCCCACAGGCTGAGCTGTTTCACACTGGGTTGTTCGGCTTCTCGTCCTGCTTGCCACCCACTAGGATTATTTTGTACAAGACCGGAGTTGGATTCTGTCGTGCTGAACTTGGTGAGGCATGTGTGGGGGACGGGAGCAGAGAGGGAGTGGGAATGTGGTGTGCAGATGTGTGAAGGTGAGAGTAAAGCTTATCAGCTACTGGTTCCAGAGGGTGGGGGGCTTTTTCTTTTTTCTTCTCCTGACTGCTGGTGAAGTCATCCATTGAACAACCTCAATTATCCATCTTACCCATTTTATCCAAGATAAAAGTACCAGGGTACTATGTTAGGGTGTGAATACTTTTAAATATTTAAAAATGTAACAATTAAACATAGTCCTTGCCCTTTTGGCCAGCTGCTCTTGAGGTGGCCTCTTATTAAAAAGCTCTTGAGCCCCTAAGGACGGTTTCTTTCTGTGGCATAAAAATTTTCTTTTGTTTCCAGTAAACTAGGTTTGAATTGGCAAATTTCTGTGAAGTCCTGTAGCCAATTTGATATTTAAACCAGACCTGTTAAGTTATGCCGGTGTCAGGAATGTCTTGAGCCATCCTGCCTCTGCTAACCTGCTGTGCTGATTCAGCGCCTGAGGAGCTCATGGGAACAGGGGAGTGTTCTGCGACTCTGCGGAAAGGCAGGATAATAAAAACTCATGAGGGCAAAGAGTGATGCAGCTTATGTTTGTGTTGCAGCTATCAGCCAAGTAATTAAAAAAAAACCCAACAAACACCCCAAAACTGAAACCAGAGAATAGAATTGAAGGCAGACCATTAAAATGGTAATCTGCACTAAATGTCCTCCTTCGGTAATGTCTGTGCGTATGGTTTTCAACTCATTTTGAGGAGAAACTTGTAGAAACAGGCTCTTAGAAGTTAAAACTGCTAGACAACAGCTGTTCTAGGACCCCGAGAGCTATGGGACAGCACGTGTTGCTAGTGCTGTACCTGTTCTGCAGAGACGGCTCTACTCAATATTGCTCTCTTCACAAGTCAGAAATTGCATTAGTGTGGTTGCTGGGTATCTATGGACATATCAGGTGCATATATCAGGGTGCTGATGTTCTCATAATTTGTTGCTCTTGTCCGCTTATGTCCCTAGCTTCAAACTAGAATTCGGCACGTGGGTTTTACTTACATTATACTGGTGAACTTTATACAGCTTGGCCTCTGCTTGCCTGTACCTTTATTTGAAAACTGTGTCAATTCATTAAATCGCCCTACATACAATTAAAAATACAGAGATTGCATTTCTTTTTATTCACTTGCCAGTGCAGATGTACGAGAGCGAGTGCGCTTTCAGAACCTTCCTTTCAAAGCTACTTGTAGTCATGCAGTAGATAAGTAACGCTAGAGGGGAGAGGACCTCCAGCCAAAATAATTTTCCAAATGATCTTAAAGTGTAATTTATCTTCTTATTTTGCAGCTAGCTATGGACCAAATCCAATTTGCAAAGGCTGTTTATCTTGTTCCAAGGATAACGGGTGCATCAGATGCCAACACAAGTTATTCTTCTTCCTACGAAGAGAAGGGATGAGGCAGTATGGCGAATGCTTACATTCCTGCCCGTCGGGGTACTACGGCCTCCGAACGCCAGATATGAACAGATGTTCAAGTGAGTTGTTTTTTTTTTTGAATGCTTACATTCATTTTTGCAGGAAGGCCATAATTCACACTCGGTTTTTAAGATGATATGTTGTGGAACATGGTGATGTTTGCACAGATGTCTCAAGATCATCAGAAAACTTCTTTGCTAAAGAACGTCCCAGCTCATTCCAAGATACATAACATTCAGCAGGTTAAATCGTTGATACATTAACCTAATTTTTATTGTTGTTATTTTTATTGTTATTATTGCTTTAGTTAGAAGGGAAATTTAGGAAAGAATGGTGATTCATGCAGATATTCCTAGTTTCAACAAACAAATTCCCACTATATGAAAATAAAAAGGTTTAAGCATTAATTGAACAGTGCCTCCTGTAGGTACTAGTCAGTATGTGCACTAAAATATGGGTGGGCTGCTTGTCATGTTTTTTGTTCCCACACAAATTTCAGGTGACCAGACACCTCACACCAGACATGCTTTAATATGTAAGTGTTGCTATTTTAATAAAACAGATGTACTATTAAAAACAAACAAACAACCTTTCACTTTTAGTACTGCATTTTATTTGGAAATTTACAACCTGCTAATGTGCAACAAGATTCCCTGTTTGCATGTTTGTGCCTAGAAGCACAACTGTTAAAATCAACAAGTGCTCTGGTATCTCTGCGCATTATTTCACCGCTGTCTGGCAGTTGTGCCGATTCGTATTGATTTTTCCATATGCGCACACGGTGGAGTATTAGCCATATGGATTATTAATCATTACTATTACCTCTAATTTGTATTTATGGGGGGTTTTTTTGCGCGTGTGTCATAGTCTAACCAAAATTAGGTCACCGAACCTAAGAACCTGAGGTGAGAAATAGCTTTTCTTTGCTTCCTGAAATAATCAAGTGTCTTTTAAATGTATGGCGCTCTCTGCCTCGGTACTGTGGCATGTCACTGGGACGCACGGCGTTGTGAGAAAGTGGGTCCTGTCTTTCACATCACACATAATCTTGAGACCCTCGTGAGGTCATTCCACGGCAGGCTGGGCTGGACAAGGAGCACTCATGGCCGTGCTTGGACCGATCCCAGCCTGTGCAATGACATCCCACCTCTTTCTCCCCATTCCCTGCTCCGTGGGTATGGTATTCTTCACCTTGTGTTCCCAACTGCTGGGTAATATTGCTGAGTGCTGCCTAATGTGTACCAGGTGGCTAGGCTTGAATGAAAAATTAAATGAGACCGGTATATGGTTTATGTATCCTTTCTGTAAAGTAATTTAGGAACTTGGCCTTAATTTTCAGAACACGTTTGTGAATTCAGCAACTCGTCCACTTTAAACCTTTCAAAACTGGGCTGTAAAAACTTGCCCATGTAAAAATGTTTTTGAATTTAGTTAGAGCTTTGGTAAATAGATGAATTTATCTAAATTAGCCTGTACTGGACTTGTGAGATAGGAAAAGTAGTCTGTACTGGCAGTCTTTCTTTACTTTTGTAAAAAGGAAAAAAAAATGTTGTTTGCAGAAGGTGGATGGTGAATTCAGTGTAACTTTTTTTCATTTTTACCACTTACAGAAAGTGGCCTTTCTCCCTGAATTACAAGATTGGTTTTGAAAAGCATAAATGTGAGTTGTGTCCAACCCACATTGGCATGTGTTGAGCGCTGGATGTGTAACTCACCCTCATGCCTTTGACAGTCTCCCCCTGTGAGAATAATGATGCAGTTGCATTTACTGACCAGTCCTGGTTCCCCTCCAATGATTTTTGTCTTGTATGTTTTTATTTTAATGTAACTGCCAACTGGTGTATTTATAAATCACATCTTCTTTTTTTTATTGGTTTGGTGAGCTTGCATGGCCCATACATTTCAGTGTGGACACACAGACATTTTGTGGATTGAAGTTGAGTTAAAATAAACATTCTTAAAAAATAGAATAGGTTTATTCCTACTTGATGTTAGATGCTTTTAGGTATGCTTAGTTACAGGCTCCATTGGTCAGATAGTATTATCTCAGCTAAAAATAATAAAGATTCTGGCTATGTTAAAATCCTTCAGGGAGTTACTGGGCTTGAATTACATAAGTTGAAATTATTTCTGCCCTATTAATGTCTTTATAGGCACAAAAGCTGTTTAACATTTTATTACTGGAACACTTGCCCATTTTTGTTAGAGAAGCTATAGAACATATTTTTATGGAAAATGTTGACATGATTTTAAAAGCCAAATATAGTTAGTGCCAAGTGTAACACAATAAATACCACAGCCAAGTGCAGCAGCTCTAAAATGATGGAAATTTTGAATTTCAAGACTAATTTTCTTTTCTACATGTAAGCAGTATGTGTGTCTTGAATTTGCAAAGTGGTTCTAGACTGTTTTTCTAGTAACAGTGAATCATGTAATTTTTAGACTGCTTGTCTCTAGAAATCAATGTAGATTTTCCTGCTGGAGGTGATTTTCATCTTGAGCACTGCAGTATGAGAATGCAGTACATTTGGACGAGAAATTAGAAAGTGTTGAGTCTCTTCTGTAGAAGAATACCCAAGAGAAGAGCTACACTTTGTTAGGTTTCCAAGAAATTTTAATAATCGATGACTTTGAACTGAACTGATCCAATGAGAAATAATCTCATGGGAGAAAAACAAAACTGAATTAAAGAGTAAGATGAAATCTATCACCTGGGTGGTTGATTTAACATTGGTCTGATTAATGGATCAAGCCTATCCTTGAACCTTTCAGCTTAGTCTGTGTCCATAGTAACCTCTATGATTTTAGCGGGAGGAAGCACTCAGAGTTTAGAAATTACAGCTCCCTTCAGCTTTGCTTGGCTACTCCATTTGTTGAGGTTCAGCTTCTTTCTCACAGGAGGGCCTGACAATGCTAAAATTGAAATTTCCCCTTCCGTGTGTGTTCAGTACAAACAAGATAAAGAGCAGCTTTTAAACAAATTGAGCATTTATTAAACATTTATTAAACTTTGTTACAAAATAGAAAGACATCATTAATATATCATGGCATGACTATATCTTATGTAGTATAGCAAGGCGTGTGACCTTCTATTGTAGTTAGTGCAATTGTAACAGTCTGTCAGGGGGTTCAGTTACCACAAGAGCAGCACTAATTGCTTTAAATAAAATATATTTTTTTTAATTTTTAGAAATAGTTTTCATTACTTTTGTGTTTGTTTCCTTCAAACATGGCTTTATCTTTTAAAAACAAGCTTAATATAGCATGTGGGATTTTGAAAATGAAGTTGGATGGCCAGAAATTGAGGTCTACTTATTATTTTTTTTTTTTGGCTTTTTTATTTCCTTATCTCTTCCACTGTCTTTTCCTCCATCAAATGGATTTTGATTTAAAAAAAAAAAAAATCCAATTTTTGATTTTTTGCCTTTGTATTTTGATGGAAGAGTTTTGTTACATCCGCCTGGCAACAAAAATCATCATAGCGCTTTGAATGAAGATTTATTAAATCTCTAGTCTAACTGGACACAGCACTCCAGATGGGGCCTCACCAGGGCAGAGTAAGGGGGGAGGATGACCTCCCTCCACCTGCTTGCCACACTTCTCCTGATGCACCCCAACATCAAGGGGACACCTCAAGCAAGAACCAAATTTCAATGCAAAGGCTACTAAGCCCTTCAATTGAGGAATGCCATGTTTCCTTTCTCAGCTTCAGTCTGCAGCTTCCCTTTGCAAAATATGACTTATGCCTCTGTCTCAAAGGTGTTCAGTACAGTTCAGTGGTGGTCTCTTTCCTACGCTGCTGGTTGCTGGTTTCCACTTGCGCAGATTCTCTCGTGTTCTCGTTTCCCTTTCCCATAGTCAACTGCTCTTCACTGGGGTCTGCGTTTCATGTGGCACAAACTTGCTGTGAATAGTCGTTGTTACTAACATTACTGGGAATTCATTGGCTCTCTTTGCCACTATGTGTACTACAAAATACCTTTGTTATGAAGGGAGTTATGGATGAATACTCAGTGATATTGGTTGTGTTTAGAAAGGAACAATGTGGCAATGTAAGTGCTACAGGAAAGGGATCTTTCACAAAGGCAGAATAAGGCTTGTGTAAATTTTTCAGGATTATGCATATCAGTAAAAATACTTTACAAATGAGTAAACCACTTTTTACAGTTGAGATTGACATCTTTTGACCTTAAAATTCATTGTATTGCACTTAATGTGAGAAGCTACTATAGTAAACCTTCTTGTTTATGTATGTTAAAATATGAAGCACATGCATCTCAATATGGAGCATTTTATACCTTGTATTGAACTTCAAGTGAATTATATTTCCCTACAATTCAGCTTATTGTGCCTCATCTTATAGACTGATGATAAGTTTTACTGTGGACGGATAGTATTTGTTTTGGTAACATTATGCTTTTTGTAATAATAGTGCAGAATGAAGGTGTTTACAGGAGCACCTACTCTTCTTTTACCATAACAAGCATATGCACCTGGGTCTAAACCTAATTCAATGTCTGAATTTGTATTTTGAACTCCCGGGCTTTTGATTTCTTCTCTAAAATGTAAGTGTGTCCGTTCTTTAATTCTCATATTAAAAGAAGAATGAGTAGGAGTGGCTTATTATGACTGTCAGGAAGCCAAAGCAGATCAGGAAAAACCTTTTAATATCACTGTGGTTCATCTGCTTAATATGTATCTCTAATTTTGGCATTTTTTGTAATCTGGGATTTCTCTTTTCAGAGTTCTTTAATGCACCATTTATGTATTTTTCTATAAATATTTTAAGTTTCATCCACATCAATCAGCTTTGGGTTTTTATGCTATTTAATAAATGGCAGAAAAATATTTGGGAGATATAAATGAGGTTATAAAGCCTAAATGCAAATATTTTATTTCTTGCTAGCTAAACGCACTTCTTACAAACCAGACTGGTTGCCCTACACTTGACTGAAACATGGTTCATAGCTATTACTTTTAAAAAAAATCTGGTGTATGTGTGAAAGCACTTCAGAATAAGATTATTTCTAAAGTGCCTTGGGGTGCTAGAACTCATTGGAAATTAAGGAAAAGGGGATTTTGGCTCCTAACACCTTGCCAGTCTGTTTCAGTAAGCAAAGTCGAAGATGTTTTAAATTTCTTCAGATTCTTTTCTGCCGATATTTTTTTTTTCCCTTTTTCTCCCCTGCAGAACAACCAAAGAATCTGATCCTTCAGTTCTGTAGGTTTCCTGGCCATTGACGGAGGCGTGTCACGATATTAGCTTGTGGAGATATATTTCTTTCTGCGGGTATTCTGTAGCTGCTCTCAAGCATGGAGACACTTTTAAATACTGTAGTCTACCCTTGTGCTGTGCTGAAATGTCAGTCATTCAAGTTCTTACTCTCCTGTCAGCCTAAATTAAGAGACTGCACAGTATTGATAGACTTTCCGTTGGAGAAGGTATATAACTTGACCCATAAATCAACATTTTGGATCTCTGTCGAAGGGATAAGTTGTTGTTTAGCTTTGTTTTGCCTAAACGCTGAAGATACTTGAGCAGAACACTTCTGTCTAATTTCAGCCCAGCTTAGCTTCACCAGACAACATAGTGACTTCTCTTCCACCCTTTCCCCTGAGAGGTGAAGTCATGGAGCTGTGAATTTATAACCACTCCTGTGACAGTTTGAGATTGAACATAGACTTCTAGAAAGTTAGCTTTTCTAACTTTTGGAGTACTGCTCTTCTTCAGTTCTCACTTTTCACTTTATAAATATTTATTTATCATGAAATATTATATCTCTTTAGGGTTTTTAATATTCATTTTGCCCATTAAAGTCATTGCAGTGGGCTCTGGTCTATCTGAGGGGATAATAAAGTTATTAGTTTAAAACTGTCCTCGCTGAGGCAATTAGGACCTTTGCCATGGATGTCAGTGAGGTCAGAATGTTGTTCTTTTAGCATTTGCATACAACTTTTGTGGGAAATATGGTGTAACGCTGTAAAAAATGTCATCTGTTTAGAAATAGGCTGTGCTAATGAGCCATACCAGCAGATTTCCCTGGTGGGCCTCCCTGAGTGCTTTTTTCAGACCAGTTCTGTGAGGATTGTACCAGAGAGAGATGTGTGTTCTTCATGAAGTCACTTCATAAGTGACTTTCAGAGGTGTTTTATACCTTTCATTTGGAAGGATGGAAGCAAATATTTGACTTCCTGACTTTCCCAAGATAGAAACACTGGAAAGAAAATATACAATTGTGCTAGAAGAGCTGCAGTAAGAGTGTTATGTGTCTGAGGGGTCCTGGTTATGTAGAGGGTAGTAGAGCCAGTGGGATATAAGGAGACATGGTGCTGAGGAGGAGTAGAAGGCATTTGAGGTCTGGCAGGAAGCAGACCCTTGATGAGACACTGCAATTTGAACACAAGGGAAGGAAGAGGTAGGGACTCAAGCGTCTGCCCCTAATGAACAGGGGTTGTTGCTAGGTTGAATGTTGTTGCTAGCTGAATGGGACCAGCAGCAATGAAGCACCCTTTACTACTTCACTCTCAGTTTCTGAAGATTAGGTTTCCAACTTTGTCGTTGTTGCCCTGCAAGTGTGGTGATTGCTCTTTGGGGTTCTTCTGCACAACAGAATTTATCAACTCTCTCTCCTGTCAACATCAATCTCATCTTTCCCCGTGCCTCCAAAGCTTCCACTTCCTAGGCTCCCTCTCCTTACTGCTTTGAAAATCTCTCAGGCAGTTACCCCTGTCTATCTGGAAACCTGGTGGGCACTATTTTCTGTTTATTTTCAGACAAAAGAAATCAAAGTATTTCTGAAGAATACTGTGGGTTGTACAATATCTATTTCTTTCCTCTAAAGAGCTCCTTGGGTCTAAAATCTTAGCTACACTCAAGAGTTTTGGTCTTGTTTCCTTTGGGTTTTTTTGGTATTGTAAACTTCATAGAATCATAGAATAGTTTAAGTTGGAAGGGACCGTAAAGATCATCTAGTTCCAACCCACCTGCCATGGGCAAGGACACCTCCTACTCTACCAGATTGCTCAAAGCCTCACCCAACCTGACCTTGAACACTTCCAGGGATAGGGCATCCACAACTTCCCTGGACAACCAGTTCCAGTGCCTCACTACCCTCATGGTGAAAAATTTCTTCCTGATACCGAATCTAAACCTACCCTCTTCCAGTTTAAAAGCATTACACCTTGTCCTATCACTACATGCCCTTGTAAAAAGTTTTCTTTCCAGATTTCCAGATTTCTTGTAGGCCCCTTTCAGATACTGGAAGGCTGCTGTAAGGTCTCCCTGGAACCTTCCCTTCTCCAGGATGAACAACCCCAACTCTGTCAGCCTGTCTTCATAGCAGAGGTGCTCTTAACCCTTTGTGGCCCTCCTCTGGACCCGCTCGAATAGGTCCATATCCTTCTTACGTTGGGGGCTCCAGAGCTGGATGCAGTACCCCAGGTGGAGTCTTACGAGAGCAGAGTGGAGGTGGAGAATTACCTTCCTTGAACTGCTGGCCACAATTCTTTGAGGCAGCCAAGGATATGGTTGGGTTTCTGGGTTGCAAGCACACATTGCCGGCTCATGTTGAGCTTCTCGTCTACTAAAACCCCCAAGTCCCTCTCCTCAGGGCTGCTCTCAATCCATTCTGTGCCCAGCCTGTATTTGTGCATGGGATTGCTCTGACCCATGTGCAGGACCTTGCATGTGGCCTTGTTGAACTTCATGAGCTTTGCACGGGCCCGCCTCTCAAGCCTGTCCACATCCCTCTGGATGGCATCCCTTCCCTCCAGCATGTCAACCGCTCCACAAAGCTGGGTACCATCAGCAAACTTGCTGGGGGTGCACTCAGTCCCAACATCCATGTCACCAACAAAGATGTTAAACAGCACTGGTCCCAGTACTGACCCCTGAGGAATGCCATTCATTACTGCTTGCCACTTGGACATCGACCCATTGATCGCAACTGTTTGAGTGTAGCCATCCAGCCAATTCATTATCCAATGAGTGGGCCATCCATCAAATCCGTGTCTTTCCAATTTTGAGACGAGGATATCATGCAGGACAGTGTCAAATGCCTTGCACGAGTCCAGGTAGATGATGACAGTTGCTCTTCCCTTGTCCACCAATGTTGTAACCTCATTGTAGAAGGCCAGACTTCTAGGTAATCTTTAAGTGGAATCAAAAGAATACACTAGCAGCATGGTTTAGCTACTAAAATTATACAGCAAATGGAACTACTGAACTGGTGAGAAAATCAATTAGGTCTACAGCTAGTAAATTGAGGTAAAATAAAATCGCTTTTGACAAGAACCTTCTCTAGACTAAAAAAACCCAACTCTCTTGTTCCAGTTTATTATAATGATATCAGTAAGCTAAGTAGTTAATTTAAAGGGAATCTGAAAGGATTTAGAAAGGAGGTGTGAAAAGTAGGAAAGATTTTGCATTCCTTCTCCAGAGTTAGGCGTAAGATGGTGAGATCAGAAAGTTCGAAGGGTTGAAAACTGTGGCAAACAGAAGAAAGCAGTTCTGGTCATTAGCTTTAAAAAATATTTCCTTGTTTTTTATTCTATTATATTGTGTACAGGCTAAAACAATTTTTTAAAAGGCTGGTTTTCTTTATTGTATGTCATTTCAAACAGCTCTTCTGTAGGTTTCGTAGTAGATTATTGATTTCTTATCCACTTTATTATTTAAATACTAGATTGCAAAGAATTTTTGAATTCTGCAATATACTTCCACTAAGACTTATATTTAACAAAGCATACATAGATAATGTTGCTGATTAACATTAAGAAATACAAAATTTGACACAGTTATATTTAGTTCCAAACCAGCTAGATACCTAGGTTTGGAACTAAAAAGAAAAAGCAAAAGAATTTAAGGAATTAATTTATTCCAACTTACTCACCTCAGTCACAGTTAAAGTATAAATAACATTTTTATTTAAAAAAAAAAGAAAATTTGCTCCAAAAGCATTTAAACAATATAATAAAATGAAGCTAGGCACCAAAAATAATAAGCTCTTAAAATATTTCTTTATTTTATAACCACTCCTATGACAGTTTGTAATTGGAAGTAGACTTCTAGAAAGTTAGCTTTTATGACATCTGGAGTACTGCTCTTCTTCAGTTCTTAGTTTATTTGAATTTTATTAAAAAATCTCTGCAAGACTTAGAGCTGCACTAGCATCCTTCATGATTTGAAACAGTGTATGGAGGATGTGAAAAAGGAGTAGCTGTCAATCCCCGCTGATCTTCAGTGACAGTGTGGTCTATTACTGAATTAAATTATCACTAGGATTAGCATGCAGTAACCCCAAGCATTGTGCTGAGTATCACTCTGATGAGTTAATGTTTTCATTTCATAATTCTTAAAGCGTTCCTAGTATTCTTTCAGTATTTTCCCCTAACCTGCATCTGAGACAGATTAAATAATATACATTTCATATTTGGAGTGATTTATCTTCATAGGAAAAAACTGCCTTGGTGGAAATAGCCGCCCAACCTTAACCCAGGAGCCCCTACTAATGCTCCAAAATATAATTACTGTGGCAAGGACTCTACTGTGATAGAAAAGAAAACTGGCATAGAAGGCAAAACAAAAGATATAAATAGGATGGGAATTTTGAAGTATGATCAAGAAATTGGAAGAGGATTGATTGATTCATTTAATATTTAAATATGGGGCATTCACATACGTAATGTTAAATAGCGATAATTTTATGGAGGGTATCCCCAGCATAAGGCAAGGCAGGCTTTTGCCTGCCAAGAATCTTTATATGATATCAAAAGGCAACTTTACTGAAAGTTTTTCATTTCACCCCTCTTCCACCCAAAAAAATTCAAATGGAGCAAACTTTAAACATGTTAATCCCCACAATGTTTTGAAAGCAACAGTTAAAACATTATTTCAAAAATATACGTGCATCACACTTGAATGTGAGGGAGAGTCACATGATGCTAATTTTTCTTTTAATGTTCGTCATTGGACTAAATGATTTGGAAGAACCTTGATGTCTTTTCAAACTGTCTTGTGTGGGTGGGCAAGAGGCAATTGTTTTTTCTGAATACTTGAATACGCTGGTTGTTTGATTCAAGCATTGCAATTAAAAACTACTTGCAGTACATCTTGAGTGCAACAAACCAGATTTGCAGTTAGCTTTTGCGGTGCATCTCCAGAGTAACTCACCTTACCGCTTTACCTTACAGACACATTAATCTAGGGAAGTGACTTTGCAGGGTGGGCGTTGATCTCCTGTTCTTTGGAGATTGGTTCAACCCTCATGAAAAAGAAATTACCATTCGTGGGAATTCCCTGTAAGTTAAACTGAGGAGCCCAACTTGTGCTGCTTATATAAACACAAGTTCTAAAAGCCCTTTTGAGAGATGCTGGCCACTGGGGTTGGTAGCATGCAGGTTACCTGTGGCTGTGTCTAAAGAGACCCTGCAGAGCTTCCCTTTGGCAGTGCAAGGCTTCCAACTGATATTCACATTCCGTCTAACCGAAGAAAGGTCTACCAGCATTTGAAATATTTTTTTTTTCTTCTCATGCAGTCTGCCTACTTTATTGTCCAACGCTACAAGAAATCTGATCTAAAAAGCCTCATATTTCCCCAACTGCTAACAAAGAATAATTTACCACCACCCAGTTTAAGTGTTACAGCATGCCCTATTTTGGCATGCTATTCAAGAATAAATATTAAAATCTGTTTTATAAAGATTGGCTAAACTTGAAGTGTTGTTAGGGGATATTTACCAACAGCTATTTCAGAAGTCCTTATGGTTTGTGATTTTTTTTTTCTTTGGAAAAGAATGAAGACTAAATGAATGACATAAGCAACCAAAAAGATTGGTATATTGTTGCATGAAATGAGTAACAAATACAGCCTGCTGTTATTTCAGATAACTGAAGACAGGATACAGTTAATGTGGCTTATGTAAATTAAATATGCTAGCTGAAGGATTATTTAATTTTAAAGTGTTCATTACTGTTCCAAATATAACGGCTTTTACTTTTCAATCTTTGGAACATTTTTCCCTGGTAATTTTTGTAGGTATGTATGACTGACTTTCATAAGCCTCTGTGTAAGTATTTCTGCTTTTCAGGTGTGCATATAATTGTTGATATCTAGTTCATTTCCAAGGTGCTATGTTTTAGCATGGATTAGGATTTTTCTGAACAGTCTGCTTCTGAGTCTGTAATCTATATTTCTCTCAAATTTTCAGAGAAATCCAATATTTCAAAAGGCAATAGTTTGGGGTTTTTTTGCTATTGATTGTTGCTTTATGTCTTTTAGTCATTTAGTAATGGCTATTTTTTATGGATTGACTGTTAATAATGGAGAGGAGTTATATCCAGAAAAATTGAGGTTTTTTGCATGGCAGAACATGCCTATGGATAGATATGGAAATCAGTCATAACACATAAAAGCATTCATTTGGCTATTTATGGAGTCTACTCATGGAAAAAAATTCTATCCTGCTTGCAAAGACAAATAATGAACTGCATGCAGTACATATAATATGTGCATAGTTGCCAAAATCTTATTTTCCTCAAAACCGCTTAAGCACAAGAGTAATTTACATTGAATGTTTTTTTCCTCTGAAAAGATGTAATTAACTCAAATACCACTTAATTAGAGGTTTTATCTACAGTTTTGATTTAAAACAGAGGATTAAAAGGATATAGGGGAAATATGTGGTAATCAGTTATAGTTAACTGTAATTTCTCTTATAGAGCAGATAGATTTCAGGGTTACAGTATTCCTCATTATAGCACTTCTGGTTTTGCTATTTTTTTGCTTTCTAAATATTTTCCTTTTTAGTCTCACCCTAACTTAGCTGTTTCATTGTTCCTTATGATCCTTTTGATTCAGGATGCAGAATAGAAAACTGCGACTCCTGCTTTAGCAGAGACTTTTGTACCAAATGCAAAACTGGCTTCTACTCGCACAGGGGCCGCTGCTTCCGAGGATGTCCCCCTGGATTTGCAGCCCTGGAAGAGCTTATGGAATGTGTGGGTGAGTCTTCTAGCACAGCAGTGCCACTGAAGCAGCTCTTTTGCCAGGTGGCTGGGTTTGAATATTTATGACGCTATTTTTAAGCTGATGCTTAGTATTTTCTATCAGGAAATATTCACTATGTCTGGATCTCTTTACCCATAATAATGATAATAATTTCCAAACTTTGAAATACTGCATTATTGGGAATATCACTCCGCTGCTCTGCATCAGAATGTTCTGTCCTCTCAACTGTAAATCGCCTTGTATGAGGATTTGTAACTCAGAATTTGTAGGATTTCAGGAAGGCCAATTTTTTCATTAGAACTGTAAGTCAATGACATACTTGTTGGATTCTCACCCTTGTAAAACTACCAGCTCGTTTTGCCTTTTACCAAGGCCAGAACCCGGAAGCAGCACAGATTGAATTCCTGTGACATCGGGGCTTCAAATTCACTTTTAGTTTCTCTGCAGCTCCCCACTTTTCCATTAGCAAGTAACAAATATAAACTACCAAATAAGTGTTTTTAGTAGAAATTTACTGTGTAACTCTGAGCCAGCTTTGGCAGTTCTCACAATATTTCTCAAGTCTCATGCTTTGGTGTTTTGTCTCAAGCCTGGGAATTGTGTCAGAACAGACCCTTCTTTCAAGAGTGTTCCTTGCATTTCATGGTGGAGAGGACTGCAAAAGTGAACTCTGGAGCTTTGCAAATCCAGGGTTTATTTATTAAAAAGAGAAAAATTTAAATCAGTCTTATGACTTTAGGAGGGTTTATGAATATTTGGGACTGACGCGATGTCTATACGGACAGATTGATAGTCTGATGGTTTTATGCCCAGGTTGATGTCGGCTAAAAAGATTCATTCTGATTCCATAAGATATTTTAATTTTGTTTCTAAGTTTTTGCCTATTGACAGTAAAGCTTTCAGATGGTGCATTCTAATAGTATATTCTTGCTAATGTAAAAGAAAAAGAAAAATAAAATAAAACCCAGAAGATTTGCTAACTTGTGTTTTCTTTTGCTATACCAGAAGGCTGTGAAGTGGGTCAATGGAGTGAGTGGGGAACTTGCAGCAGAAATAACAAAACGTGTGGATTTAAGTGGGGCCTGGAAACAAGAACGAGGCAAATTGTGAAGAAGCCAGCGAAAGACACAATACCGTGCCCAACCATTGCAGAATCCAGACGATGTAAAATGGCCGTGAGGCATTGTCCAGGAGGTAAGTATAGTCCATGCCACAAGAATCTTTATGAGGTTTCCTTAACTGAAATCCTATTTCTAACTTGAAAAAAAGAGCTGTTTCTTCTCAGCTGAAGGGGAAATCCTGTCTCTGCCCTGCCAAGGCTGAAAGGCAGCAGTAGTAGTGCAGTCCTAATTTGTGCAGCAAGACTCCAGGGAAAGGCTCAGCGTGGGAGCAATCAGTCTCTCAGTAGACTGTGAAACTGCGTTTTTCCTGATGTGGTAATGGGGCCTTTTCAAAGAGATGCCTCATGGAAAAAAGGTAATACGTTACAGGTTGAACTTGAGCATGAAAATGATAGTGGTGGTGGAATAACTAATCGCTCTGTGTATGGGAGGAAAGACTGTGATTCTTAACCTCTCTGCAGGCAGCATACCTGGTGCTGGTGTGATGGGTATTTAAATCGAATTAAGCTAGTTACACATGGCATTGTTAGATGGAACGTGTTACTTGTTCTGAGTATTATAGATCAGGGCCAAACTATGCTAGATGTGATATGCGCAGAAGATAGATATCAAGCTTTTCAGCATGAAACCAGCTTGTGGCAATCACCCCAAGTAGATAAAAGAAATAATCATATTCCTTTATCATGGTGTTCTAACACTTAAGTAATGATGTCGGAGTTTCAAATTTGTGTTTAGTTTTGTAGCCCCTAAAGAGGAGACACGTCATTGGTTGGGAGGAGTTTTTGTTATCTTTTAAATTGTAACTATTAACCTTTCACTTGTGCAGACTGGACATTTACAGAGTTTTCAGAGTTTGTAGGACAGCTGGGTGATCAACAGGTGATAAAGATGCTATTCCTTTTGGAATCATAGGATTAAAGAAAGATTCAGACTTGAATCTTGAAGGGACTTCAAGAGATCTCTAGTCCAACCATGAGATAAGACAAATAAAAAGGAATAAAGGATTGCAGAGTCCTGAGAAAATCAATAACCTGATGAATAAGCTAAAACTGAATTCATCTAGAATAGATACATATATAAGTATGCTTTATGTTCTGGGATTGTCGAATATGTCTCTCTTGGCTTGAACGTGTACTGTCTACCAGTACGTGTGAAAATGACACATAAAATTTTAGCTTGCAGATTAAATCTGTGCAAGCTTCATTTTTGTCTCTAGGACCATGACACAGTCTGGAAGAGAATGCAAAGTTGTTTCTCTGTTATCCAGGTTAACTGAGTCTGTTGTGCACTCTTTCTCCCTGTCCCACTCCCTACACTCACACACACGTGCCTGCACACATAGTGCATAGTCATCGTGGTACTGGGGCGCGTTGTTATTGCAGTTAATCTGCAACCTAAATAAACTTCTCAAAGACACTGAAAAGTGGAAGCTACAAAATGAACATCTCTAGAGGAAGGAAGAAGAAAAGGTAAAAAATCAAAGCTGATTTGGGCTGCCATGGTATATGTCTAATGGTACCTTTGAATATGAGTCAGCTGCACCTACATCAAGGTAGCTACACTTGCTAGTGGTTGCAACATGCCGAGGTGGATGAGCTGTTCCAGTTACATCTAACAAACTCTGAGGCGCAGAGAGGGCATCAGATCAACTGGGGAATTGTTTTAATGCTGAAATGGAAGGAAGAAAAAAGAGCCTGTGTGAAGTTCTACAAAATCTCCAATATTTCCCCCCCCTCCCCATTCAGATGCATGAAGTTCAGCTTGTGGGGCAGAATTTGGGAAAATTGCAGAATATTTTCAATTTAACTCTGTATGGTAGAGATTTAGTCATTTATGTGCCCAAAGTGTATGGAGGGAGATATTTCAGGGGTGCGATATCCAGCTTCTGTATAAACTGGCAAATAGCATTTTCCTGATGTGGTTTTAGCCTCGCTGATACAGTTGGGATTCAAATTGCTGTAAATAGTTTGAGAAGTGTGCTTAAGTGAACCACAATATTTATGAACGCTGCAGCATGTTTAATGTTACTGTGGTGATCTGGAGCTATTGAACATTCATAGCTTTTTGTACCAGATTCTCTTATGTTGTTGCAAATTTCCTTGTCCAGCAAATTTGGGTCATCAATTAACGATTTACCTCGCAAATTTTATTTTTTGAAAGGCACAGTGGTGGGCCTTCCTAAGAGTTAGGAAATGTATTGCCTAATCCATGTGAAGATCTTTGACCAAATCTCTGCATTTTTTCACTATATATCAGGAAAGTTGTTTCTGCAAATAGAAATTCAGTATGAAAGGCTTATAGTGCTCTTTCATAACCACAGGCTCCAGTAAATCCTAAAGACTATAGTCCTCTCCTGTCCTCCCATGGTGTGGAATTCCCTGCCTGTGTTTTCAGAGATAAAAATCAGTATGTACAAAACTGCAGGTTTGAACTTTCCACGCTGAATGCTGATGCTTAATACTGCTTCTGCGCAATCGTGTAAAACGCTGGCCAGAGTATAAACTCCTTTTTCTCTCCTAAGAAGCTCCTGGGAGGGAGTGGGTTAGTGGTGTTTTAGGGGCCTGGGGTAAGTCTTCCCCAGGCCTGGTTATCTCTGCGGGTGAGGAAGCCACGGAGATTGTCCTGTTCAAAACTCCTGCTTCATATTACGTTTTAATTATGATTATACACACATCTGGTCTAAGTTCCCATTCCATCATCATGTTTATTGCAGTTAGCAGGTTGCCTCATCAGACACTCGGAAGTGTTTCTTTGCTTACTTGCTGTGAAGGAGCAAGAGGCAGAGATGCAGGTTACAGGGAAGCTGAAATCGAGCAGATCCTTGCTGATAAGGAGCAGATTCTGTGTTTTCAAAAGTACAGGGTTTTTCTAATGTTAGGAGTTTTGTAACTGAACTTTTAAACTGAGGAAATAAGAGAAAAATGTAAGGTTAGCACTACTGGGAGACTGAAGAACCATAATCTCTGTAAATGTCGGTTGAGAGGCTGTTAATAAATCCTTTCTTCATAATCTTCTCCGTACATAAACTCACACAAATGTGCAGGATAAGTGTTGGATTATACAGCTAAGATGGTTGTAGATTGTGATTAATTAAATTAAGCACAGGGAAGAAGGATATTTTTGGTAGAACAAGGTCAAATAAAGGGCTTTTGACACATGCTTTCTACTTCTATACATTTTAGTTATTATTTATGGTCCACATGACAGAAGAACTTCTGAAATGGATTTTTACACATTTGCAGAAGAAGTGGAGTGAGATTCAGTTTTCCTAGTACGTACTTCGTTTTCATATTTATCAAGGATTGAGATGTTACCCATCTGGCCATATGGCTGGGGTACAAATCTAGCTGATGAAGAATTCTTTATCGCTTTCCGAGTACTTGCAGAGTTGTAGAGATAGAAGCTGGAATGAAAGTGAAAGATGATTTCACTTCTTTCCTACTGAAGCCAGCCACATAAAAAGATACTCTACTTGATTTCAGATATATTACTCAGTGGTATTTTCTTACTGTCAGTACTAATTGATTTAACTGTTATTACCAGATGGGAATGTCACATTTGTGTATCTGTTCGTGTTATGTATGTTACCCTGTGGCTTGGGTGTAACATGACTCATACTGTGAGACTTAGGAGAAGATGACTTGGATCATTTAGGCTACCTCCTACCAGTACTGGTCTCTTCCTGTTACAGAATTTTCTCCTCTTTAGCTCTAAAAGAAAGAAAACATTTTTTAAAAGAGTGGTTGTGTTACAAGCAATGGGGAAATTAGCAGGCAGAAATGTTCTATGGGCTGATACAGCTTGCTATCTGGAAGTTTTCCCATATATTTATTATAAATAGTCTCTTTTTACTCCTTATTTTGACATGTTCCCCATGTTGACATCAGTAAATTACTCCTCTTTTGTTTGTAACCTGGAGGTACTTGCAGATTGCGCTCATGTTTCTCATTAAGTATTTCAAAGGCAAGCAAAGAAGCTCTCTAATTCTTTTAGTCTTCCATCAGACTGCAGTTCTTCAAGTTCTCTGATGCAAAAGTATTACTCTATTATTTCTGTTAAAAATAATTATGCCATTTCTGAATGCTTATTTTGGACATGAAGAAAGAGGGGTGAAGATAGGATGTATGTCTGCATTAATTTCCTCAGGTTGAAAGAGGAAAGGCATCAGGACAGGTCATGAGGCTATAGAGGGAGTTCTTTCCTTGACATGGACATGTAATTGAATGGACTTCATGCTGCTTGATTGGACTTTGGAGGCTTTTTATGCAGTAATCTGTTTTCTTTCCATTGCTGCAACAGAATTTAAGACTTCTGGAAGAGCAACAGTAAAAAGATCCAATCAGGCTTTCTGTCCTTATACTGCAGTTACATTTCATTATTAATCTTCAGAAATTATGACTGAAAAGATTAAAAGATTAAAGAATATATATTTAAATATAGAAAACTAATAAATACGCAAAGCTGCAAAATGCATGTTAACGCAGTAGTGTGAATTCTTTTAATCTGATAAACTACTAGTGATATGGCAAACAGGGAGTTAATGATCCCAGTTTGCAAAAATGTTTAAGGTAGCATAAACAATATTTAGAGTAAAACTGTAGGTACACTTTGATGAATACAGATATACACTTAAAGTATACTAAACTAGCAAGATTTCTAATAGAAGCCACGTTACAGATATAGTTATCTCAAGTAGGTAAGTATTTTTTCCTTCTTTAAATGGACATATTTCCTCTGAGAGGGAATGTTTTAAAATTTCTGACTTTAACTTGACAGCCTTGCAGTAGAAAGTGTCAAAAATGTTCTTGTGTCATCCCCCAACTCCCCAAGAAGGTTTGGTGCTAACATTTGGTTTCTTTTAAAACCTGGCAAAGGAAATCAGGATTTCTTTCTTTTATTAGATTTATTTAGAGGAGGCTAACTGAAGAATTTTTATTTGTGCAACCAACAAAGCAATAGAATTACTGAATAATACAGGTTTGAAGGGACATAGGGAGGTTACATAGTCCAACCTCCTGCTCACACTAGGGTCAGACAAGGTGATCCAGAGCCACAACTTTGCACTTGTCTCTGTTGAATTTCACGAGTTTCCTTTCAGCTACAGTGAACCTCTTTTTCATAAGTGAGAAATAATTTTAAAAAGCCTCAAAATAAATGTAGCACTAGAACTCTGAGTGATCTTTGTGGTCAGACAGATGATTATGTTCTTTTGAGCTTTTTGACTATATCTACACTAAAGTGCCCAATATGGAAAAGTTTGAAAGCTAGGGTGCTTTTGAGACCTTAATCTAGACCTTGCACTTGTAATCACAAGTAGGCACAACGCCTACAGCACCGTATGCCTTTTGAGTATCAATGCTAGGGCTCTCTCTAGGTGGGTCTTGGTAAACATAACCACCACATTTTTTGTCTCTGCTGATCTTGCTATGTTACCACAGGAACAGATAGCCTAACTGGCAAAGACTGCTCCAGAAACAGCAAGAAGTGTTGCCTTTTCCACAAGGACAGCTGAGCACTGGGCTAGGTTTGTCCAGTAGACTGTGCAGTCACCATCCTTGGAAATTTCCAAGACCTGACTAGACAAAGACCTGGACAATCTGGTCTGAATGGTCTTGATGCTACTGAGAATAGGAAGTTGGACTGGGGACCGACCCAGATGATTCTGCAGCTGTGAAAGGCAGAATGTGCTGTGGGATTAAGCTGAAAGAACACTGTTCTTCCTGTTTGAGCTTTGCAAAATTTCTGATGTCTTCTACTCCCCATTAGAGAAAAGCTGGAATGACTGGTCATAGGGAAAAGGAACAAGTCTTTACCATGTTTGTTACAGAGCTGAATGTCTTAATTTTGCCTGTTTTATTGATGTTCAACTTCCATGCGGAATATGTCTAATGTTTCGAATATAACACTAACTGTTGTTTCATGCATTTGTGAGTTTAGCTTTAATCAATATGGAAACTTAGTTGGAAGTGCTGATCTCTTACTTTACTTCATTATTGTTTTACCTATTCACTTAACTGTCTTTGGCTGAGTGCTGCATTCTTGTAATTTCAAAATCTTGCACAGGATCTAAAAGATACATAGCACAATGTACCTTTATTTTAGTTTAATGCACTATAGCAGTCTAATAAAACATGGAAAAACCAGCAGAGGTACTATAGAGATGCAGATATAGAACTGTATTTTAGTTTTAGATTTGCTTTGACTTTTCAAATCTCAAAGTCCAGTCTAATTTGTTGACATTTTTAGTAACTTGAGGATTTCATTCCATTGTTAGTCATGGCATAAACGTATGTGGCAAGTGATAGATAAAAGAAAATGATTGTACTTCGAAAAGATTATAAGTTGAGTCATGATCTGAAGAGGGATGGTATTAAACAGAAAGCATTGTGGTTCTGGGAAAGATGACAAGATTTACAGGCAGTAGGATCTTACTGCTTTGGTCAGTATTGCATGAGTCTTAAAGACACTAGCATATTATTTATCATTGTAATACTAGAAACTAGTGTTTAGAAGTCTTATCGTTTTAAACAAGACTGTAGTACATAGTACTTACAATATACTGTCATTGCCTGCTGCAGCTCTCTGTTAATTTTGCAGTAGCATTGGACCAAATCTGCCCTTTTTTGCTCTCAGCAGACAGGTAGAAACTGCATCAAGTGTAGCTCTGCTGAGTACTGGCTCTGCTAGAATATTGGTATCACCAAGCAGGCTTCCCTCCTTGATGTATTCTGTGAGCACCAATTACACTCTGACCAAGAAGGCTTGGCCTTCGCTCATCTGAAAATATAACCCGTAATTTTCAGTTACAAAACATGACTCAAAGCTTCTGAAGGAAAAAGGGAAAAAAACATTTCAGCATCAGCAGAGAGGTTAGAAGAAGCAAGCTCCACCGAAGACACTTACTTGCTCAGTGCGGGTTGGGAATGCAATAATAACAAGCAAATATTTTTGTGTTTTAGTCACTGGCCGTTCTGCACGTTTTGTGAAGGAGGGAGCAAGTGGGAGCAAGAAGGGAAAAGATGAACGTAGTTTGGAGACTTTCCAGAAAACAAGAACTGTTTTATAGTGTGGCTTAACCCTCGGAGCCTGGCATGCTTGTTAGTAAGTTTGTTCAGGAAACAAGCTTTTGTCAGCTGCAGAATCTGCTGGTCTGGATTGTCAACATCTGCTTCGTGCAGAGAATGTTGTGTTGAGTGTATTAAATTTTTTTTCCCCACCCTTTAGCTGATTGCATTCAGAAGGGACTGCTGCAGGTGAAAACTAATAGTAAAGGAAATCCAAACCCTAAGGAAAATGAAACCCTTAATACTGGTGAAAGTGCCTGCAACTAGACTTTAAGTATTTTAAATTAAGGCACATAGACAAGAGGTATCGTTATATTACCAATAGTCAATAAGTTTGTGCCAGGTTCTGATAAAGGGCACAAAGGTTGTCATTTCTATTTGGTAATAATAAAAAAATCAAAATCAAATTATTAGTTCAGGTTGGAAAGTACCTCAGGAGGTCACGTACTCCAGCCTCCTGTTAAATCAGGTCAACCGTGAGAAAACCAGGATTAGCTATTGCTCTGACAATCTGCAGAGATTAAATATTTTCCCTTTTTTGGTCATAGCTCTGTTCCTCTTCATAGGTTTATTTGTCAGATACTGATTTATAAATTGAAGGAAAAAATTGTGTTATTTTAATTCATTTCTAAGTGAAAAATAGGAAAATGCTCAGCAAATTTGAAATTACGTTTTCATGATGTTTGCATTCATTTTCGCTTAGATGTGAAAACTTATATAATACACGTAGGTACCTGTATTTGAGCACTTCTCTACCTGATGCCTCTTAGATTTGCAGATACAGGTTAGGCAATGTACCTCTCAGGCGACAGGATACTATAAAGTAACTGAAAGATAGCAAGAAACTCTGATTTTTCTTTTCTGCATTAAAATATAGTGTTTTATATTCTTTTTTTCTGAGAAACAAAAAACCTATACTAACATTTCTTGCGTGTTTGCCTTCTTTTTCCATCCTGAAGCAGGGATAGGAAAATTAGGAATCTGTTGCTAGAGAAGTGTTCTTCTCCATACTTTTGTATCAAAGCAGTAAAGAAAATTAAGGTGTTTTAATGATGAAACATGCACAGATATGTTCTTTCCCTAAGGCCAATGAACGAAAAATCTGTTAGATCCTGACAACCCAGTATGACCTGTTGATGTTTGCAGCTATAGGACAGAGATGCAGAAAGATTAATATAAATGTTATTTTTCAAGCAGTGTAATTTGTGTGTTAATTGGTCATATGAATGAGGAAATATGTGATGAAATGAATCCATGAAATCCTGTTCTGAAGATTCCTTTGCACACAAAATGTTTCAGCTGAATCTGTATTATAGCACTTGTTTAGAAAAACAGCCCCTCAACCTGAGCAACAAAACCCCTGAATACATGCACAAAATGAAATGCATACGTATGTGTGAGCTAAGAGATTAAATAGCTGTATTACACACTCATTTGATACATATTCATTAAAATGTGTCCAAGTATAAACTTAGTGTGACTTTTTAAAAACTGCTGCTATTTCTCTTATGTTGCTGGAAGGAATCCATTCCCTAGCTATTTTCTAAAGGGAAAATGCAATCTGATTAGACTTGTATCTGACAAGACGTTAAAATGGTTTTTATAAGCAGTATGGACTTGAACATCAGTTTGAGTAGCAGTTATATTTAATTCTACACCCAAGTACTGTCTGGCAAGGGCCAACAACCGGGTTTCCTTTGCAGATTTTAAAGGACTGACTCAGCTGTTATTAAACCACACCACTTTGCTTGATGATCTAGGTGGCTCTCAAAGCTCTGTGAACTGTGGCTGTTGGCTAATTGTCCTACGTTTTCTATGTGTTTGAAATAAGGTCAGTTAAATTAAGCAGATAAGTAATTAAGTGCCCTGAAACATATCAACACTTATTGAAAAGAACCCATCCAAGATTTAAGTAATTAGTATGTTCTCTCTTGGCTTGTTCCCATTCAGTGTTCGTAGAATTTCTCAAAGTTTGATGGTTTTTTTAACTGTTCAGTTTTCGGGTCGCTATTTTTCTTGCAACTGGTATGATGGATCTTGTACACCAGTTGAGGCAGCTTGATATTAAGTCATAGTGCATCTTCAAATCTTTTTTGCTGTTTTAGTCCATATGATGGGTTACAATGGGTTACAACCGCAATTATTAAAATTTTGGGTTTGTGTGAATATGGTGAAATAATACATTGCTTATGTTGAAACCTGTAACTTAGCTTAGATATATGTAGCCTAAATTTTCTTAGAGTCCTGTTGTAGTGAAGTGTGATTCTGGTTGGTTTGTTTGCCTATTTAGCTGATAGGTCCGGTTTTTAAAGATTTTCAGAGTCTTAGTTCTCTTTGACTTAAGCAGAATTTAGAAATACATGGTTCTTCTTAAGACTAGAAATAAGGTCTGTCTAAAGTGACTTTTGGACATTTTGACATTAGCAAAAAATTTTTGTGGAAAAGGGTTGCTGTCATCTGATTTCTGGTTTAGTTTTCTTTCTTTAGTGCCACTGCCCAAAGCATATCTTATAATGGAATATGTATATACCTGGGTGCAAAGTTTTAGTTCTACATACCTTATCAAGACAATTCAACCTGTGGAATTTTATGTATTGTTTTATCATATTGCAGCATGATACATTTTCAACTTACTTTCAAAGAGTTATCAGGGAGTTACTAGCAGTACAGAAATGCCAACTCAAGCACATTTTTCCCTTCCTTCTCAATATAAATTATCTCCTTTTTAGTTAAAGTAAGGGGAAATATTTTCTTGGGAAGGCTTTCACATAGTTTTTTCCAGTCATTAAAAGGTTGTATGCCCAATTTATTTATTGCCATTATTATATCTTAAACCAGGTAAGTACTTTCAACATGTGCATCTGCTTAAGTATATTGTATTTCAGAAGTTGCCTGAATATCATGTGATGCAGTGTCTCCTATGAGAGTTATCTGGTTTTAACGAATAACCGAGTAAGTACCAGAGTGTAAATCCTAGTAAATGACCAGAGTGTGAGTTAGGACTGTCCCATGGCAATTACACAGTTCAGGGTTTTTAAAAATGCTGAAAGAGAGCCAGCTGCTAATCCACATGGAAATGCAAACACTGAAGAGCTGCAGCTGATCCAAGCGCACAGATTGAATTTGTCCATAAAAGGTACCTGACAAATTTTATTGTGCATGCTCTAATGAAGTAACTCCTGTTGGTTTTGTCTTTGGTTCATTCTGAAACTACAGTCCACCTGTAGAAGGAAAAGCCATACATACAGTTCCTCATTTCTCAGTCTCAGCCAGGCAGCCTTTTTTGTACATTGTAGTGTCAGCTGTTTCACTCATAGCAGAGAAATGAGCAAACACTCACCCACCTGAGATTACTTTTTCCTCTCTGAGGACTGATCAGTAAGGCACAATTCTGTGTGTATCCTCTCCCCAACCACAGGTCTGGGTATGGCAGGTGTGGAGAGCCATCTGCTTCAGGAGTGGCATGACTAGAGAGCAATCAGCCTCACTCATTTTTAAGGATTCATTAAGGCTTTCCTTGCACAGAAGTTTCTTCTTAAGTGATAAACATATTAGGCTATACAGATATTATTTGTTTTTATAATTCTGCTATAAGGGCCACATCCTGATGTACTACTGGCAGGATTTTTGGATGGGTGTTTCAGATGTTTTCATCTTTTGCACAGTTCATCTCTACAGAAGAACATGTACTAACAAAGACAGTATTTGGATATTGGAATTATTGTTACATAAATAACAGCAACTGTGACTGAGGTAGAAAGATTTCATCACAATATAATATTTAGAAAATATGCAGAGTTTGTTTATGTGATATTTAGATACTGCCTGCCTCATCATCCTTAAGGATGGTATAAGAAAATACGTGTATGACTCCGCGTTGGGCCATGATCTGCAGGACTGGCTTGGTGATCTCTAAGCAGCTGTGACAGAAATGAGATTCTTTGGATGCACATGTGATCACCAACAGTTAAATTATCAGTTTAAGCAGATAAAGCTTTTCAGCTGAGCCATAACTAACTGGGTGCATACTCCTTGCATAGTACCAATGCAAAATAAATTATCTAAGCATACATAACCCTCTGACTTGCAGAAGGCTAGCAGTGTACCTGCAGCTAATTACAGCTGCTTTGCTGTTAAGCTGGGAACTCATTACACTGCTGTAACTTGATTGATTGTGATGGCCTGTCTGTACCTTTTACAATAACTCTCTTCTTCTGGAGAATCATTTCTGAATATTCTGTGCCCTGCTTGCATAATAGCTAGTGGCGACCTAGGGAGGTCCCAGTTGACTGGAGGTTAGCAAACGTGGTGCCCATCCGCAAGAAGGGCCAGAAGGAGGATCCCAGGGCCTGTCAGTCTGACCTTGGTGCTGGGGAAGGTTATGGAGCAGATCATACTGACTGCCATCACACAGCACATACAGGACAACCAGGCGATCAGGTCAAATCATCATGGGCTTATGAAAGGCAAGTCCTGCTTGACTAACCTGATCCCCTTCTATGATAAGGCAACCCACTTAGTGGATGACAGAAAAGCTATGAATGTTGTTTACCTAGACTTTGGTAAAGCCTTTGACGTCGTTTCCCACAGCATTCTCCTGGACGTACTGGCTGCTCATGACTTGGATGGATGTACTCTTTGCTGGGTCAAAAACTGTCTGGAAGGCTGGGTCCAAAGAGCAGTGGTGAATAGAGTTAAATCCAGTTGGCGGCTGGTTGTAAGTGGTGTTCCCCAGGGCTTGGTATTGGGGCTGGTTCTGTTTAATATCTTCATCAACGACCTGGATGAGGGCATCAAGTGCACCCCAGCAAGTTTACAGATGGCACTGATTTGGACAGGAGTGTTGATCTGCTTGAGGGTAGGATGGCCCTACAGAGGGATCTGAACAGGCTGGATTGATAGACTGAGGTCTATTGTATGAACTTCAACAAGGCCAAGTGCTCGGTCCTGCACTTTGGTCACAACAACCCCATGTAGCGCTACAGGCTTGGGGAAGAGTGGCTGGAAAGCTGCCTGGTGGAAAAGGACCTGGGGGTATTGATAGACAGTCGGCTGAATATGAGCCAGCAGTGTGCCCAGGTGGCCAAGAAGGCCAACAGCATCCTCCCTTGTATCAGGAATAATGTGGTGAGCAGGACTAGGGAAGAGATCGACTACCTGTGCTCAGCACTGCTGAGGCCCCACTTCTAATACTGTGTTTAGTTTTGGGCCCCTCATGACAAGAAGGACATTGAGGTGCTGGAGCGAGTCTAGAGAAGGGCAACAAAGCTGGTGAAGGGTCTAGAGCACAAGTCTTGTGAGGAGCAGCTGAGGGAACCGGGGTTGTTTAGCCTGGAGAAAAGGAAACCAAGAGGAGACCTTATCGCTCCCTACAACTATCTGAAAGGAGGTTGTAGCAAGATGGGTGTTAGTCTCTTTTCCCAAGAAACAAGCAATATGACAAGAGGAAACAGCCTCAAGTTACACCAGGGGAGGTTTAGGATGGCTATTAGGAAAACAGTCTTCACCAAAAGGATTGTCAAACATTGGAACAGGCTGCCCAGGGAGGGGGTGCAATTGCCATCCTGGAGATATTTAAAAGACAGGTAGATGAGGTGCTGAGGGACTTGGTTTAGTGGTGGACTTTGTAGTGTTAGGTTAATGATTAGACTCGATGATCTTCAGGGTCTTTTCCAATCTAAATGATTCTATGATTCTAACCTAAGGTAGCCCAAGACAGGAGTCTCACAGATTCAGTCTGAGTTCAGCAGAAATTCTTTCTTCCTATTGCACAACCAGACAGAGCAAATCTGGAGAGTAAAGAATCCAGCAAAGAGGAGGAGAAAGGAAGGAATCTGAGAAATAGACAATTGTGGCTTCTTCCTATTCTTTGTCTCTTTAGATAGAAAAAGAATCTCATAGGGATATTTGAGTCCTAATTAATGGTTTTGTTAGCTGAGTGCAAAAGGTAAAGCCTATCCACATATGCTGCTTCAGTGACTAGTTTCACAAAAAAGTTTCACAAAAAGCTAGTTCACAAAAAGCACTAGTTTCACAAAAAGCACACCCAATGGGCATGTCTACAGTGATGTGTAGTTCAGAGGTTCCCAGGCTGATGCTGAATAAGGTAGTTTAAGAAATTAAAACAGTTTAAAAGTATCAGCATAATGCAGTGCAAGTGTTTTCAGGCCATGAGGTACTATGTTTGTGATAAAGACCTGTGATTTTCTGCATGAATGCATAGCTCAGGAGTGCTAACTTGGGGAACTCATTCTCTTGTGAGGTTTATTCCTGTCAAATAATTGTCACAGAGGCACTGACAAAAATTCTGGAAAGACAAAGTGGTCAATTCATAAATGCAGAAGTACTCTGCTGTAGGACAGATTTAATTTAATTAACTTGCACCAGCTGGCTGCAGGAGTCAAGGGGGAATGCCAAGTGGGAATAGGTGGAGGAGCAATCTCCCCAGCTGCTTTCACTTTGTCAGGTTGCTGCCAATGTAAGACTTAGGCTGGAGTCAACTGCACTGGGTTTTAAGGATGTGCTATGAAAATCCTTCATGGAGAGCTTCTAGGTATGTCTACATCTTTACCTCTCACGAGCAGCACAGAAGGAGGGAAATGGAGGAAAATATCTGCCTTTTTTTTTTTGTTTGTTTGTTTGTTTTTGTTTTGGAGTATTTTTTCAGAGGTTTCTGAGATAATTTTACCGTACATTGGAAAGCTCGGACACCACTGATTCCTGTCGTACTGTCATACTTTTTGCTGTGTGCCTGAGAGGTGAATAAGAACTTTCTCTTGAACAGTTCTAATTCCAGCTTCATTCTGAAGAACTGCAAAACATGACTGCAGATAATGTTTAAAAAAGGAGTGGGAACATGAGCAGAGAAGCGGAGCAATAGAAAGCAAGAACTGCTCATGAAGAAGAAAGCTTCCCTACTCTGCGTTGATTTTACATTGTATTATAGCCTCACATTAAAAATGGGTAGATTTAAATAATTTTCTAGCACAGTGTTAAGAATGAATTAGCCTAAAATATGTAGTAACATGTTAAATAGCAATGCAATACCACAGAGGTAACTCAGTACTGTATCTGTGTCATTATAACATTCTGCACCAGATGACCAGGCACAGAAGCAGTATTAATTATGATGGACACAATACTGCACCAATATGTTTGGTTCCCAAAGGGGCTTCTTTGTGCAGTATCTTTTAAACATACTGTGTAGATGTGGCACTTGGCAGTGTTAGGTTTACTGTTGGACTTGATGATCTTCAGTAAAGCCTTTGACACCATTTCCCACAGCATTCTCCTGGAGAAACTGGCTGCTATGGCTTGGGTGGGCGTATGGTTTGCTGCGTAAAAAACTGTCTGGTCAAGTAAGCGATTGGATTCAATGATTTAAAGGTCTCTTCCAACCTAAATGATTCCATGGTTCCATATTTATTTTATGTGTCTAAACTGACACAGCTTAGATTCTGAAGGGGCCCCAGAAGTCTAATGTAAAGTAAAATTATGATTTATTGACTTCCTGTGAGCTTTCCTTGGCATTCTTAGCCACATAAGTCTGATAATTTCTGGGAAACTGGTACCAGCTCAGACTCTGCTGGCGAACGGAGAAGCATGCAGGTATCTGCAACGAGCAGCAGCAGTAGGACACCAGTAAGAGCAGGTGCTTTACAGCATGTCAGATTTATTAAGAACTTTGTTTAAGAAGTTCAAACAAGGGGCATGACTTTCAAATACCTATGTTGGAGTTACACTATCATGTAGCATAGAGATCACAGATATTTCCAATGTAATTAATATCCCATGATAACACCATGGCACACATTACAGTGAACTCCTGTTCACTGACAGCCAGCTCTTAAATTATTCTGCTTCTCTGTCAGATACAAATGTGAATATCTTGAATGGGTTGCCAACTGCGCTTACATAAAGAGTTCAGCACAGTAGAAAGAGTACTGTAAAAACTGTCAAACTTTTTTGCTTAATTTGTTACTTTTAAAGTTGCACAATGAAACCTGAGCTGTTGACTAGCTGCAAGTACCAAGCAGCTTTGATCAGGTCTAGCATAGCTGTCTTGAAGCTAGATTGCATTTAGCTCTAATACTATAGTATCTTCAGTACTGATAACAGTGCTACATTTATCTGCTACTTGAAATGACAAATGGCTAAAGGATTTCTAAGACAGAGCTAGTTAAAAACTACCACAAAGATGGTTGAATTCCAGCTTTGTATTTTTGCTCGGAATTTATGGACCAGATTATTTTGTTACTTCCTGATTTACCATCTGTTCCTTATACCATCTAAGCTAGAAGAAACAACTTTTGTGAGGCCTAGCAAAGAAAATCTACAATTCGGCCAAATACAGAGAATTAATTTTAAGCATTGCAAAAGATTGTGCGGGAGAGGTGCACTAAAAATCAGTTCACAACTTTGCTATATGGCACTAGGAGTGATGCATGAGTAGGACTATTTGAGTGTATTTACAACAGAAGAGATTGTGGTTGATAACTGATGGCTGAAGAAAGTTCTGGGCCATAAAAACTCCACAGATAAAAAATACCTACTGAGCAAGTCATGTGTCAGGCTTCAAATCATTGCTCTGATCAGACAATTAGAATAGCTGGTGGAAGATTTCTTCCTAAAAGTAAGTACAGTGGCAGAATACAGGAATATAAGTCTTGAAGGAGAAGGGAGTTAGTTTCAAGATCATTACAGACTGTGTCACTTTTATAATAAAAAGTTCAGACATTCTGATATAATGGTCAGAATCAATTTTTCATAATCATGGAAGGTGATTAAATGTATATTTGCTGCAGGACTTATGAATAGATGTTAACAGCTGTAATTCGCAGTACTCAGTACATGATTATTCTGCCACCAGACTTTCTTAATCTGCTCTGCAATCCAATGCCGGCTTGAGCGTAGGCTGCAGTAATTCCTCTTCTGAAAGCGCGGGAAGCCAGTGGATCACGAGTTCCAGACATATAAATGGAAAAATCCTGGGAGATAAGGTTCATTTTCTCTTGCAGCTGTGGCAAGGAAAAGGAGAAGAGGGATTTGTCATTTCTGCAGAATGCAGTAATAGACACAGCCCAAAAACCAGCGAAGTGTTTTGTAAGAAGTTTTATAACATGCTGAATATTTCTTTCAACTTGAGGTTTGGTTGTTTGTTTGGTGTTTTTTCTTTTTTTTTTTTTTTTTCCAATTATTAAATAAGTAATTGTCCTTAAAATTTCAAGCTCTAAAAAAGGTGATTCATACGTCTTTTCCAGAATAATGTTTTTGGGTGGAGTATGTAGTGAAAGAATAATATATTACTTCTCTCTTACTTTCCTTCCGACCATCTGAATTAGTTTTTCAGGGAGGTAAAAGAAATTCCATTTCTTTGAAGGGGACCATCCCACCCCACCCCCCTTTTATTACAGTGTCACAGGTTTACAATATCATGAACTGTGAACTCAAGCTTATAAAGCGTTCACATCCTTGGTTTTTGGGTGAGATACTTATCTGGAATAGGTCAGTGTCGTTCTGCAGATGAATTCCTACTGATCTCTCATAGCATTGATGAGTGTGAGCTTCTTGATGGTTATTGCCAAAAGTCTGAAGTTCTATCAAAACCGGCAAAGTTTTATTGCTTGATTTGTTGAAATGAGTATCAAATCTGGCTGGTTGGTAATCATTAATTGTTCCACAGTAGTGGGATCTCAGAACTTAAAAATGAAATTGAAATAGGAGCCAGAATATAACTACAGTCCTTCTCACTTCATTGACCAATTTTGGAACCTGTCTCTAATTCAGGGAAGGTTGTCATAGAAGAAATTATTAAAAAAATGATTAAAAAAAAATGACGAATTGTGTATAGAATAAGAATTTAAATAGCATTGCTGGAGTTGGAGTTATAACTGGCTGCATCAGTGTGTGCACTTCAAAGCTGGGAGTGATGTGTTGCAAAAGAACCACTTAAATTTACTTATTTATTTTTTTTAGACAAGTTGTCCAAGTCAGTATCTCTGTATCATCTTTCAGGGCTGTTAAAACAGGGTGTGGATCTATTGATAGGGGTGTGTTTTATTTTTTTATGTGAACCAAAATTTCATCTAATTATGCAATTAATTGTGTAAACTGTCTAGAATTGTTCAGTATGAACATCATGTCAGCTCACTGGCAATTGAGCTGTTTTGTCTACCTTCATACTACTTATACTATTTTTTCTAATGGTGTTGTTCTAAGATAATCATTAACAAGAGAATAGGGGAAGGCGTTTTTACTGACAACAGTGTGATGTGGAAACTTTGGGCTTCTCCCTCCCTCAATCAAAAATGACTGATTTTGGAAAGACACTTTATCACGAGACAAAATTCTGATACTTGTCAGCATTGCAGTCCTTCAGCTGCCAAAGGAAAGGTACAAATGCCCTGAAATCTGTGCGAGTATTCATCCCCTGTGGACACTTGGAGAAAGGTCCGGTACTTCCTTCAGCAGAACTCTATGAACCGTGGAAGTTACTGTGCATCACTTGCAGGAATTGCCATAAAAAGGATTTAGCTTATTATTTCCTTAGATGATTAAGTGAAGACAATAATGTGGTAATGAGGACGTTAATAGGAGTTCCCTGTATCGCTTTCTCATGTGATTTTTGTCACCATTTTCCTGATTTCTTAAAGCGCAGCTGCTGGAACCACCTCATAAGAGTTTTCAAGTTTTAGCTATTTTTCCAGTCTTTGTAGCTGCAGGCAAATGTCTGAAAACATGGACATCTTGGATGTTTCAACACCAGAAATTAAATGAAATGCACTGGAAATAAATTATTTCTCTAAAATCTAGTGGTTTTAAATTTTACTTGTGACTGACTCAGGATTTTTTACTCAATGTAGCTGTCAAACTTCTTGTACCTGACATCCAACCCAAAAAGGAACATTTTTAAAGGTACTAGTTAAGAGTTTTCAATGTTTTCCAGAACACGGTGTCTTACTTAGGTATTCAGATGAAAACTCTGATACATTTCTGTATCAAAATACTTGACATATAATTTGTGAAGAGGAGAATGTTGTTGCGTAAGACCATAGTTTTGGCATATTTCCAAAGAGCTTACTTTCATGGTATTTGCATTAATACCTAGTCAGCGGCAAAAAATCAAGTGTTATTAGTGAAGGAACAATTCAGTGCAATGATCTAGCATGCTAATTTGAGATTTGTATTCTAGTTTAGGCTCTGAAAATGAGCTAACACAATGCATTGTGACTGAGCTAAATAATAGCTGGTAATTTACTTCCTTGGTTCCTGTCAGCAGTTTCATTTCTGTTGAGTAGGAATAATTGTGTGTCCTCAAAGAGATTGCACTAAAACCAGTTGTGATATAGCCAGACTTTCCAAATCCTTTATTAATCACAGCAATTTCCTGCTACAGATAAAAATACATGCTTTAGTTATATTTACATTCTGCTAGTAAAAAGTAGCTTTTTTTTAAGATGCTTTCAAATTTGAGTAGAGTTGATTGAAGTTATCCTATTACGTTAGCACTCATTAATATAGTGTTCAGCTGAACCAAATTTAAAATAAAAAAAAATGCATGTTTTAAAAGGCCGTGCAACGGTAATGATGCCACTATTCTACCAAAGCATTAATTTTGAAAGCAAGTAAATGTTAAATAATTTCTGATTGTTTAACAGTCCAGAGCAGTTGCAAGGAGAAAGTGTGGGAGCTTTCAAGCCTAAGCCATTTTACAGAAAATGAAGTGATAACAGTTACTGCCGTTAGCCATATGACTCAGTAGTAAGTTGGAGAAGAATTGTTTATGCTTGGCAGTAGTTAATACTAAACAAGCTCCATAATCTCATTTTTGCTAGCAAACATATTTTCCCATTAAAAAGGAGCTAAAATGTACTTATGGTGATCTTACATTTCTGAAGATGAGTGCAAGAGTTGCTTTGTCTAGTTTGGAAGTTTTGGAGTGTGTTTATGCCAAATTAAAAAAATAATAATAATCAGATCTAGATCTTCCTTGCCTGAAGCTTCATACAGTGTTTATTACTGTCTAGCTTTATTTTGACAGAAAAATAGCAGGAAATTGAGTATTTAATCGGGTATATAATGTGGAAGTTTGGAAACTTTGAGTTACTGTAGCTCAAGAGCCAACATATTATTCTACTTTGATTTTTATAACTCTCAACACACTTGGCTAAGATATGTAATCTTAGATTTTAGGTATGCTTAATTCTTTTCTAAATAGGTTTGACATCTCTCATGTTTTTCATTTATACCTAAAATTTACCGTGTTATCCCCAAAAGCTAATGGTCTATGGTGGAGAGATTGGCACAGTAGTTGTTTGTTTATATATATTCCAAATATTAACATGTATGCGTATATGCCTAGAAATAAAGTGTTTCTATGCTTCCAACCTTGCCAGTATTTCCTAAATCCAGAAGATGTTCAAGCTTTCAAAAATTTGTTCCATAACAATTTTGTTATTAGCAGGCCCTACTGAGTGCTTTTGAATATTTGCTACTGAAGAGTATCCTTTCAGAAGGATGAGTGTGTTTTAAGAGATTCCTCCGGCTTTTTTCCAAATGCCTTACTGACTTCTGGACTAGCTGTTCTTAATCCCTCACGGGTTTGTGAAAATATCCATCTCAAACTTAGTCCTTTTCTGCCCAAAGTAATGGTCTTGTAGAGCATGTTGTGGGATTTTTGCAGTCTTATATTTCTCCATACTAAAATTCAAGATTGTAAAATGCTAGATTATAAATAATCCCATAGAATCATGTTATCTTTTTTATTTGATTTTTTTTTTTCAGCAGCAGTGACATAATTTATCAAATATTTCTGACTATGTTGCAGTTACAACAAATGGGACAAAATAATCCAGTGATCACATGCGCTGCGCACTCTTCAAGGAACCCTCTGTGACTTTGGTTTAGAAATGGGGTTCAAAGCAGTTTGGGAATAAAACTCTTTTTGCGCTGTTCTTGCAATTGCCTGGTATCAGTGAAAATATACTCAATTTATTTTTAAGTATTTAAAACCTTATTTTTACAAGAGTTAAATCAAGGCGTGGAAAAATGAAAGGAAGAGTAGGGGACAGGGATTTCTTTATTGTAGCTACCTGTGAATTACTTACTGGAATAATGTTTGGAATAATGATAGTGCAGTATGTCTTTGAATACAGTCAGGCTATTAACCCATGTCCCTAGAATCCTAACCATGATCTCAAGAATATTTAGCTTTCTATAGCACTGTAAAAATTCTTGACCATCATTTAATTTATCTTACCCTTAAAAAGAATGGATAAACATTTCAGTAGGTAATAGAATAGTGTAAAATTTTCCCTTGCAGTCATGCCATAAGAACAATCTTTCTTCCAGTTTTTTTAAGCTTCCAGTACTGGCCAAAAGTAGGAATTTCAGAAGCATATGAAAATATTCAAATCGTGGTTAATGGATTGTGTTTTGTTTTGTATGATTATATTGTTATTGTACTGTGTATAATTGTGTAACTTGATATACAGCAATTTCTCTAAATGTCAAGATGTGGCTAGAAATAACCTTAAAACTCCATTTCATGGTTACTACAGTAAATGAGTTTCAATGGAATAATGCAGTTTGGAGAGGAGACGTAGCTGTTGCGCACTCTGCATTTTTGTTGGGACTTTTCTACTTCTGGGTGTTGTTTTTTAGTTTTTGTTCTCTAACATAGCCATAAAAAATTTGCTATTTTTTTTTAAGTCGCTTGAGGAAAAAAAAAGCTGATGTTCCATTCAAATCTTATGCATAATTTGTCAGACCCGTATTGAGGCAAGATTTGATATTCCTGTTTGATGGAGTGACTCTGCACTCAAGATGCTCAGGCAAAGGTAGATCTGCTCTTGTGCAGGTGCTGGCATAGTGCGTACTGAAAATCAAAACTCCAGGTATGCATCAAACTGTAGTAGCTTTACCAAAAACTGAATTTTCAAAGTTGCTAAACATAGCGGACATGCATAAGACTATCAGTTTTCTGCCTTCCTATAAAATAATTACAATACTTCATTTTAAAAATAATATGTTAAATCAATAATTGCTTCATTTTTAGGGTGATTACAAAAAACATCACTTAACATAAATTGACCAAAATGTCTACATGTCATTCCCTCTGCCTTTGCTTATGCCTAATGGCTACCAGGCTCTTGGTACATTTCAAGACTATTTCTGGACATCTCCAGTTCCCCCACGTACTTTCTTCTTCCTTCTGTCTTTGATACACTTCTCCCTCTTTAACTATGTTTTTCCCTGCTTCCCTGGTTTCCTTCCACTTCTGATGCTTGCATTTTATTTTTTTAATAACCAGTTTTCAACTCTGTATGCGTCTCTTATTTACTCATTAATGCTATACTTCACTCTTTCAGTTTTGCAAGCTATCTCATTCTGTGGGAAATAAATTCATTGGTGTAATTAATCTAGACTGGTAATAGCCCTTTTATCCCTTTTAGCCTACCAGATAATTTTGATGTTCGATGACAATACTGTTTGGTATTTAATAGGCAATCTAAGTAAAGGAGATATATTTTTACAACCTTTAAATAAGAAATCTCACTATATTTATATATTTGAGCCAGCAATGTGCCATTCCAGCAAAGGCGGCTAACAGTATCCTGGACTGCATTAGGAGGAGTGTTGCCAACAGGCTGAGACCCTGGGGAGGCCACACCTGGAGTACTGTATCCACCTCTGGGCTTCTCAGTGCAGGAGAGACATGGACACATTGGAGAGAGTTCAACAAAGGGCCACAAAGATGATTAAAGGGACTGGAGCATCTCTCATATGGTGACAGGCTGAGAGAGCCTGGAGAAGAGAAGACTCCGGGGGATCTTACGTGTGTAAATACCTGAAGGGAGGGTGCAAAGAGGATGGAGCCAGGCTCTTTCCATGGTGCCCAGTGACAGGAGCAGAGGCAATGGGCACAAACTGAAACACGGGAGGTTCCTTCTGAACATCAGGAAACACATTTTTCACCGTGAGGGTGACCAAGCACTGGCACAGGTTTCCCAGAGAGGTGGTGGAGTTTTCCACCTTGGAGACAGTCAAAAGCTACCTGGACATGGTCATGGGCAACCGGCTCTACGTGGTCCTGTTTGAGCAGGAGCGATTAGATGACCTCCAGAGGTTCCTTCAAGCTTCAGCCACTCTCTGATAGGCATACTTTTATTTCAAAATACAATTTGAAGTGACAGTAAGCTAACCATAAATTGTTATACTATCTATCTTTAAAAACAAGAATGTTGTCAGAGGTAGAAAGTTCAGTAATTACACGGTTCTCTTACTCATGGTAAAACCAACATGAAACATGTGCCTTCGTCCTGTGTAGTTTAGAACACCTGATGTTTTAGTCCAGGTTGGATATTGCCATACTGGAGGAGGGCAATTTATAGACTTGATGAGCGATGGGAAGCTGTACACTTCACTGGAACATTGAGGGTGATTGTGGTGAAAATTTCTGAAACCTGTGGAACACTATGCAAAAATATTGTAGTGAGAACTTACCTAAGATATGGTAATGCCAGCAAAATATCTGCAGCTTATTTGATGTATCTGAAGGTAGAATATAATTTTTTGTTACACTGGATGCTCTTTGCAACTGAGACACTAACACCATTGAGACACTAACACTATCATAAAATACTCTTTTTTACAGTTACTCTATCAGTCTCTGTCTGCTACAATAATAATTATCATCATTATCCTCATCATCAATATAATAAGTGACTTTAGAACCTAAAAAGATTCTTTCTGCCTTGAAATGTCAGTAATAAAGTGTGAAATGCATTAGCCATTTGTACTTTGATTTCTGAGTCATTGTCCTGGTTCGGGCTGGATTGCCCCAAGCAGGCAGAGCAACAGATGTTCCCTCTCTCCTCAGCAGGAGAGAGGGAAAAAGAGAGACTAGTTTAGAAGGATCTAAACCACTTTAATGAAATATAAAGAATAAAATAATAAAAAGAAAATAATGAAATATATACAAAACCGTATGAAGTTCCCAGGATGACAGTTATGTCACCAGCAGGCACTGGGGAAGTCCCAAACTGGACTTCTGGTCCCTCAGCTTTTGTACCAAGCATGAGGCAGATGGGATGGAACACGCTGTTGGTCAGTTTTGGGTCACCTGTCCTGTCCACTCCTCCGCACAGGTGGGACCCCTCTATGCTTTTCCGCTTCCGACCCTCCAGCAGGGCAAATCACAGAGTTGGCTGGCCTTGGTTGTTATAGCAGTGGGTATAAGCAAGAGCCTCTCTGCATACCGTGCCTCGGCATCAGCTATAAACATGGGTCTTAGCGCTCTGAGCGCCAACAGTTTTTCTGCACAACGTGCTGTTAATTTCAGCACTTAGAAGAGGCCTAGTTAGAAAGTAGAGTTACTGAACAAAATTGGTCCTGCTTTGCCTCAAACTGGGACACTCATCCTACATCTTAATCTTCTCAAAATAACATTTACAAATGAAAGTCTGCAATTTTGGTAATTGAAGCGGGGCAGGGGGGGCATCAACAGGAAGGCACTGTGCTTAGAATTCTCTTTTAAAATGCTTGTTGAACCCACCATCATCTTCTGTGCCTAGTTTCTTGCTGCAAAAAGCCTAGATGATGTGGCTGCATTGTATTCAGCTGCACATCTGCAAAAAACTGCTATCATTTGCATTAGCACAATAGTTGGCTGAATAAATTTGCCTCAACCAGAATATTAACAGATGCCTTTGTCTTATCTGACCCCATTTAAGCACAGGAAAAATGATTTTCTGTTCCCTTTCCCAAAGATGATAGAGCTCTTACTTCAGAATGTTGTCTGATGTAGGCAGTTTATAAAAGGGGGAATCTTAACCAGTCATTTTAGCAGAAATTAGTTTCTCCACATGCTTTCATCTTTTGTAACTAACATTCTAGGCCAGTCTTTCAAAACTGTGAGTAATTGAAAACCATAAGCAAAACTATGCAATCACTTTCCGTAATAGTAAACCTGGGATAAGTGAAATACAGGTGTTAGGTGCCTGGTTTGAAGGGCATTAAATTCGAGGTGGTGTGGTGCAAGCATTTTTGGGTGGTATGCTATGGAGCTTGTGACAGCCTCTGTATGACTACATGATGCTGTAGGTTGGCATTGCAAAAGACCTAGTAGGTTCATGTCCTAGTGTGTCAGGAGTGGACCTGATGTGCAGGGCCGTGACATAACAAGTATCCTGATTTTAGCATGAAAGCACTGTTACGGTCAGCTGTAACTCCACCCTTTCTTCCAGTCTCTATTAGTCCCATCTCATACACTGGTCCAGGTCTTCCTTTACCATTTCTGGTCTCTCGTGTCTCAGGCAGAACATGTGAGACCTGCAGGTTCAATGCATGTCTCATGCTTTTTCCCTTGGCAAGCTGAGAGTTCATATATTTTCAGTCTCGTGCAAAAGAAGTTTGGCCTGATCTCTAATCAGCTGAAAAATTATGTGACAAAATATCATAGTTACGTGATCCTAACTAGTTTTGCAGAATTAGGATTGTGAGGTGGCAAAGAAGTTACTGAGTGGCAGAAGGGCAAATAGTGGGGCTTTCACTTATGAGGGTTCTACCAGAAGACATATTCCCCAGCAAAAACCTGTCTGCAAGCCCTTCTGCAGTAAGAGACTCCGTATGGCCATGTAGATGCCAGGCCTCATGCCATGGCAGTGAAGTTTTTTGTGAAAGGGAGCATATATTTTTATCCTACTGTTATACAGTTACCGACATGTTAGTTTTGGGCCACTGTTACAACAGTGGTTTTTGGTGAATCCTTGGTTGACCCAGAGCAGCCGCTTTCATGGTTTTGTATCCTGATGCTACCAGCTGACTATCTCAGCCTGTAACAGTATGCACATAGGCTTTTAAGGATTTGTGAAATTTGAGGGTCAGCACATTGTTGAAGACTTATGGCCAGCATGGAATGAACAAAATTCTGCTAGCGATAGTAACTTATATCTGATACGTTGTTTGAAAGCTCAATTATGTTCCCAAGCAGTAATTCTTGCACGTAAGAAGAGAATAAATCAGTTCTTCAAAGATGACCATATTTTCATTGCCAGATGCAATTGCAGAACACAATTACTTATCAAAACAATGTTTCTGAGAAATGATATCAGGCCAGTGAAGTTCTTCATTATGTAAATTTACGGAAATCAATCCCATCTATTATAATTTAGAAAAGAAGTAAAACTATCTTCCCACTTTGTGACATATTGTATTGTTCAGTGTTAGTCTTAGCTTCTGTTCTTGGCCTATTCATAGATCTGCAGTCCATTACAGTGGCGCCTGTTAGAGCAAATACTGTGAAAGTTTTGCCAGTTTTTCTATGATAAACCATGTTTTCCAGGAATTCATACCTAATCATAAAAAATCCCTCATAGTTGAGACTTGGCATGGAAAGTCTTGATTCACAAGGATTTCACTTGTATATTTATCCAGATTTTCAAAAATAAATCAGTCATCTAATTTATTAAGTCAGAGGTATTTCAAAATAATGTATTGTTTAAAGATCATAGAATTGTATTTGTTGGAAACAAATAATATTATGGTCACTTAATCTAAATAGACACATTTCCTGACAATGAATTATTGCTTTGTTGCTCTTACCTCACAAATCACTCTTAAATGTTTCTGTGTGTTTTGTCTGTTGGGTAGATCCATGCAGAAATTCATTAGTAGTTCAAAATGATCAAATTATTTTCAATATTCTAGAAATACTCAAATGACTAAGGTGTTTTCCTTTGAAAAGCTAACTGTATCAATGAAAATTTAATTGTATAAATAACTCTTTAACTTATGGTATGGTGTTGATATTGCAGCCTAATGTGCATTTTAAAACTTATGTTTTCTATATGGCATGCTTACTTTATAGGTGCCAGGATTTTTCCATCTAGTTAATTACATGGAAATAGCTATTAATGCATGTGATGAATGTTCATCATGGAGATACAAGAGTCTATCTGCTTTGTGACTCTTACCTAGGATGTTTCCATAGTTCTAATACAGACAAACTCTAACTCTAAGAGGCAATTTCTAACTGATAATCCATGTATTTGTGCAGATTTTAATTGTCTGCATAGACAGGCAAACCGGGGAGAAATGCTTATTCTTTATTACAAACATTTCTTTTTGACTGCATATTAGTATGTTTCCTGTTGGAATTAGGTCTGGGGAAAGAGCTATTATCTAAAGTTTATTTACATAGAAATTAACAACAACAGAAATCACATGTTTGAAGCCTGTATGTGTGGAAGGAAGTTTAAAGAAGAGTAACTGGATAGCATTAGGGAGTAAGTAATTGTTCAGCTACACAGAAGGAAAATTAAAAATGTTAAGCATAACCGGAAGGAGAATAAATTCAAACAGGATTTGAAAGGAATCTCCTGAAGTCAGCAAATGAGAAGAAGAAAATTTTACCTTCCAGTCTGAGTTAGAGAGAAGGAAAGTGGCTATGGTAGTGGATTAATTGTCACAGTAGAGAAAATAAACAATGGAGTGGATACTTGTAACTAATTTGATAAGTATGTCACACCCTAAATGATCCAGTTGTCACCCAGTATTAATCTTATAGGACAGTTTAAATCTACACATGGAACAGATTGTGATGAAGGCACTGGCCAAGAAATGAGTATTTGCTAACACAATGAAATAATTAGTGTTCGGTAGAGATCAACTATACTTCAATGTGAGAAGCTGATAATCACTTAGCTGAGCTTGGTTCAAATAAATACTTCCTTCCAGCATTCAAAACAGTATCAGCACAGCCTGAGGATGTAGCCAAAGTTACACACTTGCATGTCTGGTTTTTAGGTCCGTGTATTTCTGTCCAGGGGCTTATCACATATGCATCTAAAATCAGAACTGTGGAAATTGTTCAGCTTGAAAAACAGCTGCTAATTTGAAATTAGTGAAGTCCAAAGGGCTCGGGTAAATATTTCTTCCATTATCTCTTGATCTTCTGCAAAGAATGTACCGTTCTTTAGAGAAATACTGGTTGGCACAAGTCAGAAACATGCCAGGAAACCTGCTAGTGTGTCAGGACAGCGTTCAACCTTGTGCTCTGGCTCTTTTTATTTTATTCATAAAGTGTTGCCCATGCAGCTGGCTACCAGTTTAGCAAGGACTGTGGTTTGTGCAGCTATACCCACTGTACTGTACTGCAGGACGGGCCCTCTACGACTGCCAGCTTCAATATCTACCTGTGGAAATCCCTTTGGCCCACAAAGAATCATTAGCATCAGTTACTTATAAGCAAAAAATAAGTAGTTCTTGAACAATTTCACTTATGCAATGTCTTTAAGCTAATACCGTCACAAAATGATGAAGCCAAGATCGCATATCCATCAGAAGCTCACCCAAAGTAGCCATAAGAATGTCATGATGTGGAGCAGGAGTAGCATAGACATTTATATTTTTCATATGGTTAATTAAACCCATGGAATCATTTTGTACATACTAAGGTTTTATTGATATTAGAATAAAGAATTTCTTTTTTGAAAAAAAAATAACTGATAATTACTTCTCTCTGTGCTTCTAATCAACAGTCTTTGATGTACATCTGTTTTTCAAGTACATCTGTAACTTCCAGTCAGGAAAAGCCTTTTATGGCAAGTAGCCTTTAAGCTACATGCTGTGTTTATTTAATATATTCTTCTTCCTCTTCTTAAGACAGCATCTGCACGTTTTTCTTGAGCTTTATCTGTGAATATATACTTTAAGATGTTTTATGCAGGAAAAACCTTTAGTTTTCAATTTAGTTTAGACTGCCTGTTTAAACTGATGGTGGAGATTATAGTGCTGTCTTTCTTGCAGATGTATATCAGAATGAGAACCTAATTTGTCCACTCCATATGCATTATTAGACACCACGTTATACTGCTTCTTATATCATGTGATGCCAAGGCTGTATCCAGCTGCTGTGTAAATGAGGGGGGAAGCCAGCCAGCTGCGGGGCTGACAGCATCTGCAGCAACGAGCTGTCATAACAGAGATGCTGCAGATCGTTCGTTCCCTGAGCAAATCCTTGGGTTTTACCTCTGGAAGAGGAAAAAAAGTATTTTTTGTTGTTGTTCTTCAGGTCAGTGCTAAATATACAAAAATTCAGTTTTACATACAATGTGTTTAAAAACTGATGCCCTTATAGAATGATAGAATCACTTGGGTTGAAAGAGACCTTCAAGATCATCGAGTCCAACCATAAACCTATGCCAAAACCACCCCTAAACCACGTCCCTCAGCACCACGTCTACCCATCTCTTAAATACCTCCAGGGACGGCGATTCCACCACCTCCCTGGGCAGCCTGTTCCAATGCTTGATAACCCTTGCGGTAAAGAAGTTTTTCCTAATATCCAACCTAAACCTCCCCTGGCACAACTTGAGGCCATTTCCTCTTGTCCTGTCTCTTGTTACTTGGGAGAAGAGACTGACCCCCACCTCGCTACAACCTCCTTTCAGGTAGTTGTAGAGAGCGATAAGGTCTCCCCTCAACCTTCTCTTCTCCAGGCTAAACAATCCCAACTCTCTCAGCCACTCCTCATAAGACTTGTTCTCCAACTTAGGGTTGAAATACATATTCGTTGTTCAGTTTTTAAAGCATGTGGGTAAATTTATTGTCAAGGGCTTACTTCAGTTTAGTAAAATAATTGCCAAATAAGCCTGTGTTGAGTTCTGTGTGGCGGCTCTACGTGAAGCCAGCGCTGCCCCACCGTAGGTGTTCCTGGCTGTGCGGGGGGAAGGAGCACAGGAGCGCTCCTCACCCAGCCCTGTGCCGCCCCTGCCGGGTGCCCTTCAGCGCCCAGGGAGGCTGGCTGAGCCTTCCCAACGGCACGATTTTGTCTGCCAGTGCATAAGCAATTGGTAATACAGCTTCTTCTGCCTGCGAAGCTGCGGGAGCGGCGCTTGCCAGGTGGTGGACACTGAGGAACAGCTGGGGCAAAAATGTCCTCAGCTGCTCCAGCTGGATCCAGGAAAGGGGCATTCCCCATAACCGCAGTCATACTGGTTTCGTTCTGGAAATAGACTCTATTTGGGCTTCTTACGGCTCTTCCTAGACATAAGCTTTTATGGTGAAGGTGAATAACAAGTCCAGGCTCTATGACGCTCCCCTCGTAGATCACATTTTGTTATTTGCTTATTGTAGCTTTTGATGTAAAATTTGCTAGAGGTGTATGGTTCAGTCCAGCCCAGGCTGGGGTTGTTTTGGTTTTTTTTTTTTTTTTTTGTTCTGGCCATGCCCTCAGCAGGAAAATTAATCCAAAAAGAATTCTTTTCAAAGTAAAATTTCTTTCTGTGAGAACTAAGTCTGTACATTCACGTGTGGAAAGCTTCTGCCAAGTCAGTTGAGTTCATTTTGGATTTATATTTGCAGCTGTAGAAATGAAGCTAACGGAAGCGTCACAAAAGTCATAGGCAGGACTCACTACTATACTCAAAATGAGTATTCTCAAACTTAGGACGTTTATAGATCTATAAAGTTTTCTTGTCTTTACTACAAAATAGAATTAAAGCATGTGCTAGCTGGATGTCTAGGAAAAGTGATGATGGCCTTAATACAGTTCAGTAAGCATTGTTATTTGTTTCAGTCGATTAGAAAAATAATAATCTGAGGAATGGTAAACGATACTCTACAGTAAACCTAAAGAAAAATCCAGATTGCTTTATATAGTAGTCCCATTCAAACACAAATAATTTTCACTTAGCTAAATGTAAAGTTATGCTGGAGGATCAAAGAATTATAGAAGTAGAAATGCATACCTGCAGGATGAGAAACAGCACCTAAAACACAGTGTTTCTCAGAAGAAATCTTAACATGAGTTCACTACAGTGTTGAGAGGAAAATTTCAAATGCAATTCTTGGCTACAGAACTTTGGCAATAAGGAAAAAGCACAATAAATAATTTTATCCTATATATGAGCAGAACTGTAACTTCCAGTCTGAGACTCATAAGTTATTAATGACACTTTAAGTTATTAATTCTAATAATAAACTTTGAGAAATCACAGGTTATTTGGCTTGTGGTTTGTCCCTACTATAATCCCATGTGCATCTGCAGTAAAATTTAATAAAAGATACATTGTATCTAATACTGCCATTACCTGTGGACTTGAATTTATTTGGAAATATTGTAGAGCATAATTTAAAGAAAGTGCAGCATAAATTGTTTGTTTCTACTTGAATTTCTGTTTTAAGCAACCATAGCTTTGAAAGCACTTCATTTATTTCCTTCAAATGTGACTCTTTCACTGTGAAAATCTCCAATCATATTAAAATCAAGGATTTTCTGCTTTTGGCTGGTTTAATTATATACTGATTAACATTAAAAAAAGGCAAAAAAAGAAAAAAAGGCCTACCAAAAACTCAATATCTGCAATAGAAAAAAAAAAATTAAATATTTTACAACCCATTCAGTGGAACCCATTAACCATCATATTTTTAAAGGCTCACGATACCTTGAGCTTGATTATTTTTACAGGGAACAAGAATTTCTTGAGTACTATACACCAGTTCAGTGCCTTAAGGGGCGAAAAGTTAGGTGGTCTTGTGGTCTGTTTATGCCTTACTTCGGAGAAAGCCAAAAAGAAATACTTTTAAGCTCACTTTATCTTAGATCCTTAATCCTGATTTACTGATATTTCCTCCTGTCCTCAGCCAGCTCATGTTCAGGCCTCAAATGTCAGTTGGTCAAAAAAGTTTAGTTAACACTTCACAGCAACAAGGGGATGTTTAAAGAGCTGCTTGTGTCAGGATTTTATGGAGGTGGGAGTGCAAGTTTTTTCCTGTGACAAAAATTATGCAGAGAGTTGAACCAAACATTGCTCAAACACTCAGAAAAAAAATCCAGCTGGAAGCCTGAAGAAAATTGGTATAGTATTTTGAAATTCATGATAAATGTTTTTACAGTTTAGTGGAGTTCGAGGTGGCCCCCAGAGACATGGATGGGCCAGGAGCCAGGGGTACAACAAACCTCTAGGCACGTGGTATGCAAAAATTGAAATAGACTTAACAATATTTCTTTATGAAATAAAATAGACAATAACACAAACAGCCGATGGTCATACAACTTCTCTTTCTGTCACGTTACAGGCCAATCTGTTAGGCAGCATGAAACAGTCAGTGTCTGATATTTTCATCTGAATAAGTCTTTAAAACCAAAAAAGTCACACACTCTGTATGTGCTGGTGAACGTACAATAGCTGTGTACCTGTGTACCTGTTTCAATACCAGTTTTGGGCTAGGGAGGAAACTGTGGTTTTCCCTGGAGTGGTGAAACTCACCCCTTAGTTCAGCTGTTCCTTTCCACAGCTCGCTCCATGGTATGTTTGCAGCAGAAAAAATAGCATCAACATCCTGGGAGAGCTGTGCTGCCACTCCCCACGGAGGCAGCGGATGGGCTCCGGAGCAGCGTGATGGCGTTACAGAGGGACCGTTGTCCTGATGCCTTTTTTGCTTCATTACAGAACTCCTCACGCATGCCTTTTGCAAAGATAAAGGCACAGCTTCAAAAGTTGGTCCAGATCATAGTGATTTTATGTTCCTAACTTCGTTGTGGGGAAAAAAAAAATATAAATTTTGTACTGCCATGGACCATAAAGCTGTTTCTAAAGTTGTGCCAGTGGTTTGATGATACTAGTACACAAAAGCTTTAGCAAGCCAAAGTGCCATATTGGATACTGTAAGTGTCCATTTTTTATAAATGGCTGTGCAGTATTAATGTTAATACCCATGAAAAACTGGTGTGTGACAGTTGGGAAACAAGTAAGATTTAGGCAAAAAGTGCCCTTTCTCCAGCTTCTGATGATAGCGAATAAACCTTCAGTAGGAATATGATGTGGAATTAACTGGTTACAGCATAAATCAACCTGGCATGCTTATGAGTATTGGGTCCTTGCAGGCAGTCTTGGGACAGTGCTTCTCTTTCACCCAGCAAGAAAACTACTGTAATACATTTAGGGATAAAGAATTATAACTCCAGGTATCTTTTAAATCCCAACTGGCCATGTCTCAAAGGTGGTGATTCTCCCTACAATAATTAATTAAATGTGCTGGGGTGTTGTCTGGCACTGCATTGAGTGGCACGTGCCTGTCCATGTCCGTGTTGCTCTGCCAAGAGCTCCAGGGCTAGGGAGATGCCGGCGGGAACAGCCCTGGCCCGTGCGGTGTCCCTGGGAAGGGCAGGGGTGAGTGCCAGCTACCCCAGGTCAAAACACGACAGACGACCGAGGTACAGCATTTCAGCATATTCTCTAGCAGTAACACAAATTTAGGTAGGCAGCAGCATTTTCTCAAATATAAACCAAATAAATACCAGTGAGCAATGCAGGTGCAGCTGTTAATCTGGTACACCGCTCCTAATGAACAGGCCAAAGTCATAATTTTACATCACGTTATTAGAAATAATACATTAATCTTCACTGGTAGGTTTTCAGTGGTCATCTTGTTAGACGGTACTTTACCTTGTTGTCATGTGTTCCATTTAGCCTCTTTTCTTACTGAACTTCAATAGGATTACCTGTGCATTACTGGAAGGGAGGCAGAAGTGATAATTAAAACTATCTTTGAGCCATTCCCGTTTAAAAAAGAAAAAAGAAAAGAAGTCCTGGAGCAATATTTTTCCTCAGTTCTTGACCAGAGTCCCTAAAGAGAATTACAAAAGACAAACCCTTCAGATCTAAATAGTGTGTCACAGAAAAATAAAACCTCTAAAAAATTACCAGATTTCCAGTATAATCTCTCTCTCTGTAAGAAATCCTTAATTGAACAAAATGCAATTTACAGTGTGAAATTAAACTTTGCAGGTGCCAGAGATAAATGTTGTCTCAGTAGAATTTATTTTCTATTCACTAAGTGATGAGTTAAAGATAAAATTAATTAAATTGGTTAGCAAAAGGTGAAATGGAAGAAAATTAAAGAATACTGGACAGAGGGAGTTACAAGTCAGATCAGAGTCTAATCAAACCTAGAGAAGTTCAAAGCCAATTAGTTCTTACCTATAATTGTTGCCTATAGAGATAAGATATATTTACACATGTATGCATATCCTTGACTCTGTATAAATATTTTTTATTATTCTGAAATTTGCTTTATATTGCACTGTGAAAGGAAGGAAAACAAACCCAAACCTTTCATTGGAAATGTTTTACTTGGCTCTGCTTGCGTAGCATCAGATCTGACATGGTGTTGACTAAGATAAGAATAGTGAATACCCTGTGTGGAAATTAGGTTCATATCATTTGAATTTTGAGCTAAATCTACATTAGATAAACATTTTTAGCTGCATTGAAGACCCACCCATTTTCACGTAACTGTAACTGAAAGGAGGATGGGACCCAACATTTAAACATCTATAATAGTCAGTTAAATATGTCTCCTAACAGAGTTTTCTTGAGTTTCCATGACACCTTGAGTTTGCCACTTTTTTCCCAGTATGCTTTCTTTTTCTTTCTTCTCTGAGTCTGTATGTGTGAAGTCCTAATTACAGTTTTAATATTATTTAAGAAATAGAATCAGTTGGCTTACATTCTAGGCAGAGTAAATGTTTTTTCTGCAAAAATAGTCTTTGAAATGATGGCAGTGGAAGCCAGTTTTCAGTTAATATTTCACTGCCATCTACTGTACACGTTAGAAAACTGCATTTTGGGAAAATCTCTGCATTTCAGCAATGTCAGATGACTCTTTTCCCAGTGAATTTGCCCTAAAGTCAAGGAAAAATCCACTTAACTCTCAACAGGCTGTGACATGTAAATTCCATTCTTTGTGGAGGAATCAGTATTTCTTAAAGAGATGACAATGTGTGATGACACTCAGTATGGTCCAGAAGGAAAGAACATCAGATTTTAGTTTTGCTTAGTTTTTATTCAGGCTGGATAAAAAGTAGATGCATACTTTGGGAGCAAAAGAGTACCTCACTTTGCTTATTCTTACCCTAAATAGTAAAACTTCTAATTTATTAGTGGATGTATCAAAACAAAAAAAGCTAGTGCGATTAAAATACAGAAATTCAGGATTATTTAATTTTTTTTTTTTTTTAGTTGATGAATTATTCTTTGATTCTTTTAAACCAGCTTTCATCTCAGTAGCTAATGTCTGGTGTTATTACACAAACACTAACTATATGCAATGTTGAGTCTTGGTTGGGTTATAATCATTTACCCAAAGTTGTGAAATTATTAAATTGAAAATAAAATAACAGTATTCTGGCTGCCAGGAACTGAATAAAATGTCACGCAGGTTAGTTCTGCCCTACCAGTGCTTTCATAATGATTTGTGTAGAAATTACAAAGCCTATTCAAGAGAGAAATTTCCATGATTTTCGTCAGTAAAGCCGACCAAATAGACAAGGACATGTTAAAAACATCTAACTATGCATTTTATGTAAGGGAACTAATTTCCTTAGTCTGTTATTGCAGTAGCGTTATTAATTTCAATAGTCCAGGAATACATATAATTTATACCATTAACTGTTAGTATCGCAACCAAAAGTACAAAAGGCGGCCAGTAAGCCTGCAAAACCAAACACTTTGAAGCTGAAGAAATGCCTTCATTTGCTCTTTCTCTGTATCAGTTGCGGTAAAGTCTGTAAATATGGTATGGGTTTTTTTCTATTTTTATTCAGTAATTGTTCTAGGGCCTCATTTGTTCAACATTTTTCAACCCTTGCAAATGAAGAAGGATTGATAAAATAATTCATCATTTTTCTATGGTGTCCATTGTTAACCGTATTTCGGTGCTTTGCAAAAAAACCCCACCTTTACAAATTCTGGTATTTTGAGATTCCAACTGGTGTTGTGGGCAGCTGATGTACCCTATGTGATCATACCACCCTTTCCGTTGTCGGCAGAGGCAGCAGAGGATGGTGATGCCGGCAGCGCGCTGTTTGCTACGCGAGTAAAGCTCTTTGCGTCCTCTTCCTGGGGGCCACTGGGCAGCGTTGGTTTTTAAATCATGCTCTAGAAGAGGCTGACGTTGTAGCAGCGGGTTTTTTTTTTCTTTTTTGAGCATGTGTTTATAAGATTTCTTAATAATTTGTGCATTTTTCTGGCAGTTTCAGTATCCAAAATTTTTAACCCGACTGAAAGCCCAAGAGACAAATTACCTCTGGGGAGTAATTTCTGGACGGAATCCTTTGTTTGCTTGGTTGTTGGGTTTTTGCAATCGCTGTTTATGTGTAGCTTGATGTGTGCTGCAAATGGGGAGTAAATGATGAGACATCTGTGGGTTTGTGCAGGACAGAAGTTGTCCTGCGAGACAGGGCTCCTCCAGAAGCTCACATCAGCTGTCTTTCTCCAGATTTGATCTGACTGGTTAATTACCAAGTATCTCTGTCATCTTTCTACTGCTGTCAGTAGTTCCCCTGGTGCCTGCCATCCTTCAGTGGTACAACTTGAGTGTAATAACTTTTCTAGCTTACCACGCAGAGGAGATGCTGCCCCACACGGGGTGTGTGATAGAACTGCAGCCATAGGAAAATGACATTTAGCTCCTCAAAGGACAAATGAAAGGGAAGAAAAGATCAAAAGGTATATTTAGCAAGGTCTGCTATTATCCCAGGGCACCATTGTGCCTTTGCTGCTAGCAGTGAAAGTTCTGCATATGAAAATCCAGGGAAGGGAAGCAGGCAGACACCTTTAAGTCCCACTATTAAGTAGCAATCCATACAAGAGAAAAATGTTTTAAATAAAGAATGGAGTATTTAACATTTTGATATCTCTAAAATAATAACTTTTATGTGAAAATGCTGAAAGTCTGTGAGGGAATTACACTATGAAGCAAAGCTGCAGGTAACTGTCGTTTTTTTTTGCCTTTTATCAAATGTTTTAAATTTAAGTCCTTGCTGCCCTCATGTGGATGTATACTGTTTTTTCTCTGCTGAAACCAGCAACGGACAGGTTTTGTTAGAAGAGCAGTACATATAACATATTTATACAGCAGATGGAGGACAATTGAGATCCTGAAGTGGTGCTGTCTGAGCCAAGGGTCTCGAGCAGTGTGGCTGGGGGTCCTTGTGAATACATTTGCTGCATTTTAGTTCTGGAGAACCAGGAGTGCCCTGAGTTTTAAGTTTCTGCTGCTCAAACTCTGGAGAAAGCTGCCTCTGCATCTGACAGAAGGTGATGAAGGTTCCTTCTAACCCAGGTAATGGGTATCCCGAATTGACCAGGTGGGTCCATCCGGAAAGAACACGCAGTATTTCCAAGTACCTTTTGGGTCAGGGTATGAGACAAACCAGAGAACTGAGCACAAGTCTCTCATATACCAGCATGCAGCTGCCATAGGAGCAACACTGATAAACTGGTACAAAACCAACAACCTGTTTTTTCAGGAATTCATGTTGGAATTGCATTAATACCTGTATGTTGTTGTCCCGTTACCTATATCTTACCATACCATTAGAAGTTGTGGTACATTGTTAGCTAACTGTAGTGTTTCATTGCATAGCGTATTAGTTGCCCATCTACCTACCAGAATCAAGTGGTCCAAACAAAAGTTTAGCAAATACCAACCATTGGGATAAGTTATTTGGAAAATGAGAACTTACTCATTGGTAATTTGTAAAGCAAATAGCAAAACTGAATTTTATAACATCGCAATAAAGGATTTGAATGAAAGTCTTTGCCAATCTTGCTTCTCTAAAATAACCTGTGCAGAAATATGACATAAAGAATAATGGCTAAGTTTTTAAGGCTTTTATTTGCTAGATAACTGAACATCAAATCCAGACACATTTCAGATCTTTCTTAGGCCCTATACATTTCACTGTATACATATAACTTTACAGAGTATTAAACAAATTCTGTAAATTATGTTCAGAGCTGACTCTGTTAATAAAAATTGAGGAGCCCTTTTTTAATCAGTCAGATAATAAAGGAGGTTTTTAAGGAAAAGAAAGTATGCAAGGGAGAACACAATCCAAATAAGAACAGGGATACAGTAACCTGAACAGTGCTTGGGTATCCTGCTGTTTGCCTGCATTATTTGTATTTGCTGCTATTGCTGTTAACAACAAAGGCCTTCAAAAATAGATTGTCCGCAGTCATAAAATAAAGATTGAATCATAGAATCATAGAATCACTTGGGTTGGAAGAGCCCTTCAAGATCATCAAGTCCAACCATAAACCTATGCCAAAACCACCCCTAAACCATGTCCCTCAGTACCACGTCTACCCGGCTTTTAAATACCTCCAGGGACGGCGATTCCACCACATCCCTGGGCAGCCTGTTCCAATGCTTGATAACCCTTNCCAAACCTGAACACAGCGCTCGAGCTGCGGCCTCACCAGTGCTGAGTACAGGGGCACGATCACTTCCCTGCTCCTGCTGGACACACCATTCTTGACACAGGCCAAGATGCCATTGGCCTTCTTGGCCACCTGGGCACACTGCTGGCTCATGTTCAGCCGAATGTCCACCAGGACCCCCAGATCCTTTTCTGCCAGGCAGCTTCCCAGCCACTCCTCCCCAAGCCTGTAGCGCTGCCTTGAGGATGAGACCTGACGTGGAGGCTGGTAGCCTGGAAAGGCACAGCAAGGCGCGGGGCTGTCTGCCAGCTGACGAGCAGGCGAGTTACCACGGGGAAGGAAGGATGTAGTGTCGCTTAAAGGGTTGTGCTGGCTGCAGATCCCAGACGGCTGCGCCACATGATTTGCTCGCTTGGGTGCTGTTTTGGAGGAGGAGGGGTTTACAGGCTAGGTGGATAAGACCTAACATCTCAGATATTGTCACCTCTGTCCTGTGCGGTAATACTATAACCTGTTATTGACAGCGGTGAAACCCCTCTGGGGAGACAGAGTCCTTTTGCTCTCCCTCATCGTTTGCTTCAGCCAGGAATTGTCTTCTGTGGGCAACAGCCAAGTTCTGGACTATAATACGCTGCTGCTAAAAATCCACTCCTTTTCAACCGCCCCGGCAAAGCCAAGTGCGGCAGAGCCCTGCTGCTTCCCGTGGAGAGAGGGGATGGGGTTAGGGCTGCCGCTCTCAGGAGCAGCCGGCGTGGCGAGGTGTGAGGGAGGCCGCGCAAGGCTCCCCGCGGACCAGGTTCTCCACACCCGACCGCTGGCACAGAGTGGAGGGAGCTGCTGCCATCCTGGCCCCGGGGGGAGCGCCTCCTCCATCGGCTGTCCTCACCCCGCTGCCCTCCAGTTGGGGAACTGGGAGAGTTTGGCTGCTTTCCATATCACAAACGTGTTCTTCAAAAGGCGTCTGCAGCAAGATATTCATAAGTTACATCTGTGCACTGTGCTTCTGCTGACAAAATAAGCACTGTAATTGAAATCTGAATTTAATAAAAGTTCTCATGTGTGGGGACTTCAGCATACTTTGTTTGAACTCCCTAGTCTTTATAGTCACTTTTTTCTTGCTAATCTCTAATCTCTGTTGTGTTCTAGTAGCAATATGGGAACGAGTGGTTAGCCAAGAAATACCTTTTATATTCAGTTTTCTGTTTAAAATGACAGTTGGAATCTGGGACTTGCTTAGCCTCACCAGCCATCTGGATTTTCTCTGCGTGGTTTAATATTGTCCTGAAAATAATGAAACTCATTGTGTACAACGGGGCGCTTGGAAACACAGCGAGCAGCCAACGAGCTCCCTAACAGGAGAACCAGTTACCAGGTATCAGTGGCTCAGGGGTGCTGCCCCCGCGCAGGTTGTTGCTCCATGGCACAAGTAAAAGAGGGTGATTTGCCGTGGGGCAAAAGCAGGTATGGGGACGATTGCTGCAGAGCAGCAGAAGCGCAGTAGAGTGTTTTTTGCCCAATGACCTGTCAAATCACTGAAATCTAGTCCAGTTCGTTTCTGTTTTAAGGATATTGTATGGGGAGCGTGCTGGCAATTTGATTTGATGCTTGCATTACAGCCTTACCTTGTAAGGCTTAGACAAATAGATACCAAGTGGATTATGTGTTGTTTTATCTGTGCTTTTCAGGGGGGAAAGTATAGAATCTTCCTTAAACTTACAGTAAGCATTTACGCTAGTGCTCTGGAGGAGACTGTAGAGACACCTAGATGTGGCACCGACTGGAGTTCGTATTTCTTTTACTAATTGGTCTGTACAGCGAAAAACCTCAGAAAATAAGGTCACTGAACAAAGAGGATAGCAAAACACCACTAAAGCTCTAATTGATTCTGCTGGTCTTCTGATGAGCAGTGTTGTCCCTTGTTTCAAACTGTTTCCCCTCACATATGTCTTCCTGAATAAATATTTCAAACACTCAGGTTAAAAAAAAATCGGAATATTTAAAGTGCAGGATAGGATACAGTGTTCAACTATACATTCATTCCGGTTCCGTTACCTTACAATATACCAACTAGAAGAATCGCATAACAAAATTTTGATATGGAAATGTCTATAATTGAAACCATCTGGTTGTAATGCCAGTTTGTGTCAAGTATTCCTTCCCTCTGACCTCATTAGGTGTGCCGAGTCATTAGATACAGTGTTACTAAAGAGTTTTAACTCAGAAGCTGCTTTGATTAATGACTGGTTGGACTGAGCTTTTACTGTGTAGGATTAACTAGATTTAAAAATGGCAAAATGCCATAGGAGCATTAATGCCAGACTTTAATGAGAAGCAGAAGTAAACTCCAAGGACCCTTATGATTTTAATATGGACTGAACTTATGTGCTCATTACCTTAATGTCCTGTCCTATTTTCTATACAAGTGTTCCAATAATTTCTAGAGAATAGTAGCCTAGACAGCATATTACAAATAATGTAATCTCAAGTATACAACCCTCTATTTTAATGAATCGTAAATTTTGATAATTTTAGAATCAGATTTATTCAGTGCTATTATCAAATAGAGAAAAATGCTTCATACTGCTTTGAGCATTGTTAGTTAAGAAACGACATGGAATTAAGCCAAAGCCAGACTGGCAAACATTTCTCCTGATTAATAATGTACTGACATTGTAGATGAAAAATGCATTTTCACATTTTTGTCTCATCTGCTACTTGAATTTCCTTTTACTGTCTTCTTAAGTTAATTTAGTTCTCCTGAAAGTTTACGAAGTTGGCACCTCTAGAGATTAATAACCTTATTTTTTTTACCATTGATCACATATTTTAGTATATGATACTGCCAAGAAAACCCAGACTGTTCTCACTCCAGACAGAATTCGGTCGTCTCCTTAAATCCTACCAGAGTTGATAGGATTTAAGCATATATTTAAAAGGTAATGCATTGCTGAATGTGGGCCTTTATATGTAACATTATTTCAGTCCATGGTATCTTTGCTGAGAGAATTAAAGTGCACTGATTTATTATTAGAGCTGAACTGGAAAAAACTTCCCAAGAGTCAAGAAATTCTTTTCCTGCATTTATCCTAATTTCCTGATTTAGGTTATTTTTCAGTGATCTTCTGATAACAAAAAGCGTGTAATGAAATTTTTGTTTCTGCAGGGTAATATCCCTGAGAATTACGCCCAGTGTACTAATAAGCAATAACAGCAGTTCTTCACAGAAGCGGCACTGTTTCTGCCAAAGCATGCAGGATGACATCCAACCGAATGCTTGGGCTGTAATGCCTAATTTCTCATCGAAATCAGGGATATATTGGACTTGACTTAAGTAGGATTACTCACTCAAGCAAGTTTACGCAAGGGTCTAAGGCATGTACCCAGCTTGCAGTGAGTTAGGAGTCTACGTACGCGTTTGGCCCTGAGCCCCAGGCACTTGCATAACGTTGCTTGCGTGAGTTACCCCGCCAAAAGCGAGACCTACATCAACACGGATACTCACGCCAGTCAAACTCTGCCTGTGGACAAGGGATGACGATGGAGGGTCCTGCTTCCTCTCGTACCCCTTTTCACTGATGATGGAAGCTCGTTAGCCAGCATAACCTTTGCAGTCCGCATTGATAACTTCTGTGCCACTGAGTTTTTCAGCTACACTCTGATATCACTTCCGTATTCTTTACTTAATTGACTCCAATATTGTTTTTCCTTTTTTTTAGGAAGAAGGCCAACAAAAACAAAGGACAAGAAAAAGAAGAAAAAGAATTTGATGGAAAGGGCTCAGAAGCAGCACAGCATCTTTTTAGCGACAGATAAAACAAGCCAGTAAAGACTTGACTTTCTTTAATATATTTTTTTTTTGCAAAGTGCACAAAAGCTGCTATATGCTCCTGCCCATGGATGCACTACGATTCAGCTGCTTTGACAGTATTGGTGGCAAATAACTTGTGGAAAAAAAGCTCACAAGCTTGTTTGTTTTATTTATATATTTTTTATTTTATATTTTTCTTCTCATTTTTGACCTGAAGACTTCAAGGTCAGGAGAGCACTGAATTGAATCAGTGGAAGTGGTGCTGGAGTGCATCAGTTATTTTTGTCCCGAGTGCCTGGTCAACGTGTTGACACAGAAGGGCAGCAGGAAAGGAACCTATGTATCACCATTAGGCGGACTTGTGCATATTTAAATTAATGAAAAAAAAAGTCTTGGAGGTGTAGGTACTGTTGCATTTATGGCCTTTGTTTCCTATATTTGTACATTTCAAGAGAAAAAGGATATGACTTACCTACTTAGCATTAATGTACATTGTTCTCAGCACCTGCTACATTGAAACAGTTGTATAATAAAACTGCTTTAAGACAATATAGCACAGGAATTACTGCTTAGATATACAGAAGCACAACAGACTATGTGTACATATTACTCTGTCTACATATAAATGAACATATTTACTGTACATCTATGCATTTTTATGTATAATACTTTATACATTGTTTAAAGTTATGTCCCGTTGGTTCTAGTAATATACTTTAAAATAATCCAGTAAATGTTTACTTTTTACTATGTTTAAGTATCTTCTCCTATTTCTCAATAGTTACAAACTGGATTTTTTTTTTCTCATTTGTAAAGTACATTCAGATGGCTAAACTACCTTGTACTGAGCCTCACAATGGAGTGTCAGCTCTGAAGTAAACTTGCCAGACTAGTAAACCGCGAGTCTTTTCAGCTATTCTGTACTCCTATCTCAGTGTATTTTTGTCTCAGAAAAAGAAGTGTAATTTTCTTAAGATGAGGCATGATGATGACAGATGTTCTGAGTGTCAGGAGAGAAATTATATGGAAAGTTCTTGATATCTAAGATTGTATGTGGAGGTTTTTTTTCAAATATAATGCATAATGTTGTATTTCTGTTAGTCCTGATCCAGCCAGGTGCAACAAACAAATACCTGAATAGGGGAGAAACAAAAGAAAAGGCTATGTAAGTTCAGTCATTCAAAAGTATAGCAAACCCCAGTGAATGTCCCAGTATTACCAGTTATTTGTAGAAGTTTAGGAAATTTAATCTACATCTGTTTTTTGTTTCGGGGTTTTTTTTGGGAAGGGGTGGAGAGAATTTTCTCTGTAGGAAGTTAAAATGGCTCAGGATGTGTAATTTGGTAATCTAGCCCTATTGGGCTTGCATTCAAGGAGATTTTTTAGTATCTGCTGGGAAAAGCCCACAGTAAAATGGCTGTCATTTATGCTGTCACTTAGAGAAGTTATTCCAGTTCTAGGACTAAAACTTGGCCTACACAAAGCAAGGAAAAGGTAAAACAGACCGCAGACCCCTATGAAACTCTTTTTGACATATACTTTGGAAAAATCCCACAAACTTCAGTTTTAGTTGTATGGGTTATAAGCTTTACAAATAACCTAGGGAAATAAAGCATCTATAAGCACAAATATATCCATATTTAGCTAGGACAAGTGTTGCTACAGAAATATGCAGTAGTTAGGCACACATGAATGTTCCATGAAACCACTTGTGGACTGCCACAAACCATGAAGTTTTCACCATTTTTCATTTAGAATATATTCATATTTACCTACAAGAGAATAATGTTAAGGGCAGTAAGATTCTTCTGATCCTGGGCTGCTATTTTGGACATTAAATGCTCACTTCAAAAAAAAAAAAGACAATAAGAACTGTAGGTTCCTGTGTGCTTACTGGTTATGAAATTTGGCTGTAAGTGCTGTGAATGCCCTCATACAATCCTTTTAGCAGTGGTTACAAATATTGTATTAGGCATGTCATGGAAAGAATGCTACAAAATACAATAAAATGATGCCACAAGCTTCTGAGTAAAATATTTTTGGTCCTTTTTAATTCAAAGAGCGTATTGCTTCAGAGTAGCATACACATAGAGGAACTGGAGAAGGTGTGTGGATGCAAATTTTCTTCCACTGGAGTGGAAAATTTGGGGATTTTTCCAAACAGATATTCAAACACACATCTGAAAAGGCACTGTACATTAGTTATACATTGATTTCTCTTATCCTGGTCATCTTCATATTCAGAGTTTCCTTGAGAGGGTAGAAACAAAAAACTCGTCCCTAAGTAGCAAGTGTACATTTGTACTGAGAAATCCAAAGCTGCTTCTTTGTCCTAGACATCTGCTTTTATCCTGCCTTTGCAGGGTGAATCCTATCAACTTATTCATAGCACTGAGGTTTTCATAAGATCATGCTTCTGAGGCTGGGAAAGTTATGGAGAGATTGTCTAGGCCCTTTCCCTGCTTGAAGGACCCCTGTCCCTTTCACCTCCAGGATCTGCCTGAGGTGGAAGATTTTGCAACTTCTCTAGGCTGTGTTTCAATGTTTGACCACCTTCACAGGCTATTTTGTTTTCTGTTTGTCCAATCACAATTTTACTATTGCAATTTGTGTCCGTTGCCCCTTGTCCTTTTGTTGTGCACTTTTCAGAAGGGTCGGGCTCAGTCTTGGCTATAAGCCCTGTTCAGGTAGCTGAAGACTGCCACTAGATTTCCCTTTAGCCTCCTCTTCTCCAGGCAAAATACCCGCAGTGTCTTTGGCCTCTGTTCAGATGTTGTGCTCCAGCCCCGTAACTGTTGTAGTGACCTGGATTTGCTCCATTCCTCCCTCATACCAAGCACCCAAACATGGGCACAGTACCCCAGTGGTGGCCTCCGGAGTGCGGAGCAGAGGAGATGTAACCTCTCCCAGACTACTTCTTCTCCGTTCTGCTGGGATGCTTGGAGAACTGGGGACAGCTCTGGGAGAGGACTGGTTTATGCTACTGCTTCAGGTTTTACAAACACCTACTATTGCTTGGTAAAGTGAAGAAGAGCAGGTATTCTGGGTATCACAAAACCAGCCTGTACCACTCTGCCTCTTATTTCCCTTAAATTTGATGAGAAGCAGGGTTGTAAAGGTCTGTCTTCTCTTCTGGTAGGCAGCTGACCAGGGGCAGAGGCCACCCTTTTTCCCTGTCAGAGCTGTTCTTACCTTTTGAATCCGTTTCTCTCAAGCAGTGGAAGGATTCAGAGCAGCGGAGCTTCTGTCTTCACGATGTTTTTATGCTTCTAGTTTAACCCTTAGCTATTGAAAATTTGTTAATAACTAGAAAATGTTCAAGTTAGTAGGATGAAGAACTTTCCATGCTGTAATCATCAGTTTAAAAAAGTGTTACATGGCAATGATGTGCAAAAACTTATTTTTTGAAAGCATACTTTCTTTTATATCTTACCCACCTATCCCAGAAGAGACAGCTGCATAGCCTCACTCTGTATTTAGGATCTCTCTATCCTCAGTATACCTTACCTTATCCTGATCTCCTAACATCTGTCTCTTTAAATTAAAAAAATCCCCCCACCCTCATCCCAAAAAGCGGGTGCAAATTTAAAGCAATTATTTTGTGGCTAACTGGTCTTTACTGCATCTCAGGTGTTCTTGCTAGTGAGAAATTACCATTGCGTGTCCCTTTTGTTATTCCTGGAGGAAAAAAATGTTGCATTCCACATTGTGGTAAAGCAAACCTTCCATATTACAAATGTCAGTATTAGGAAATTTTTCTGTTCTTACACCTGTATGCTTAACATAAAGATGTCTGTGAAAGAAAAGTGAATACTTGTAGAACTTACATGATGTGTCTCCCTTTACCAGTATGAGGTTATATCACAGAAAACTGCAGAGCAGAAAAAAGTATAAAGTACATTTTTATTTGATTTAGCTAAAAATAAAGTGAATATCAATTAAATGCCATGTTAACTTTATTTTTTCAAAAAATGAAAATAAAAAATATTGGTAAAATCTTGATTGAAAGCTTATAAATTGAGAAGACGTTTCCAGACATATTAAGATCAAAATTAGTGCTCCAACTTTGTTATACTGATGAAATAGAATATAGAATAAAAATAACTGGCACAAGTGCCATGCTTTTTTAAGTGGGCACTGAAGACTGATGCTACCACTTATCAGAGGGTGTGATCGGTTTTTGAATTGAAACTGCACATCTCTTTCCCTTCACTAACAACATGTTTCTTGACACTAGGTCACTTTCACTTCTGATGGTGTAAGCCAGCATAAATTCCAGTAAACTTTAGACTGTTGTTTTTTTTGGACTGACACCAACAAGAACAAAATGTACCCTTCTGAAAGTGTAACCCACAAGCCACTGTCAGCTTCTTGTTTAGTTCTTTACCAAAAGCTCTGTGCTGAACCTGCCATCGTTTCTCTCGTGAGAAGCCTCTGTCCAGGCGTGAGGAAAGGACATTAACCTGAGGAAGTATCACAGCAGCCTGACCTACAGGACACCTGCGAGAAGGGCATGCCAGCGTCTGAAGCACATCTTCACTCTCAGGAGTGAAAAATGCTATAAAGAAGATATGAGTAGAAAGAACAACCTAAGTGAGACCAGCCTTTAGTTGGCTGTCTAACTCTTCTAGACTTTAACTAATTATTTTTTTTAATGCAAACTAGTTCTCTTTATGTCTAATGATCATACGTCCCAGTGAAGTTGGATCCTTCCTTAAACTGGCCAGTAGCTCACCTGTGGTCATCCCAGCTGTGAAAGAGCTGCCCAGCCTCCTTGTTTTCAAATTGTGTCTTCAGCGACGCTCATGTAATCTTGTTAATTTTTATTGGCCAATACCAATGAAACTAATAGTTCATAGACCACAAATGAATAAACACTGAAAATGAGTCTGTTTTGTTTTTCTGCAATCACTTCTCAAAATAGAAATTCAGCTCCAGAGACCAAACTGTGGCAGTTAGAGAATATGTCTTGGCTTGCAACTGCATCTCAGCTTCCCTCTCAGACTTTAAGGGGGCTTTATGGGAAAGATAAGAGTTGTGTTTGTTTTTTCCTTTTTTACCCTGAAGTCCTTTTTTTATCAGAAGCTTTGGTGAGAGGCTATGTTAGCTTTCACTTTCTGAGTGGACTTGGAGGTATTGGTTGCAGTCTATAGGAGACAAGGCACTCGGAGGAAGGGGGGCTCCTGGTCTTTGCTCCGGAATTGTTTCCGTCTTTTATCCAGCTACCATCTAGTAATATATACACCCCAAAAAAATCTCAGGAACATGGAGTGCAGCCACAAGATTTCTCTGGCACAGTTTGGTACTCTCCTTTTGGCCTCATGTTCCTTGTTACGCTATGGCTGGACTTCGGCAGGAGCAGTAAACAGCCCTTCTACCACAAATATCTAGTCTGATTACCCTCTTGACTAGGGTATGTGGATTTAAACTCTAAGGCTGATCCTAGTAATTTATTTTGTGATCAGATATTTTGTCTCTAGAGAGTTCAAGAGAAAATCATGGACTAAAAGCCTATAAACAGATGATGAGAGGAATAGGTGTGTATATATCTCTCACATCCATAATCTAAAACAGGAATAGATAAGTATACAGGCAAGTATAATGACTGCCCCTGATTCAGTGATTGCAGACGCTGAGGGAGTATGAGATGAATGGGCTGCAGATGATGGCTCATGCGCTCACCTTACACAGTATTGTGCGTTGCCACTCTCGGAGGCAGAATATTGAACTGTTGCTTTGACCCATTAGAGCCTCTTTTTAGTTTTTTTTATATAAAAGTGTATAGTGTTTGTTGCTCTACTAAGATAATTTAGATAACAGTTTTTCTACTTTTTTTTTCTTCATCATGAATTTGTAAATTCAAATTGGTTCATCCCAGTTCAATGCGATTGTTCAAAATCAATGTCTTTGATCAGTTCTGTTGAGGCAGTTGGTAAAGACAGTTGATGACTTTGGCTGGAAGGTACAAGGTTCTTATAACCTGAAGGTATATTTGATTTGAACTGAAAACTTTAAGAATTTTCCAGTTTATGACAAGGTGATGGTTCATAGAAGATTGGCAACAGTAAGAACGAACGTGGATGAAACATTTTCAGTCCAAATATGGTATGCAGTTATGATAATGATGCATGCATGCTGAATGATAAAATTTTAAAAATCTGTACTGAGATGACCAAAATTGTATTTCTTCTGATTATAAATGAGCTGCAGCTCTACAATGCTGATTAGTTGAATGAGGCAATCATTCTTCATTCTTACTCTCATTTTTTTATTATTTTTTCTTCATGCAAACAGTGCAGCACAAGAACTTTGGGTTTTTGCTTACTTTTTCTTCCCTTTCCCTCCTGCTCCCTATACCTCCATAATTCAAGGAATCCCCATGAGCTTTAAGCTGCAGATGCTTTGCAGTATGTAGCTGAATTGCAGATGTTTCGGCACGTATTGCTGAGTTACACAGCCAGCCACTCTGAAGAAAATACAGATGTTATTCAGAGAGAGAAAGTAGGTGGCACATGCATTCTGGATGGGTATGTTAATATGATTTCTCTGGTCAGCTTCATTTTTGAGGTGTGGTATAAAAAGAAAGGGCAGATGTATTATCTGTGAAGCCTCCAAATCCACTTCTTGGAAAAGTGAGATCTTTGACCACGCTGGCACTGAAGAATATTGATTTGTTTTTAAGCAGAATACTAGCATTACTGTGATGAATACACAGAGGAGGTAGAGAACTCATCTGTACGGCAGAATTTTCTGCTACTAATAATCTTATCACAAACCCAAATTACTTTTTCCCTATTAAAATGGCTAATTAACAGGTTTAGATATAGATGAAGGTTTCTTGAGCAAATGCAGGTCATTTAAGGCTAATGGACCCTTTACTAACAATGAAGATGTGGTCTGCATTTCAGCCTGGACTATTGTATCATCAAGACATCATTCAAGGACAGTCTCGAAACCTAGCATATATTTCTTAAGATCTGGAGTAGGACTTGAAACCTAGAACAGGGCAATTTTGATTCCCAAGCAGAATTTCTTCTCTGGAATATACAATACAGTTATACAATGTAATTCCTGAAACGTGTGTTTTAAGCCACCTGAGTCTTAAAAAGAGCAAGCCATTCACTCTGTCCACATCAAGCTTCTGGTGGGAGTGCCTTCCTTCAGGATGCTTTCACCTGCCTAATTATTCCATCAGCAAAATTGCCCACCAGTTGTAGCCCATTTTGAGTATTACATTTGCCGAGCACAAGTCACTTTAGACTCCTGTAGAAAATTTTACGCCTCCCCTGTCCTCTATAAATAACCTAAAGCTTTTGAGAGTAGATCATGATCCGGAGCGCAGCAGTCCTGAGGCTGATCAACAGCAATTAGGTCTTTTGTGTACACAGTACTGGGTGTACTTTCTGCCTTCTTGAAAACTCAGTACAGGTGGGTTGATTAGGCAGATTGAAACATCCAAAGAAACCTGGAGTGAGTGAGATTTTAAATTTGACTGTGGTGGTGTTAGTTTCAATTAAATTCTTTCTCACTTATATTCAGTGCTGGGCACACGTATCCTCTGCTCTGCTGGTTATGTGCTATTCTAGTTCTCTTCTGCCGTGCTAATATGAAACTCCTCTTATGCTGATTTTTGCTATTTGTTGTTTGCAAAAAAACACTTTCGCTAAGCAGTCACTGAAGAAAACAGTTGCATTGAAAGTTTTGTTGATGAAAGGTCTCACACAGGACCAAACAGTTTTAAATACAACACCCACACATTTTCCACATGGCATCTACTTTGCCAAGTGCACCTGTGTCCTGGTTTTACCTGGTTTGAGGTAAAACAGGACCAGCTTTGTTCAGTAACTCTACTTTCTAACTAGGCCTCTTCTAACTGCTGAAATTAACAGCATGTTGTGCAAAAACCTGCTCACCCTCAGAGTGATAAGACCCATGTTTATAGCTGATGCCAAGGGATGGGATGCAGAGAGGCTCTTGCTTACACTTACTGCTCTGACACCCAAGGCCAGACAACTCTGTTATTTGCCCCATTGGAGGGTCGGAAGTGGAAAAGTGTAGAGGCATCACATCTGTGGGGAAGAGCGGACCAGACAGGTGACCTAAAACTGACCCAACAGTGTGTTCCATCCCATCTGCAGGGAGGAGCAGACAAGACAGGTGACCCAAAACTGACCAACAGGGTATTCCATCCCATCTGCCTCATGTTCAGTGTAAAAGCCGAGGGACCAAAGGGTCAGCCCTTCTTCTTCAATGGCCGGCGTCCGAGGAGGACTCTATCTGTTTATCTGCCTTTGATCCCGATCCTGAATCCAGGTCTGTAATCCAGCTCCCGTCTGTCACTGAGTCCAGTCTGGGAATTCCCCAGTGCCTGCTGGTGATGTAATTGTCATCCTGGGAACTTCATGCAGTTTTGTATATATTTCATTATTTTCTTTTTATTGTTTTATTCTTTATATTTCATTAGTTTAGATCCTTCCAAACTAGCCTCCCTTGTTCTGAAGGGCTAGATGTGCATACGGCCAGAGAGAAGGGCAATGCATAGTCAGTAACTGATTTTTAAATCCTGTATAAATGTCTCTGTACAGTTGAGGTGGTACCGCTGAGGACCGACACACAAGCTTTCTGTAACTTAACTGGGGCAGCCAGGTACTTTGGAGTTCCCACCTGTCTTCTCCACAGGCTGTCAGGGGTCATCGTCACCAGCCTTTCTCTTCAGCTATGCTTGTTGAGAGACATGCAAGTTCATCTCACTTGAAATAGATAGAAATGTAGCTGCGTTTAGGAGTTTATAAATTACAGCAGCCCAGAAACAAGCATTCTACCACGTAACATACCGCTATGCTGCATTAATCTTCAGAATGGAGCTGAGACAGACATCTAGGAGCAGGAGCTTCATTAGATCTTGTAGCTGAATCATTAGATCTTGCTGAGGTGAAGCTATCAGACACCACTGTGTTCATCTTGTGAGCTCCCAGAAGGCCCATAAAGACTTCAGTGAAGTACCATGAGTCTGAGCTGGCACAAATTTGTAAAAATACAGACTTGGCTGGTGTCTAAAATGTCATCCCTTTTTTCCCGAGAAAATTCATATCAGTATTAAGTCAGATGCAGATAAAGATGAAAACAAACACATTGCAAAAATTTTCTGCCCAAGCTGAAAAACAGTAGTATCTTAAGTGAGCAAGAATCCTACCCTTAAACTTTTTGGAAGTTAACATCAGATGTAATCAGAAGCACAGGCTCACAAATGCCCAAGTGAAGTCTCTCCATGGGTAGATACTATTCAGCTTCAGACCTTCAATGTATGTCTAAAATGTGTGTTGTGCTTACATCTTTAATAACTTCTTAATAGTAGCAGTAAAAAAAAAGACATAACACTGTGTATATGTTGAACTAAAAAAATGGCAATTGCAGAGGACACTGGGATTTTAAGAGGAAAGGAGGCCATCTCACAGGCTATGTCCAGCTGTGTCCATAGAGTTGTTGAAATCTATGAGCCATACAGAGTAGCATATGACACATTTAAGCAGTTGAGGATCTGATACGGGGATGAATCTGGGCAGTGTTTTCTCTGTAAAGGGGAACACACAATTACTATTTAATTTTTAAAAGCTGGCCTTGTAGATGAGGTCTTCCTTAGCTCTTCCCATTCAGTGTGTGTAGGTAAACCTGTTGCCTTCTGGGGAACAACTCTTTTCTCTGTTCTTCATGAAAAAGTGTAATTCAAAGGTAGTTTTTCATAAGTCGGGGACAGCAACAACTGAAAAACTAGTATAAGCATAATAAGCCCTCAAAATTCTGAAAATACCCTCATTTCTTCCGAGACTATTATTGAAACTAATCCCGGCATCTCTGGGTCATGAGAGAGATAGAAAGCATGTGTGCAAATACGAACTACTCAACAGCGTGGGAAGCCATTGGCTTGGACCCAATGTCTTGCATATTCAATGCTAGTTACGCAAATTGCTATTTAAAAGACTGTGAGATTCATAACTGTTGCCTAGCTTTTTAGAGAAAATGCCAGGCCTTTAATTTTTACTCTTCTGTTTGAAAAAAAATAAAGAAGAAAATATTATTTCTTTCACGAGTTGTTTATTTCGGTAAATGATTCAAAGGGAGATGATTGCAAGTTGCTAACCAGAATTGCAGTACGGTTAGGATCTGCCAATTGTCAAAACTATTTTTTAAATCAAACCCCCCCAAACTTAAATGTCTATGTCACATACAAATTACAAGTTCAAAGGATTTTTTGGATGAGAAATATTTGGTAGTGTGAAGCATAAGAGTACTACACAAATATCTCAGATATTAGAAATTTAGTGCTATTTTCACAATAACTTGTGAAATGTGACCATTTTATTTTTCAGCACACGCTATTTTTTTCTGAATTTATATTTAGCATATAGGCATAAGTGTGCATAAGTTACAGGTTGTAAGTCACAGGGGGGTGCAGTGGTGATCAGTGTGGGGAGGCCATGAACCATCCTGTGATGGTCACAGCTGCTTCCATCTCTCTCTGAAACAAGCATTGTCAACAGTGGGAAAACCCATCCCCGATCAAAACTTTAGCCAAACCCAGAAGCCCCTGGTGCTGCTATTCAAAAATATTTTAGAAGGACAATGGCAACTGCTGGGGTCTGGTGATGTGCTCTTGGAGCAGGAAACTTCATGTTGAAGGAGGTATGGACACCCTGAGGGTCTTGGGAGTGACCCACGCTGGCACAGGTACACCCCTGAGAGACAGTGGCTCACCATCTCACTGGATGGGTTTTGGTGGATTTAGTGTAATCCACAGCAGAAAGAAGGAAAATAGAGACTGACGACAGAGGAGGATAGGGGTTTATGTAAAGGGTTATTCTGTGTGTGCATGTTCTTCTTCTCAATACCAAACTTGGTAAGCAGAGCTTTGTGTTTGTTGGCATGCCAGGAAACTCCCCAAATCTAGACTGCTTCGTCCACAACAGTGCAGGTTGAAGTAACCTGGTAGAGCTGACAGTGCTGAGGTCCCAACTTCATATGCAAAATTCTTCTTTATGTATGTATTTGTTTTGCAATATTCCTGAAAACTATTTTTCAAATTTGTTGAGTCCTTGTGGGAAACGCTGAAGGCAGTTTATTTAGAAAGATAAGTAGCCATCTGATTAAAAGTGATTCATGAACCTCTGGCTTGTGGTGTTGTGCCAGCTTGGGAAAGCTCTCAGGATTGGTCCTGTGGTGCGTGGTCTCCCACTTAGGATCAAAGAAACGGGAATATATGTCAAAAAGAGCAGGTTGAGCTAATATTGTGGTGCTATGGAGAGAATCATGGTAGAATATTTTAGTCAGTCATATTTCAAATGAAGTGAGCACAACAGCAGTTTTAATTTAAAAAACCTCCATACCCTAAGATATTTGGTATGAGAAATAGTGCCAAGATGAGGGAACTGCTAACAACATTCAGGTTAGAGAAGTAATAAAAAGGTCTTAAACAGATTGCCCATCAGACAAGACAACATTTTTTTTCAATCTGAAAAAAAACGCATAAAGCTACCTTTATAAGGAGGCGGTAAAGGAAATGAACTGTGTTGGGTTTGTTGGCAGCTTAACATTTATTTTGGTTCTTTGCTTCCCTGAAATTGTATCAGAGGTTGTGTGGAAATATTTCCAGGTAAATTACTGTCTAAAATGACGCATTTGGCAAGACCATTGCAGAAAAAAAATGTTTCAATTTCTGATTGGAAATGTAACAGCAGTACTGAAGAAAAAAAAAAAAAAAAAANAAAAAAAAGAGTGTTTTTAACAAGGAATTCATTTAGTAGTTCCATTTCATTGTCTCTTACTTTGTGTCAAGTGGTAGCTGGTAACATTTTTCGCAGACAGTAATGGAGACCTAGAATAGAAACAGATGCTTCACATCAGAAAAGCTGTTGTTCTAAATTGGCCCTTTGTTACAGGATCTCTGATGTTACCTTTCTGTCTCTTAGGTAAGACTCAATTCAAATCCATTTAACCTATAAGCCTGGGGTTTTAAGGGGGCCTTGGCCGAACACACTGTACTCGAGACATCCGCAACAACAGAGCCAGTCCAAAGCAGTGCTCCAGCACTCCCTTGAACAGATGAGCTGATACTGCAGGTTTTGCTGGCTCAACAAGTAGGAATTACTGCAACTTGTCACAGCTGTGGGGTATTGCAGTGTTAATCCTCTTCCCAAGAAAAAGACACTTGAATGAGTACTAAGGCCACAGCGTTCTGCAAGGAAGCCCATTTGCACATAGCTGGCATTTTATGTAGTGGTCTACATTAGAAAGCAGTTGTAAAGAGGTGTGTCATTAGAGGGAAACATAAGAGAAAGTTTTTTCTCCAAGATTTTCACAATTGGTTTTCTTCCTCATTTTGCAAAAAACCTGAGGCCTAAAGATTGATGTGGCTGTGTCCCAAGCATAGTTCTCTCCCACTCTTCCAATTGCTTGCTTGACCTCTGTGTGTGGATCATAGAATCATAGAATGTTAGGGGTTGGAAGGGACCCCTGGAGATCATCTGGTCCAACCCCCCTGCCAGAGCAGGTTCACCTACAGCAGGTTGCACAGGATGGCGCCCAGGCAGGTTTGGAATATCTCCAGAGTTGGGAGACTCCACCATCTCTCTGGGCAGCCTCTTCCAGTGCTCTGCCACCCTCAAAGTAAAAAAGTTCCTCCTTATGTTCAGATGGAACTTTCTATGTTCATGTTTGTTTCCATTACCTCTTGTCCTGCCACTGGGCACCACTGAAAAAAGACTGGCCCCCTCCTCCTGGCACCCTCTGTTTAAGTATTTATAAGCATTGATGAGATCCCCCCTCAGTCTTCTCTTCTCCAGACTAAAAAGACCCAGCTCCCGCAGCCTTTCCTCGTAAGAAAGGTGTTCCAGCCCCCTAATCATCTTTGTGGCCCTTTGCTGTACCCTCTCCAGCAGTTCCCTGTCCTTCTTGAACTGGGGAGCCCAGGACTGGACACAGTACTCCAGATGAGGCTTCACCAGGGCAGAGTAGAGGGGGAGGATGACCTCCCTCCACCTGCTTGCCACACTCCTCTTGATGCACCCCAGGATGCCATTGGCCTTCTTGGCCACAAGGGCACATTGCTGGCTCATTGCTGGGTCACTGACTAGATGTCAGTGATGCCTAAAAACTAGAGAAAAGACAGGAATTTCTCTTCTTGATGTTAAGACACAGTGACATCACAGCTCTTGTAGTGTAGCCATTCTCTTGTCTTCCACTGCTTCTGTTGGGAATCCTTCAGAGATCCTGAGCCTAGGGCTTTCGAGGAGAGACACAAGTTCAACCCTAGCTGTAGAACTGTCAGAAAATGCCTGCATCTACATGACATTTTCTTGTCGTGCACTTGCAAAGAGAAAGAGCAGAGACAAAACTGTCCCCAGTGCTAAAACAAATGAAAGTAGGCAGAAACACCTTCAAGAGGAAACGCCAAAGCAAGGCCTCTCATTGTGCTGCTGTCTGCCCACACAATGATAAACCAGGGTACGTCCTTGCATGTCTGTGAAGGGGAAGTGGACCATCATCAAAATGTCCCAGAGAGTACTTCTCGTAACTCAGTCTCTACCCCTCTTCTCCAGTCTGGAGATCTAGACATGATGAGACTTACTGAAGCGCCCGCTCGGGCACCCGTGCTGTGCCCTGGAAAGGAGGGGTTCAGCCACTCTGGAGAAGCTGCAGAGGGAACCCTCTGTTCTGTTCACTTCTGCACAGGAGACACAAAAATTACCTTCTTCTGGTTATCAGCTGCCTGCTACAATACTTAGTAAAGCTGGGATCCTTCCTTACGATTAATACCGCATAATCAAGCAGCTGCCAAATCTGAAAAATTTAAAATTTTCAAAATCTTCAGTTTCTGCATAAAATCCTCAATCCCGGCTCATGTTTGTTGCCTTCATGCATTTTCCCTGTCTTGCTGTCTGCTCGTAAAATCCTCCTACCCCGTGCTGTCCTTTATTTCCAACTCTCTGCACAAAACAAGTGGAAATATTCAGACATTGCACAACAAAAATGTTTATAATAGTGAAAGATACCAAGAGTGTAACTAAAACAATAGCAAAGATGTATTAGCTCAAAGATGCATTAATAAATTTAATGTTAAATAAAGCCAAACCTTCAAAAGTTAAATATTTAAATCAAGCCACAAAGATGGCTCAAATTGTATAAAGCTTTGAGGAAGTATGGAGTGTTTTGTTGAACGCAGTTCTGCAATGTGAATGCTGAAATTTGCATTTAACTTTATGCAGATTTTCATGTATCATAAAACTGAATAGAAGCCAAAGAGGATGTTTTGCTTTGTTGTGTAAATTGGAAGCCAAAAAGCAGCACTCAGAGGGCCCGGCTGACTGTTGTTTGCCCTTCATGCCTGTCATAAATGTTGTCAAGTGAATAACAGCACTTCATTTCTTTCTAGTTTGTCCAGGCCTTTCTGGGCAAGACCCTTGAAAGGAAGGCTAGCCTGGAGGAGAAGGAGGGCAATAGCATTGCAAAAGTCTGAGCAGAAATGTTTTCGTCCTTGTTAGCATGAAAACTAAGAGCAGCCCAAAACGTTCTTGGGCTTTTTATCATTTCCCTTAGCAACAGCAGAACTACAGCCCATACGAAGAAGGGAATTGTCACCCAGAGAGAGACTGACAAGTCTTCAAAGAAAACTGAAAAGAGAACAGAGGCTTCTGCTCCATGCCCGCAGAAGGCCACAAACTGTCCAGGGACTTCGGTGGAGCATGTGACTGGAGAAGGGCATGATGCAGATGGTGCAGCAGCAAAGAGCTGTGCTGGAGCCCCTTCTGTTACACATGTCAAATGTTGCCTTCAAGAAACATGGAAAAAAGATTAATTTTTAACAACAGTCCTTGCCACAACGTTCTCCTCTGTTGCCTTCAGAGAGATGGAGAAGGGCACTGCCTTGAGCACATCCCCTCCCAGGATTTTTATGTACACCCCTTCATCTGACTCAGTTCCTCTGATCTTAATTTTTAACATAACTTTGTTTAATTATCACTCTTTTATTTTGAGAGTAGTATGTTGTCTGCCAGTTTTGTATTAATGCAATAGTATTCTACTGCTGAAAGAGTTGTTTGAAAAGTTTAGTATTCTACTATTATTTTCCAGCTGGAGCAAGCAGACTTCCATACAGTATGTTCCTTACGCATAGCCATCTCTGCTGACATAGGAATAAAAACATATTTTTTTTGGTTGCCTGGGACAACTTCTTCCTTAGTCTCAAGCCCTATGAAAAATACTGCTGTATCCATCTATCACACAAGTAATTAGAAACATATTATCTTTTAATAAGATATTATCATCTACTCATTAATAGCTCTATTGTTTTTCTGGCCATTACACAAAAGGAGAAAATGTTCCACTGCCTTGCCTAAATTTCCAGTGGAAAGCTTCATAAACTGTGTATTACAGAGCAGGAGCTGTGCTGTGCTAATATTTACGGTCGTCATAACAGTAAACTTAGATTTTGCCAACATTGTACTCTGGGCAAGGGGGCAACATAGTGCCAGATAAATTTCTGTCCCTCATCTAACTGTGAACAACATCAGGATCTAGGACTGTCTATGTTAGTATATAAGACTAATCGACTTGGTTGCTGTTACATCCTAGTGAGGGACATTTTGGACAGGGCCCTCCTCTTATCTACCTGCCACATGATTTCATTTAACCATAGATGGAATATACAGCGATAAACTGTTTTCTGCACACCATGTTTCATGCACTTGTGGGTTCTTACCCACCGTACCAACCTTTCGTTTCCTGGAATGTCATCAAGGTTGCCTAAACTTCTGGTCTGTGCCTTGTGTCCATGACATAGACTTTGCGCTCCAATGCCAGGTCTGAGTTGCTCTTGAAATACTGTGTTATTAGATACAGTCCTGTCCTGTTAATTTCCAGTTAACTGCCCTGCTTTTCTAAATACCCTTTCATCATACACTTTTCTGAATCAACTGCCCTCCAGCACCACTGTGTTTATTTGCTTTTATCTTCTACAAGGATAAATTTGGACTATCAACACTGTGGAGGAAGACTGCTACTAGTCTTTCAGGCTTAGTCAAGAGGAGTCGATTACTTTATCATTTTCATCCCATCTGTAATCTCTAAACAGTCTGTCACTGCTTAGCAGGGTATAATAGAACATTATTATCTGACAACTATTATGTTCATGTATGACTTCGTGCTAACAACTTAACAGTTTTGCATCAGAAGAAGATTAACAGATTAGATTTCACAAAGAACCCACATCACACAAATCTTCAAAAGATCTTCTTGAAGGAACATGAACCAAAATAAACACTTCTTGAAAATAAGGCACTTGATCAAAATTGACCACTGCTTCCTTTGAAAGTAATCAAATGAAGATTTGTGGGTAAAAGGCATCCTCTGGAGGCAGTGAGATCGTTTGATTTTTTTTTTTAAATTAAAATCTATCTCTTAATAAAGAATTTAAAGTACTCCATTCTGCCTAAATTCAGATCAGAAAAGGCCCTTCACGTGCAAGTAATAATGAATACTGAACACTTTTTTCCTTGTTCTTCACATTATAAAAGAAAGTATTATAAAAGACAGCAGCTACATATGCCAAAATTGATTTGGACTTTAGATTTTTTTCTAATTCAGATTCATTTTATGCACAAAAGAAAGGACAGTTTTGACTTCCCTCATATTAAACATTACCTGGTTATTCAGGTACTATTTGGATGAAGAAAAATGGTGTGCATTTTGAAGAGAGATGAGAGATTTTGCCGCTATAGCTTTTAGAAACAAAATGGTGTCTCATTTCCAAAACCTCTCCGATGCAGAACTACAAAGGAAATGTCAGGTCCACTAAACCTAGAAAAATTCTCAGAGAAATCCTAACAGATTTTGGTTTATTGCCTGAATTGCTTTTTTATTTTAAAAAATGACAAAAATTATCCAAGAAACCTTGTTGAAGGAACTTTATCCAAGAAACTGTCCGAGACACCAACATGCATATTCATGACTTATACATTTTTTTCTCTGGATTAGAGTAAGAGCATTTTTAATAAAAAGGAGCCTGACCTTTCAGGTTTATCTCTGAACAAAATCATTACAGTAACATGTGTGTGTGTATGTTTATTTTAATATTCTCCTGCAGAATTATAAATGCTGAGTTACTATGGGAAGCCTTTCTCTTGGCACCTCCATCTTGGACAGAGCCAAGCATAAGAGTTATTTGTTTTCCTTTAGTTTTCGACGGATACGTCTAAAAAACATGCAGATTTAAAAAGAGGAGTAGGTTCTGTTGGGAAATGGCCTTGCCGGGTAGCGATAAACGAGCTGCAAATCTCGGGAGCGCTCTCCTTCCCTGCCGCTCTCCTGCCGCGGAGCGCGAGTGCCGCCCCGAGGCCTCCTCCTGCTCCTGCTGGTCC
>VZSF01004772.1:0-95721 GCA_013398295.1 Chionis minor
TTCTATGATTCTATGATAAAACTTTGTATTAGAAGGGACAATATTATTTTAAGGCCAGTTTGAGCCTTTAATCCATGAGGTCTCAGTTTTGTCACAAATCAGAATGAAAAAATAACTGAAGAAACTTTGAAATCTTTCATGAAATTGAGTTCTTTTCTAGCCAGCTTTGCTGCCTGTAATCCCTGTGCCAGGAGCAGGCAAAATGCTATGAATGCAAGAACAGATTGCATCCAGGTGATCAGAGAGCCAGGAGCACATAATGAATAGCTTCTCTGAGCCAAGTGAAAAACAAGGGAGAGTTTTAATGAAAAGTCACCTGCCTGTGCTCCTCTCTTTTTCCCTTTGATGTCTGGATGATGTGTTGCCTTATTAGAAGTGCAGGCCAAGACAGGCTCTTTTTCACAGGCTTCAGCAGAATGTATCCGGGCCCCACTTCAGCTGTCACTTTCCTATAGTAAAAATCATAACAGCTAATGTAGCCTGGTGCTTCTGGGACTGTACCACATCACAGACTATAGGATGGGATGGACTGTTAGGAGAAACTCGGTAAACAGATGCAGGAGAAATACGGAGCCACTGTCTGAGCATGGAGGGTTGGAGTTAGGAAAGCCAAAACCCACCTGGATTTGAAATTGGTGCGCGAGGTGAAGGGTAACATGAAAGGCTTCTACAAGTACTTCAGCAGCAAAAGAAAGTCTAGGGAGAATATGAGCCCAGTGCTGAACAGGGCAGGGCACCTGCAGAGAATGAATACAGAAAAAGCAAAGGTGCTTGAGGCCCTCTTCACCTTGTCCTTTATTCGTAAAACCTGCCTTCAGCAATCCCAGGTCCCTGTGACCAGTGGGCAAGTCCAGAGCAAGGAAGGTACAACCTTGGTGGAAGAGGGTCAGGTTAGGGAACCCTTGCACAAACTGGACACAGAGAAGTCTGGCGCCTGATGGAGTGCACTCACAACTGCCGAGGGAGCTGGACAGTCTAATTGCTTGTCTTGGAAAGGTGATAATAACTGGGAGAGGTTCCTGTGGGCTGAGAGAAAGAAAATGTCACTCCTACCTTCAGGAAGGGCTGGAAGATCTGGAGAAATACAGTCCAGTTAGCCTCACGTCAATGACTGTGAAAGTGATACAGCACATAATCCTGGAAACCGTTTCTAGACATATGAAGGACAAGAAGGTGATTCTGAGTAGTCAGCATGGATTTATGAAGGGGAAATCTTGCCTGGCCAACCCGACATCCTTCTACAATGAGGTGTCTAGCTTGGTGGATGGGGGGAGAACAGTGGATGTTGTTTACCTCAACTTTAGTAAGGCCTTTGGCACTTCCTTCTATAACATCCCCATAGAGAAGCTGAGAAAGTACAGGCTTAGTAAGTGAACTACAAAGTGGCCTGAAAGCTGGCTGAACCGCCAGGTTCAAAGGGTTGTCCTCAGCAGTGCAAAATGTAACTGAGGGCCAGTCACTAGTGGGAGACCCCAGCAGTCAATACTTGAGCTAATTCTGTTTGACGTCTTCACTAATGACCTGGAAGATTGGGCATAGTGCACCCTCAGCAAGTTTGCAGGTGGCACAAAGCTGGGAGGAGTGGTTCATACACCACATAGTTGTGCTGCCATGCAGCCGGCCTCAGCAGACTGGGGAAACAAACAGAGGGCAACCTCATGAAATTCAACAGGGGAAATGCCAAGTCCTGCACCTGGAGAGGAAAAACCCTGTGCAACAATACAAACCAGGGGCCAACCATCTGTAAAGAAGCCAGCAGAAAAGCACTAGGGAATCCTGGTGAATAACAAGCAGCATGTGAGCTAGCAATGAGCCTTTGTGGCAAAGACAGCCAACAGCATCCTTGGCTGCATTAGAAAGAGAGTTGCCAACAAGTCAAGGGAGGTGATACTTCCCCTCCACTGAGCACTGGTGAGGCACATCTGGACTGCTATGTCCACTTCAGGGCAAGACACATGTGGACATACTGGAGTGTGTCCAGTAAAAGGCCACGAATTTGACTGGAATTGGAACATCTGACATACAAGAAGAGGCTGATACTGGTGGACTGTTGGAGGAAGAGAAGCCTCCTGGGAAACTTACCAACGGGTATAAAGACTTGAAAGGAGGTACTAAAGAACACAAAGCCAGGCTCTTATCACTGGTGTCCAGTGAAAGGACAAGAGACAATGGGCACAAACTGAAATACAAGACATTCCAGTTAAACAGAAGAAAAAACTCTTTTTATTCTAAGGGTAGTCGACCACTGTAAGAGGGTGCCCAAGAGGCTGTGGAGTCTTTATCCTCGAAGGTATTAAAACCTGACTGGACACAGTCCTGTATTGCCTCTTGTTCGAACAGGGTAGTTGGACTAGCTGATCTCCAGAGACACGTTCAGACATTCTATGACTCTATAAAATGAGCTGAAAGCCATACAAATGACTCTTGACTGTTGATAGATTCTGCTTCCCATTAAAATTGCTTAGCACCTTTGCATCATCCACTGTTAAAAGAAAGAGTTTAAAAGACTCTTTCTTGAACTGGATGCACGTCATCTTGATCCCAGAGGGAGTGTGTGTGATGTCCATCAGTAACACAAAGGGAATTATCAACATTCAGTGTCAGTGGCTGACAGTAAATTTTGTTCATTTAGTCTTTCTGCTGCCTGTTGTACATCTTCAGATTCAGTGCCATAGATTTTTTCAAAGAACAGAAGATTTTCTTTCGTCCAAAATAAAAATTATTTTTTTCAATATTTCAGGACCTGTAATCTGGTGCCCTACATAACAGAAGTACTTTGATTCTACTATGAGGGCTGGCTGCACATGAGAGAGCTAAGTAGGAGATTATCTTAATTTTAAAAGGTGTGTCTATTTGGTTCTTTGGATTAGTCAGGTACTCTCAGAGCAGATGGTTAGGACTTCTTACTATGACCCCTTGTTTAGAGGCATAAACCATTTCTAGCTTTAGAAGCATTAGAACTTAGGAAAGTTTTAAATGCTATGATTTCAAAGGCAGAATGTAGTCTAGATGCATTACCTATGACCTGTCTGTAGTTTCTAAAAGTCTTTTTTTTTTTTGAAAAAGAAGCCTTGCTGCAGGTGATAAAGTTATACCAGGGTAATACCCCTACAAGAAAATACAGAAGATTTTGCATTTTGTTAACTAGTTTCCCATCTGCCTAGTCTCCACCAAGGGATTTCTATTAAGTCAGCTGATAAATATCAGAGTAATTCCAGAGCTTTAAAAAACTGAGAAGACACACCTGGTAACAAAAATCTCTAAATTTAAAAGAGGGTTAAAGTTACAAGCTGTTATTTCAAAATCTGCCTACTCCCACTGCAGCAATGCAGTTTTAGTGCCAACAGAGAAGGATTAAAAAGTTAGATGTCTAAAAAAGACATGATTTAATAATCTTATATAGTAGGAATAATGCTCACATATTCCTTTACCTTGCCCAGACTCAGATTCCCACTTTGGGTCTTGCTTTTACAAATAATCAACATATATTTAATGTAGCAATCTATTTCTCCCTCTTTTTCTTAATTAGTTCTGCCTAACCATGTTCAAGGTGCAGAATTTTTCCCTAGACAAATGCAGCCATTTCCAGTATTTTACCAGGTTGAAGCTGATTGGCTTCCACTGAGGCTAGCTGTGGTTTTCTATTGCTAAGTTTCCTAGAGAAACAGAAGAAAAAGATAGTTGAAAATAACTAGCAACATGTAAGATGGGAATTTAAATTTTGATACTGTTCATCTTCCACGTAGCGAAGTCTCAGAGGTGAGTGGTCTGTGCAGAGAACATTTTCAGGGTGCTCTAGTAATTAACAGAAATACACCCTTCCATAAACCCTTGTTTTTTATGAGAGATTAAAGATGTTCCTTAATAATGCAATCTCTGTAGAAAAATAATGAGAATCCCTGTTTTTTTCTCATTTAACAAATCACCAAGACATCACCAGAGAGGTTTCAGAGGCGAAAAATATTTGCAAAGTAATCTGTTAAAAGCAGGAGAAGAAATCAGGTAAATCCCTGGGACACATTTGCAGGAAAGAACAAAATTTAATTCAAACCCAAACTTTCTCTGGTTTGGCAGGACTGACTTGCCATTATGAAACCAACTTGGACAGAGCTGCTTTCCCTGAGGTCTGTTTTTCGAGGGTCAGCATGCTTTCCCAGGTGAGATTCCCACTCACAAAGGCAACAGGCAGCAGGAAAAGACTGGCAAGGTGCGGGTGTTGGCAATCTTTTAGAAACCAAAATGGAGAACCTGACTACATGATTGTACCATCCTTCAGACAGCTGAGTAGGGAACTGATACAAACTGCCTGGAGCAAGAATTCAAAAAAACTCAATATAGCCAGAGCTCTGCTTTTAAAGACAGAAAGAGGGGGGGGAAAAAAAGGGGAAAAAAAAAAGGTTGGGGCTGTGTGAGGTGTCACAGCTTTTAGTCACACCAGGATTTATGCTACATATTCAAACTCTTACAAAAATGAAAACATAAAATAGGGTAAGCCTCCACCTTTTCTTCTCTCTGTTGCACTACTAACTTGGTAACGTACTTAGTTTCCTCCTCCCAAATATGTCACAAAGCTCTACAGAGTCCAGATTTAGTTCATCTCATTCTTGCTTGCAACTATTCCCATAACAGCAGATCAGCACATCTGACTCGTAAAAATAATCCACTTGGAAAGGTATTTTTCCCTCTTGCTTCTGAGGTCACCACTAGCACTCCATCATAATTACAGCACCACAGGGGTGGCTCTGTTTTCTGCTCTGCATTTTCCTCCTGCTACTGCAGAGCAGGAGGATGTGGCCACCTCTGTGGCTTTGGGATTTTGTGCGTCTTCAATTTATGACTGCCCTGAGGCTGCTCAGCATGGCAGGGTCATCCAGACCTTCCACAGCAGCACCAGATGCAATCTCCTTTCCAAATGGAGGGTTTGAAATAGCTGTATAAGGGTAAAAGCACACTTTGAAATGCCCCATATAAGGCAGAGGTGCCGGATTGAGGGTTTCACGATGGGAGGAACACCATCTTCCCAACAAGGACTTGTCCCGCAAGACACTGAGTGCTCAGGGATAAATAATTGTGAGTACTTCCTGAGCAGGGCTCCCCAGATTCCTTGACACTGCACTCTACAGATGCAGCCTGTCATCCTACCTTGTCCCCCAGCGGGAAGCTGCCTGTTGCACCCCAAGCCCTCCAGCCCTGGCAGCATTCTCCACCACTGAAGTCAATAAAATTGCAGGCTTTCATCACCTCTAGGGGGATGGTCACATATAGGAGTCAGTTGAGAATGTGGCACATTTCACACGCATCCTTTGCGCTGCTCATTGTCGCTGATCCTCTGGGAAGCGAACTGGCAGCATGTGTCAACCATATCTCTGCAAACAGAGAGACAGCTGCAATTTGCAAATGGCACAGAAGAGTTTTACAAGTAGCTGCATTTTAAACATATCTAGCCTGAGTTTACTGGCGTCTGTCAACTAAGGAGGACATGGTATGTAAGCACGCCCTGGACCCTAGAGTAGAAAGACTTCCACTTGAAGTTTTAAAAAAATCTGGCTCTTTCAAAATGCTATCAATAATAACAAATAATAAAAATCCCCAAAGTGCTGTACTTATTTGCAGAGACAAAACAAAACAAAACAAAAATTGCTGCAAAAGCATTCTGCAACTACTGAAAACTCCAGACTAAATTGTTTGGCAAGACATAAGGCCATCAGTGCACTCAAAGAAACAGGCTCTGCAATTATCACTCGTTAGCCGCCACCTAACAGTTGGGAACCAGTTGGAAAGGGTTTAGTGTGAATGTAAATGAGGAGGGAGGGATATGTGGGAATGAGATTGTGTGGCATATTTGTTTTGTTTTGACTTCTTTCCAGACATATTTCAGTTTACATAAATATTTGAAGGTTGGATCAGACAGGATTTGCAGCACAATAGTATTAGGAATGCCTTTGCAAAAACTGTGATTTGTTCTAAATTAGCCTCCGAGGAGGGGGAGGGCAAATGAAGCTTTCTCAATGTATACATTTGAGCAACACTCCGCGTTTAATTGTTTACAGACCAGAGTGACTGACTTCCCTGCCAGTTTCTCCTCTTTTTCTTGGTCTCCCCTCCCTCTCTGTGATTCGTTTAGAAAGAGAACTGCGTTTTTTGAGATGACTGACGCCTATCTGCAGTTCCTTGCTGAAAGACGCTTGCCAAATGACAGAGCCAGGCGGTGTACGTGGGATGTCACGTTACAAGCGGCCTCTCACGGACCTCCTGATTTGGCCACAGAGGGTTAAAGCTGCCTTTTGGTGCTGGGGCTTGCTTGTCTCCCTGAGGTGTTGAGGAAAGGAGGCTCCACCCTGAAACAGCTCAGGCTGCTTCCTGCAGGAGCAGGTTGGAGGCTCTCCCAGGCAGTGCCTGGTGATGGTAGAGGTCAGGGAGCCCTCCTGGCACCACAAAAGCTTTTGCTGCTCTTTCAAGTACCTAATTTTCCAAGTGGGCAAGGAGCTTTTTGAAGAAGGGCACCGGGAGGTAGCAGGAGGTAGAGCAAGTTACTTGGAGCGGAGCGCTGCATGGGTGAGACCTGTGATGAGGGAACCTTGCAAAAGCAAAATATCCATTTTTATCTTATTTTCTGTTATATAACTCTGAACCTCCTCTGCAGAAATCAGTAGATATATTTGGGATTTATACAGGAATAAAGGAGATACCAAACTGACCCTGGCTCTTAGAAAGCTTTTTCTGAGAGTTGCTCAGCTTAGATTTCCTCCAGCTCTATACTGTCAGGATAACAGAGTTTTTCAGATACATCCTGTTGAATACAAAACACATTTTTACTTAAAGCGTCTTTTAAATTAGAGCTTGTTCATTAAATAAAAGAAAGGTGCAATGCAAGAGCCCATTGCTGAGTAGAGCAGGAAAGGGCTTCACAGTGAGATTTGATTGTTTACACTCAATGAAAGGAAAAGTCTGATTTGGAGTGCTCAGATTTAATCTTGGTGCAGATTAAAATGGTGCTATTGTGTTCTGCTGGGCTGCTTGGAAAGGTGAACTGAGGCTTTCCTAGGACTGTACCATTGCAGTATGTGCATGAGATTTACACGCAATCACATCAGACAGTCACACAAAATTGCAGAATTGGGGTTCTCTGGCTTAAGCCATGCTAACGTGGTCTTTCAGGTTTTGAATTTCTATCTGCCATTGTAGAACACCCCTGAATGCGCCTCTTGGTGGGTTTGCCTGGTTGTTTCCTGACATTTCCTGTTTCTCCCGCCTGGCTGGAAAAGTCAGTTGAACTGTACCACGGATATAGTTTCATTTGGGTGGGGGAATCCGCAACAGATTGTTGCTAGCACACTTGCTGTCTCTCTTCTGCAGAGCAATTAGGCAGTGCTCCCAACCTGCAGTGGAAATAGACTTCATAGGGAGAGAGGTGGTGCCTCACCCTTAATGGCAATCATGGACACACGCTGACTTAGTGCAACAGATTTCAACTCAGAAAGGACTCAGGATTTGATTCCTAACAAAACAAAAATGTGCTCAGTTACTGCTTTTTTGTAGCAGTGTTGTGCATATATATAACAGGAGGCAAGCCACTGGACCATGAAAGGGAGAGAGCTGTATCATTTAGCAACACAGAAAACCTAGCAGCGACCTGGAGAAGAGGCAGCTTGTTAACAGACATGTGCTGGGTAGCACATCTGTGTTTCTGATGAACTGTCTTTACTCTAAAGTTTATTGGGGAAGCACACATTAACCTAGGACAGTACCTTGCGATTCTTTGCGCTGATGGAACCAATGACTGGCTTTCTGAGATCAAAGCAACGAGCTAGGGGTTTCTAAGCGATGTCCCTGGCTCAGATAGCCCTTTCTTGCCACTTGCAGCAAGAGTTTTAGTAATTTAACATAACTTAGTTTGTCTCTTTGCACCATGAGGGTCTCAGCTTCCAGCACCTTGGGAGGATCGAAATATTACTAAAATGCTTTGAAAAAGAAAGCAAAGTTATTGGCAAAGCAGGTAGCAAATAAACTGGTGTAGCAGCACCTCTGTGCTTCATGGGAGATTAAAGGCAAAACACTATGAGTAAGTCGGATGCTGAGGCAGAGCACCTGTGGACAGCACCTGTGGGGACAGACAGACAAAAAACAACTTGAGAAGTGTTCCTCCTTGCACACTTGTGACCAGCCAGTGCTTCAATGACCAGAAATTGTGCTTCAACAGATTATGGAAAGATGAATGTATACACGCAAGGCTTGGATGTTGATAAACAAAGTACATAACCTGTCTGTGGCTGGATCCTTCTGGCTGGCTCTGATGCCGGACAGGTGTACCCTCTATGTTCCCACTAGCCAAAAATCAGTTTCTTTTGCATCAGCGAGGGAAGATCAGAGCAGAACTTTTCTTTGAACATCTTTTTGGTTTTTAAGGCTTTCTGATGCCTAGAATTCCTTTGGTTTGGGTTCGTTGTTTTGGATTTTGGGGTTTTTTGGGTTTGGTTTTTGTTTTTTTTTTTAGCAGGGAGCACAGCAACTGCAAATTGTTTTGTTGCTGTTACGGCTCAGACAAGAAAAACAGTTGTTTCAGAGAGGACTGGGGCTGTCCTTGGAGATAAGGACATGATGGTCATTACTGACCGGCCAAACTTTTCTGCACAGTGACAAAGAAAAGAAGAAGAAAAGAAAGCTATTGAATTTTTCCTGACATTCCAGGTCTTTGTTTCCTCAAAATGGCCTTTAAAAGAAGCAACAAGGAAAAAAAAAGTGCCATGAAATACGAGCAGGTTCCATGATGGTGGAAACAGACTTACAGATTCAGCAGTTGAGAAAGCAGCAAGTGGCAGGGTTATGGTGAATGCCCAAACCAAAGAAGACCTGAGAGGTAACATCTCAACATGCACCAGTCTGAACTAATATTAGCTGTGTGGGGAAGTATATGCTTGCAACCAAAGAGGAATTTATCTAATCTAAGCATCTGAAGTTGCAGTTCAAGTCAGCATTCATCTAGTACTCTGGCACCATTTCTGTTTTCTTTCATTTTAGCTCAGCTGCAATCCTTCCAGGATGGTGTGTGGGTCAGGTCTGCACAGCAATCGTGGCTTCCCTTGCACTGTGCATCACGACAGGAGAGGTCACATCAAGCGAGACCTCACAAGGACAACAGAAGCAACAAGTGCCCAGGCTTGATTGCATCCAGCGGAGAGGCAGATGCAGGGCCAAGAGAAATTCTCCCAAGTGCCTGCCAGCATCTCAGGACAACAATAAACCCCCTGAAGCGGGGAGGGAGGAGCCTCGCAGCTGCTGGGCTGACTCAGTCCGTAATGAGCATTCCCTGCACCTTTTTTAAGCTTGTCTGATCTTCAGCCCAGCTTCGAGACGTTCCTCACACATGTTTTATCCCAGATATCCATTTCTGCAGTGTTTTGGTTCTCTTTTCAGGTGTGCTGTGAATATATAAACACACCTCTCAGGCAGTTTCGCATCAAGTGAAACCTGAGAGAAAATACATATTAAGCTTAATTGTTTGTCAAAAGGCTTTTAGCCAGACTCTATTTGACACCGACTACGTGTTGAGTAGGAGGGAGACTCCTTGTCTGTAGCTGAAATTGGCAGCTGATGCTCGACGTGGCCTAAGATACAGCAGCAAAATAGTGACCTCAGTTAGTCAAGGGAGGTTAGAAGGGAGGCAGGATTTATTTTAGTTAGTCCTAGATGGAAAAATTTTTAATTCCCTTTCCTCACAAGAACTGATTCCTACAATGTGTCCGTGTCATCTATGAATCCTTGTATGCCTCTGACATTCCCAGCTGTGTTGATGTGGGAAGTTCCTGGGAAAAGTCCCTCCTTGTGCTTGTGCTTTGAACAATCCCAGGCTGTGGACAATGGGCATGCAAAAAGAAAACATGGCCAATTTTCCCTTTCATGCAGATTTAAATTTTTTTCATATTCTCTCTGCTAGAATCACCCCTCATGGGATTTAATGAAGAAAAACGTTCAATATATATTTGTTTTCCATCATGGGCTTCATGTTCATTGTGTTCTACAAGACGTAAGCACACACAGAGATGCATCTAGTATAGACAAATGCCCAAGGGAGAACCAAGAAGTGGATTATGGATACGATCATTTATGTCCAATCTTACTGTCTTTTACTGAAATGGGGCCTCAATGTTTAGTATTTTTTACTCTGCCTTCCTCTTTTTATTTTGTTCTAAAGGGCACAGCATAGATACATTTTACTCACATGCTTTATTATATCCAAGTATTTGCTGCTGCTAGCCACATTCCTCCCTTCCCATTGAGAGATAACACCCACTTCCATACTCCTCCTGCATCTGGAAACCCCCACAGATGTTTGCTCTGCAAAACCACCCTCTGTTCCAAAAGCAGAATGCCTGTAGCTACATTGGAAATCATAAATTAAAATAACCTAGGAAGGCCAACACACATGGAAAGCACTGCAGAAGCAGGAAAATAATCCTCTGCGGAGATGTGAATGCTTTCATTATGATGAAACAGATTCTGAGGCCAATTTATCTAAACACTGTCATGCTTTTGCATATTCAAAGAACAACGTTTTTCAGCCAGAGTGACTTAAGACAAACAAACAAACAGCGAATAAAAGTGTTCCAGGTTGCTCAAGGGTGCACCTAAGTTGTTGGAAAAGCCAGCCAGAGCCCTGGTTTTACAGTATATTCAAAATTCAAAGTCTACCTAAAGGTGTCAAAGTAGGAATACAGACATCTAACAGTAGGCAAGAAAAACTGTACAGCAGTTATCAGGCCAATGTAGTCATAGTAAATTTTTATTATTATTTGACACAGGTCTGAAACAGAAACCCCTGTCAATCGCCTACCTTTCCTTTCCCACTTGAGAGTCTCCACCCTCTTCCTTCCCAGTGCCATGTTGGGTCAAGGCTGGAGTGGCTCTTTCTTCCTCAACTGCATTTGTTGTGACCAAGACAGCAGCAGTCTCAGGAGAGCAGGACAACCCACCATCTTCTCACTAGTTGTAGCTGATCTTTCAAGGATTGTCTCTAAGATTTTGGTACCATCAAAACTGAGTCTAAGCCTTGAAATTATTCTGAGTCCAGAGTCATGTATCAGATGTAAGATCCTAACATCAACAGACAATAATCAACTGGAAATGAAAAATGGCTCAAACTGCTCACTTAAAATATGCACCACAGGAATGCTGCAAATATGAACTCTGGTCATTGTACTGCCCAATCAAACACCCTAGAAACGGGCATTTTCCTTTGAAGATAAACACAAGATGACACATGGGCTCTGAAGAGTTCAGACATAGCTGCTCACAATGAAAAGCAGTCAAAAGACAAAGTTGTGTTATCTACTTTCTTAAAGATTTTGCATTTTTATGCTCTGTTGTTCAATTTTTACCTAATTTGTAAAATGGGGATAATGTTTATCTCTACTATATAATTAAAATTTAATAACTGAAGTCCTTTGAGTTGATTGGCAAGAGGATAAGATAACATAAAAAAAATAGTTTGCACATCTACACTCTGACAAGCTATGCAAGCAAACAGGAAAACCAGGAGGAATTTGCACAGTTTAGAACCTCTGCTTCACAGTGAAAGACGGTGAGCACAGAGGTATTTCTGCATAACTCCAATTAATATGCAACTTACAAAATTAACTATAGGAATACAAAAATGTCTCTTTTTGGTGAGTCATGTCTAAGTATTTTTACCTGCGGTATGATTGCTGTCACAAAACCCAGTCATAATAAACCTTCACTACTGCCAAGTACCACGTCAATAAGAGCCACTCAAAGCAGGCACACAAAGAAATCAGGTATTTTAATTCTATGTATCATTTCACCTTTTTCTCAGTGTTTTAGAAAATAAAACTTCTCCAGCCTTGGCATTCTGCCACTGCCATCTCTTTCTGTTAAAAGAAGTGCAAGACGGTATTGCTGTGTATTACTCCTACAACTTACAGTAGGACCAGTATACCTTAAAATAAGGTCTGTGACATTGTGCAAAAACATTTATCTCTATGATGCCACAGCCATGCTGAGGGTCACAGAAGTTTAAATACTGAGATATCGTAATCATCTGTAATATCATGGCACTCAGTTGGAATATTATACTATACCAAAAAATATAAAAATACACCATAATTTCACTATTGACATACCTGCCTTGGAATCAATCCCTGCTCTGGAAAACAATTTAAAATAAAGTGAGAGTGGGGAAGGAGTATTCTATCTTCCATTTTGCAAGTGGGGATGGGGATATTTGGCTCCTAGTCCAGATCTCATTGACTCAATGACAACCATTCCCAGTGACTTCTTGAAGGTCATCCAAGGAACTTTTCACAGCATTAATCAAAACCCCATCCTCGCTGCAGGGGAAAAGAGCTTGAAAGGAAAGGAGGAGAAAGACACACTTGACATGCTATGTCTTCTGCAAACTCCAGAACATCTCACGCTCATGAAAGCTAGAAGTAAATTTTATATTGCACCAAGTTTGTAAAAAGCTGTCAGGGTTCAAGTCAAGGCTTGTATGTAAAAACCCTCTTTTCTCTTAATGGTGTAACCTCTCCCATTATCAGATGAACAAACAGATTATGGTGTTTGAGGCAGAATCTTCACAAAAGGTTTTTGGATTTAACGGCTTCTCGTCTGTTCATGTTTGATCATGTCTTTCAAGTACATACATTGCAGTATAACATGCCAGGCAGACACACGCAGAAGATGTAATTTAGCCTTTCTCACGTGGAAAGACCCTGGGCCAAGAAAATGCAGAAAAGTTTGTTGTTTATATTCTTCTTTTTCTTTCCCTCCAAGGAAAGATCCTTTATTTTCAGGATAAATGAGCCTGCCTTCTAGATCACCAAAACAGTGTTGTAGAAGGTTAGCAAATCACATAACCTAATTAAACCTGAATCTAATGTTCAAGGAAGGAATTACTCTGAACTGAGAAAGGTAAAAAAACCCTAAGCCTTTATGACTGGACAGCTGACACTTGACGGTCCTCTTATGAAAAACCATTAATCTCAGCAAATTTCCCAAATTTCTTTATTGCTCACATACAGTTATCAAATGGTCAAGTGCTATGTTAGAGAATATCTAAAAATAAACTATTATTAAAACAGCTGGCAACTTTCCATTCCATTCTGAGCACATTGCCTTCTTTTATTGTGTGATCAGCTTTGCAAGCCTAAGTAACATAAAGCAATGTGTTCAAGGAATAGCTATATCTCTTACTAAGATAATATTGACTGAAATACAAATAAATTTCACAACACCTAGGAGAGATCAGATTGAAACTAGCATTGAGAAACTACACTTCAGAATGATAAGAGAACTAGTAAAAAAAAAAAATTCATATCAAGACCTGGGGAATTAAAGTCTTTTTCCTTAGCTGGTAACATTCTTAAGTCTCCCACACCTACATCTCAGTTTTAAAGATTCAGAGTTACTGTAAAAAACAGGCATCGCAGTAAGAGTGGGCGTAATAAATTAGCAACACAGCGAAAAACAGGTCTAGCTAGTATTCATCCAAGAATACTGAAGGAATGTAGCAATAAAGTGATTTAGCTAATAATAGAATTTTTAAAAAGTAATTTTAGTTGCAAATCATACATTTTAGAACTGAAGACCTCTGTGAGGAGCTAACCTGATCCTTGAAAAGCACTAGTTAAAGACTTCTGTGAAATGTTTGCTGTGTCACATTTGTATCATTTGAGTGAAACATAGTGTATCTATTCAGAATGCAGTTGTTAGCGTTCAAACATATTGTATAAAATGAACTAGCAATTACACTTAAAAAACTATAAATATGAGAATGACACTAAAGAAATTGCTGCCATTCTGGTCCTTCTGCTGTCACAATAAAGGCATACAAAATACTGTACTAAAGGAAAGTGACACTGGAAACAGTGAAAAACATAGTTCAAGTGAAGGGATATAAATGTAAAACAAGGTATTATTTACACAATAGAAGTTACCTCCACATGCTATCCCAGAAGTCAAAAGCTTCAAGGATTCAAAAGCATTAAATGTTTGCTTATTCATCTGTATAGTGAGAATACCCTCAACTCCACTCTAAATCATAAAACTTACAGAGTAAACACATTAGCAGTGTAACCATTTATACTTTGAGCCACAAGGAAATGAGGAAACACTTGGAATGGAAGTATACCTGTGGCAGAACACTAGATAATTTTCTTCTATTGTGTTTCTTGTACCTTCTTCTGATTTCTCTGCTGACAGTCTCTACTAGACCTGGATCTGAGGTATAGCCAGGGTCCGAGGCAATAGTTGCTATGTTCCTACTTGAGAAATAAATGTCATATTGATTTCAAATTTTAGGACCTAATAGTGAAAGAGGACGTAGAAATTTATAAATACAAAATAATTATGATGCATATGAACAGCTTTGTGAATTAAAGCTCTGCAGTCATGAGCCAATCATGATACTCCTTGGGGTTTGGGTCCTGAGCTGAAACCTCTCTGAAATTCACGTCTTCTCAAATGACTCTTGGTTTATTTATCCCTTATTTGGTCATGCTGCTTTTTTGTGTCTTGATATAGAGCCATCGAACAACCAGTTATTTACTTTGCAATAAAAGTAGGGGGTTAGTTTGGATCTAAACATTGCTTTGTAAACTAGTATTTCTTCATGGCACAAAATCCCAGAACTGACTATAACAGTAATTTTTCAACTGGAAGCCTGTCTGTAACAAAGGGTCTGCTGATTGCTTTAAGGTGTGTGAGAAAAGGGATAAGAAAGGCAAATTCACTAACGGTTTGACAGTGATCATCTACCGGACATTTGTAATGGGGTTCAGGCCTGCATCAGAAAAAACTTGAGGTTCCCCACCCTGAGAAAGGTGACCACTGACCTAGACAGACAGGGTAGCAAAGCTAAAACAAAATGAAATTAATTTCACTGTAGTAGAAAGTCAACAAGTACACAAATAGAGGTGGAAATGTGTTCTAATGCAATTTATGCTTTCTCAAAAACTGCTCACTTGAGGTAATTTCACTGTTAGTAGTCAGTACCCACATAGTTTGTTGATATTGATGGACCTTACTCAGCCTCAATGATTCTGATGGTCTTAATTACACTGGAGAAAAGTCAACTAATAAGAGCTAAGTCATTGCCTTCTCCTCTGGCAAAGCGGAATTCAAAAGGCTGGTCTTTCATAAGTTAATTTAGGGTACACCTGTCTTCATCCCCTCTTTGTTCCAGAGAGGAAAGAGTTGGGGAGGAAAAGCTGAATATGAGATTGGCTGCTCCTTTGCGTCTTACCAAGCCCATTGATGAGCCCTGGGCTGACCCAAGGTCAGAAGACCAGTGTCTTGCTGATCTAAGCCATCCCTGCCCTGTTGCCCCTGGTCTGAGTCCCATCCAAACCACTGTGAAACCAGTGGAGTTTCACATGTTGTCAAGGCAAGACAGATTGAAACACATGTGTATCTGGGCTATGCCAAACTTCAAAGATAAGAGACAGTAATTTTTCATCATTAAGCAGGAAGATCCACAAGATTACACAAGGCTTGCTGTCAGCAGCCAGCATTGCAGTTTCAAACACAACATATTCTCTGCACAATTTCTGTGCCTTAAGGAGACCACGTAGAAGCTGTCTAGCCACCCACCACTCTAGCTCCTGCAGCATGCACTAAACTAGTTAACTTTAGAAAGCCAGGCACACCACACCACTTTACCTCAGAGGCTCCACACCCAAAAGACTCCCAGGCTCCACAATCATCATAAATACTGGTAATGAGGAACTTTTGCAGTATCTTTTGTTTACACAAACTTACTACTTCAGTGTTAGAGCCTGCTCCTGCTTCAGTTCAAATGAATGGGGGTTTTGCCATTCTTTCTAATGAAAGTAGCCGCTTGCATTGTGTTGCATTTGATGATGATGTGTCACTATTCGTTCCTTACAAGAACAATAGTTTAGCAACCATGCCAAAAAATATGCATGTGTTTAGCTGTAATCACCTGAATAGTCTTATTGGTTCCAGTGGAATTACATAAGTTCTTGAAGTTAAATGCTCTTTTTGTTTGTTTTAATCTAGCCAGCTCCTGGAATTGTCCTCTGTCAAGTAAACATGTCTTTCACTAGAATAATACAAACATACAAACTTCGTATAATCTAGATACTATCAGCTGATATATGGGTGGTCTGGCTTACTACTACAAGTCCTGTAACTGATTATGTGAAAAATAAAAATGCAAACATATTCAATCAATTTTCAGTACACCTAGGTTTATGGTTTGGGGCTTTTACAGAAGAAGAAAAAAAAAAGCTGTGGTGTTTATATGGAATATAATTCTGGATGGGAGCGCAATGTATTGGGTCATCTACCAAATATAGGAAACATATGTTATTCAACATGGTGACTCACACAGTGAGTAATGTAGTCTAAAGGGTATATTCTCCCCAGTGAACAGACATAACTCTCAATAATGCTAATAATCCCATGGATCCCAAAGGGCCTCATCTAGTTGAAAGTAAGTGCAGCCTCATGAACTGTGCAGTCTGCACAGCGCCACAGATGTCAGCTCCTCATCACCAGCCCAGCCCTGCCCTCCCCACCCTTACATGCCCTAGGAGATAAGTGGTTCCGTGGCAAGTAGTTGCGGAGCTGCCCAAGAGCAGAGCCCATACTGGAGCTTCCCTCATATGACTACACAGGAGGCTTGATGTCACTGGCTCCCGTACTCCAACTCCATAATTCTCCTTGAGGCTGTGACAGCAACTGAGACGTTGACGATACAGCCAGTTTCTAGATGATCTGTCTGCTTAAGAAATCTGGTCTGCTACGTGTGAAGAGCTTCCGGCTCCTTGCCATATTTGAGGAGGAGGCATGTGTTTATCATTGTAGTTGCAAATGATGTTGGATAACAAGGCATTCTGGCCTCTTCAGACTTTGCTGAAGCTATTTTTTTGACTGAAGCTTCTCACTGAGCAAAGCAGGATTGTATGTACGTACTAGGGAGCACCAAACTTTAGCAGGACCTACCTGGAATTGGGCTTTGTGCTTAGGAGCGGGACAATTCATGGTACGTGTCATAAGGCGGTCAATGACTCCTAGACCGGGCAATATTTTTCCTTTTGAAATACAGAACAACTACAGTCCCAGTTCTGGAGAGGTAGAAGACTGCGAGCCAGTGTGCAGCCTCACCTGATAGGTAGGAATCAAGGAAATCCTACAGCGCTGAGTTTTGCACTCTCCCTGAGCTGTAAGGCACATTCATGTCATTTTCTTCTAAGCCAGAAGTGCTCAGAAGTTATAGCGCTCCTGTAAAAAACAGAAAGTGGAGTTGGTGTGATTTGATTTTAGCCAGATTTCCCAGCAAAAGGAGGCATATGTGTTCACTCCATACCCATATACACACTTCTCTGGGACTGTCTCTCAGTCTGAACTTGGTAACCTTGGAACCAATCTTAACAAAATAGTGAATGTATCAAAAAAGCCCTGCAAGTTCTGTGAAATTAGGTCTTTGTGTAGAAAGGAGAAAGGCTTATTAGTGCCTTAACTGTGAGCTTTTATGAGATATCTGGAAAGCTACATGACAGACACATGATCGCTGCATCCACACTGCTAAAAGAGGTCTATGACGGGAGTTCAGCCTCTGGATATCTGCTTATCCTCACCACTTATGTCTTTGTTCACCCCTTAGCTTTGCTTTACACAACCCCAAGCAGCTTTCTCCAACAAAACGTCCAGCCTTGACCTGGGAAACAGTTTGTCTCAGGGCTTTTCCCAGGAGGTAGCATGAATGAGCTCCTCTCACTTGGCTTGGTTCATTCCAGCCTATGAGTCTTTCAACACTATCCCAAAGGCACTGAACCATCACTGTCTATGTGCTCTACCCTAGGGCATGAACACACATACTCATTTTTATACTACAAAAACCACATTTATGTGAGCTGCAGCAAAGTCTGATCTTTGTTTTTAAACACTTAAAAAAAAAAAAAACAGCCCACAACACACTGAGAATAAGGCACCCCATGCTGTGCTGGCATGACTATTCTGCTCCAGAAGCAGCCGGTGGTATAGAGTGAGTCACTTTGCTTTACTTGTCCTCAGAACCAGGAATCGACCACTGTCTGCCTTTATTCAGCAGTACAGACCTATGTGATAAAACCTAACCTGCATTAGCTCTGTTGATCGTGTGAGTCTTTAGTTTGTTTTGGTTTTTCAGAAGACCTCCATGTTACCCTAAAAAGTCACTCTACTGGTGGAGAAACCTCTTGCCAATCTTGGGCTCTCAGCATTGTTAGCACTTTCTGAGGTTTGCTGTCTGTAGAAAGAACTAGAAGCTTCATCCTGAATGCTGAAATTAAGTCAATGCTGGAGAGTCCCTCTGAACCCAAGAAGATGTGCCAGGACCTGCTGGGTGCCTTTCAGCTCAACCCCTCATTCAGAGTTAGCAACAAGTATTCCCAGGAGTCCCTGCTTCACACACAGTACAAATCATTTGATCAAATAAATGCAATGTTGGGCAATAATTGGACAGCTAATTGAAACCCTTTCCTGCCCATGGCCTCGCCAACAAATAGAGCCTGTTGAGAGTCATCTGGAGCCTGCGACACACTGCTGCTCGGGAGCCTCCGGTGAACTGGTGATGCGGCTGCAATGCCCTGGTGGGGATAGCTGGCCAGCTCTAAGGACAGGCCTTAAGGACAGGCATTTTGGGGAGCAAAAGTGCCTTGGAAAGTGGGTTCTGGTATTTATTTTATCTTCACGAGGAGTTAAAAGAGCCATTCCAGCATTAACCAGAATGTCGATTATAAACCCACAATTTTCTGTAATTGGGCCTCATTAATAAATTCCTCAAGTGTTCCCAAAGGCAGGAGAGGTAAAACAAGAGCCACAGGGATCAGAGCAACAGGGAACTGTGAGGATTCCCGACCGTGTTGTTAATTCCACTTAATCAGCTCGGTGAAGTTCTGTATTCAAAAGAAAATAACCATGACTCACAAAATACCCCTGCCAGCAGGGAATGGGATTCTCTCCATTTATAGTAATATTTTGCCCAATTTGTGTCCTTTCTTTTATTCTGGTTTTGAGCAGGGAAAATGACCCTTCCTCAGGGAACCCTGAGCACCCTCCATGTTCCTGGACCTCAGTGCGGGCCTGGAAGGTCTGTTCTCCCAGGGAAAGTCCAGCGCAGGTCCCTCAGGGCTTCTGGGACACCCGTTCTGCAATCTCAATGTGCCAGAGGGTTTTTCCATCAGACCCAGACTGAAAAAAGTTTGAAGCAGTCTCAGAGGCATAGCAAGGCAGATTCAAGATTTATTGCTGTTTAAAGAGGACACAGATAGTAGCAAACTTCAAGAGTCAGAGCAAGCCCCGTTCCCTGCTCTAAGCTACGTGCTGTGAAAGGTGGACAAGTCAAACAAAGACAAGACAAATTACAGGGATAATAATTCAGGTTATGAGAAAAATAGGGATTATGGAGGATGAGAAGGCAGGACAGTTTGCCAGGAGAAGCGAGCTTTCCCGAGGGATCTGAAGGAGGCTCTCAAGGGGCAGATTCACCAGCGCCATAAAGAGTCCCTTAAGTGCTGGACTGTAAAAACAAGAAAGGCAGAACAAGGGTCAAGAAAGGGAGTAGAAAGCTTTTGAGAAAAAAAGTAGGGAAGATTTGAGAGAAGGTTTGCCAAGGACTTGGAAGGTGCATTAATATTTGAGAGCATAAGAGTCTGCAATCAGCTGAAAAAGCAAAGGAGGTTTTGAAGCCGTCAGAGCTGTTGCTCAGGCTGCTAGTAACCTTGTGCCTACACGCCTCCTTCCCCTTCCTTCTCAAAATGGAAGATGGAGTGAGAAGGTACTGGGTACTGCTGTGTCACGTATGGCCTGAAGGGATGCCTGAATATGTCTGTGTAGAGCCTGGCACCTGGGCATGTTTTGTTGACCAAGAATCACAAGTGGAGGCAGATGCATATAGGAGCTTCTGCGAGGGAAGCTTCTCAGCCCCCGTAGTGCTTCTGTGTGTGATTCATGTAGTAAACACATTGCAAGGAGTCATTAGAGCATTCTGCAAGGGGGAAAATCCTCCGTCAAAGCACACACCATCTCTTCTGCAGTCAGAATGGCTAACGAAAATGTGCGCTACCACAGGCAACAGTTTTTTTCTTTAGACACGCCATTTGAGGTTTTCCAGCATAATAAACTTCCTTGAAACACGCAGTTTTGATGTCCTGAGAAGCAGCAGAAGGGAAATAGATATTACAAATGAAAACAGCTCCAGTCACCAAGCCTTATTTTTTTCTCTTTCCCACTTTCAGACTTCCTCTTTTACTTGATATTTGGGAATCTTCTAGTCTCAGCATCTATTTACTTTATTTTATTTTTATGAGTGTTCTTGAATGTAATGGAAGAATAAACATTTCAGTTTTCACAGCCTTGTGGCTTTTCATGGGAGCTTAGCTGCATCAACTGTGTTTACAAAACAGAGCTGCGTCATTGCGTTTTTTAATTTGATGATTCTTGGACTATCCATATTTTTGGCTGCCAAGCTCCCATTTAAATGTAGTTTGTTATGTTTTCATAGGGCCCAAGAGGAATTTCTTGATCAAAGTTTTAGAGTCAAACAGGACCAGCCAGATTTACAGCTCACAGAATTACCAAACTGTTAATGGTTGTAGACCACTGGTGGGAACTCCGCCACAACAAGGAGCCATGTCCCCTCCTGAACCCACACCAGCCTCCTGGGGGTTGCACTCCAGCAGGAGAAATACCAGCAGGCTGAAGCCCTTACCGTTGCACAGGTCTGTCTGTGCTGAGATCAGGTGAAGAGCCATGACTGTGGTTGGGGTGGAAGTCACTCTTCCCAATCTTCAACATCAGGCAGAGTCTCAGAGGAGGGGTGATGACAATACAGACCTAAACCTCAAAAAGTCTGGGAGTGATGAGTTAAGATAACACAAATTTCAACTGGGGGTAAGCAGGAAATAGGAAGTAGGACATACAGCACCTCCAAGTGGTGGGGAACCATGGGATAGCCATACTGGCGTGGGGAATAAGACATGCTCACCTGTGGTAAGGGGAGAGTAGGTGGACCATGGATACGGCTGGAAAAATTTGGCTGGACTTGCAGGAGGAGAGTATTTGGCTCAGTGCGCAGCTCATCCAAGGAAAACAAAGGAGTGTTTCCCTCCAACTGCCATTTAGACATGTAGTCAAAAACAAGCAATCAGTCTTGTATGTACTGTGGCTTCTAGAGAGTTAATGGCTTACAGAGGAGTAAAGATGAAAATTACAGCTGTGGATATATGTTGCAAGATGTGGTGGGGGCAGGGCTGATGAGAGGGAGAGAGCTGTGTGTTACCACTGTATGAGAGATACTGTGACCAACAAGAATGGAGCTGTTAAGGGGTTTTGGTTAAAAACCCTACTTATAGTTTCTTCTGCTCTGCCAGCAGTTGTGTAAAATATTACTTGTTTCAGTCACATAGAGTAGAAACCAAAACTGGAAGACCTCCATAGAATTTCAGCAGGTCCTTTAGCTATGACTAGGCACAAAAACATGCCACATGCACAACCTGGGAGTAATGACAGCTGCCTAAATACGTATTAAGGAGAAAATTGCTTCTTCTTTTAATCACTAAGAAATTTACTGGCAAAGATATGCATTAATGCAGTGCCAAGATTGTGCACTTCAGAGTACTGAGATCAGCAAAACTTAAAACTTCTGAAAACCAGGATACATCCTAAGCATCTTAGCTCTGTCCCCTTTGAGCAATGCCCCAACTTGCCCATTGCACACATCCTGCCTTTGCACCATCACAAACTCCTGGGCCCTGACCACGGGAGGCAGAGAGGAGAGCTGTGCTTTGATGGGAGACACCCATACCTGTACTGGCCTCAAGCACTGAACATGCTTCCCTGAAACAACATCAAACCTGTTGCATTTTATAACCCATCTCCCCTTGTGGGGAAAAAACCAAAAAAAACCCCAACAAAAACAACCCCCCAAACCCAAACAAAAACACCAAAAAGCTGTCAAAGACCATTATCTCAGTTAAATGTCTTTAACTCACAGATTTACGACATACTCCAGCTTGCTTCTGATCCTCTCCGTGGCAAGAAGACCTGTGTACATCACAAAGTAGTAAAATGATCTTGTCATACTTTCATCTTTTCCCTTTAATCACTACCATGGTGGAGGCCTGGAGGAAGATTTGGTTCCTTCACGCAGATCTGCCCAGGTACTCCACAACCATGGCTACTGCTCAGGGCACCCGCAATGCACCACCAGCAAGCCCTTTGCTTCCCCCCTTCTCTGCTTCTAAAGAAAGCTTTTAGAAGACTGACAACAGGGCAAAGAATGAGGGACTAACTATAGAATATGAAATGGACATTATATTTATGTATACATGTGCCAGAAACAGAAAAGGAATGGAGAAGATCAAGGTGGATCTCCCAAACCTTGATTCATGTGAATAGTCCCCCAAAGTGGCGTGAAGTTGGTATCTGTGTTAATGCATATCCACATGAAATGGGGTTTCAACAGATTTTGAGGGCTAAATATTTAGACTGAAACAAATGTTCAGGTAGTAAATGGTCTAGAAAGAGTGTCTGAAGACATAGTGACAAAGGGAAAATGCCTGATGATATCTCCTGTGTGTAAATGGGGTCCCTGAGTGTGGGAAGTTTTGCACAGGACTTAAGACCAGAGCTGCATCAAGTGGGAGGGAAAAAAGGGTGACACAAACAGTGAAACCAGCGGAAAGTATGCAGTTTACCTTGAGAAAGGGTGATTAAAGGAGTCCTGCTCTCCACAAGCTCTGACAGGTCCGTCAGCTACTCCTGCCGTGTGAGACTTGGCATTTCCTCACACTCTTCCCCGGGCAGCACAGCTGGGGGCTGTTTGCCATCTGGGCCTCTTCCTTAAGCCACAGAGGCGGCTATTTAAATAAGGGGCAGGAGATGAAGGCAGGAAGAAACGTGATTTCCTTCATTCTAAGCAAGCCTGACACCCCAGGCTGAGCCTGCCTTCAGCTTAGGACGCAGGCTGCCAGCTCTACTGGCGTATCTTCACTGGGAGCTACGACCTTCTGCACGCGCACAACCATCGTCAGAGAGCAGCGAGACAGTGATGCCATTGAGCAACCCTGAGAGCTCTGTTAGCTGCCTGGCTCTTCCGTCCTCTCCTGTGAATGCATTATTGATGGTGATCACAGAGCCGAGGAGCTTGCAGCTTGCCTCTTGCATGGAGGCACCAGCTGCAGCTTTCCTGGGACATTACTGCTGGCACCAGCCATCTTCCGAGTGTAGTGGGAGGGAGAGGGGGAAAGGGGAGGGACTTTTGGACCAGCCTTGCCACTGCATTGCACTTACAGCTGAATTTTCCTTTGGGGTTGTGAGGTACAGCCCTGGGCTTCCCAGGGGCTTCAACACCCAGGCTTCAGACTCCCTCTTGGCCACCGCAGGGTTGGGTAAAGCCACCACCTGCAGTGTGCAATGTCATCCCACATGGCAGAGAGGCTATATGTCTTGTTCACCATGCCTGGGTGGAAAGGTGGGCCTTGTGTGGGTGCTGCCTTCCTGCCCAGCTTCTGGACATGCGTAGCTGGGGTGGCCCGATGCGACAGAGCAGAGAAACTGTGAACAGCAATGAACAATGACTGTGTAAGGACCTGGAGAGCAGAGGCGTTGCTTCAGGGGACTCATACCCGGCTTTTAAGATGATGGAAAAAGCCTGGCTTTTCTAGGGACTGGGAGAGAACAGTCTTTTCTAAATTTTTATTTTTCTTTTTCTGAATTTTGCTGCAGCTCTCTGAAAAGCGGGGAGATACGTTTTAATCTATCTCACACAGCAGGTCTGAGTTTTCCCATTTAAAAACCATCTTCCTTTGGTTTAAAATGTGATGTTCCAATAAAGCTAACCCAAGAGACTGGAAACCTGGGGTAACTTTTGACATGCTCAGCTGTGTGACAGCCGTACCCCAAGGCCCTGACCAACGTAGTGTCTCATCACATCTTGCACTCTTCCACCTTTAGCACCACCCAGATCAAAGTATTACTGAGGTCTTTGGTCTCAGAAATAACCAGCAGCAGAGGAACCAGCAGGGTGTAACTCAGACCCTGGCTTGTTCCAGCATGAAGTGTGTCGTTACTCCACATTGCAATGGTCTGCTATGATAGTGTACCCTTATGCTTTGGAGAAAAAGCCATTCTTCCCGATTCCTGATATGCAGCTTATAGAATAAGGAAAGAATAAGGAAATTTCATCTTTGGAATTCTTTTACCACAACACAAAAGTGCAGGTTAGGCACAGCAATCTCTCCTTCCTCTATTTCTTTGCTATTAGAAAAGACCCAAAAAATTATTGGTAGTTAACTAGGAACTGCAATAACAGAAACTACCACCTAGAAATTTGTTCTTCTCATTCAAGCCAGGATTACTGATACATTATCCAGGAAAAGACACAAAATCCATAGCAAATTCAGAAAGGATTCAGTTAAGACAGAGAACTCAAAGAATTTAAAAAGTCTGCCCAAAGCACAGAATTAACACTATATTTATTTGACAAATTTAGTTCTTGCTTTAATTTGCAAGCTCTTGGTATATTTTTGCCTCTGAAAAATGCTCAGGGCTGCTGTGCCTTACAATGAGACATGACAGTGAAAAGTGATGGAAAAACGGTGGAAATGTTGTCGAGGTCAGAAGGACAGTTTCTAAATCAAGTTCCTGCCTTATCTGCAGGGAATGTGTATCTTCTTGAGTGTTAAAAATATTTTCTGCCTCCTGGTTTTACATGGAGGAGAGAGCATTGGTTGGATCTGTGGAGATGCAGTTCTCAGGCTCAGTTCTTTCCCACCAGAGGCAGGTATGTACTACACCCATCCTGTAATTAGTGCCTGCTCTTTGCCTCTTGTGGAGGAGGATTGCAGTTTGCCAGCATATTTGAAACAGGTCTCCATGTCATTGGGAGTGCTCCCATGAAAGCCTTCTGGCTTGTTGAAACATCCAAAATCAAATATCTGCCTGCCAGGTAGAGCATTGTCCCAGCTAAAGATGAAAAATGCCGTAGATCAGAGAGTCCATTCCCATGTTAAGGTAGGATATAGCTCTCAACAGACTCACATATCTCTGTTATGCTTCTTGATTTCTCTGCAGGATGCATGCCAAAGGCTTTTATCATCAATCCAGAGGAGGATCTACACAGGAGAAATTCCAAAACAGCATCAGAGAACAGTATGCTTTTTTTTTTCTTCCCTCTTTTGTTATTTCCTCACATTAAACAATTCATTGACTTTAATTATGCTTGCCTCAGGCAAAGAAGCCTGGCAAATTTGAAGACCATTTTTATTATTAGTTAGGTGAGTTTACTTGCCAAGCATGCTTTCCCAAGTTCTCTGAACATCCTACTCATCAGTTGCTAACAAAGGCCCCATTCACATGAGGTCTACCAAATGGGTTTGCAGCATAGTTCACTACTGGTGCAGGGCGAGAGCTTTCAGAACCCCCCTCCGTCTGCTGCTATGGCATCCAAGGTCATCTACCATTAAGGAGGGCACTTAAGCCTCAGCAAGGGGAGGACTCGCCTGATGGAAGGCTTAAGTGGAATTATGGTGCCTTGGAACAAAACTGCAATCCCAAAAGTCCTTGTTCTTAAATACAGCTGCCTCTGTTGCTTGGCTGAGCAGTCCCAAGGTATATCAAACTTTGTTCCTCTGGGTGTCGGGATCTCATGCACATCGTATGCAGCCAGTAGCTGTTCCTTGTCTAATTTAATAGCTCCCAAAATAGGAGACATAGGTTCAGCTCCACCTTTAGCCCGAGGAGGTTTACTGTCTATTTTCCCAGGGAGTGCCCCAAGCACCAGAGCGTGGAGGGCAAGAAGACATTGTCCTGCCTTCTGTCTGAAGCTGGGTCCACACGATTAATCCCAAGAAATTACAGAAAGGAGAGGCTGAGTCTGTAGTGGTTAGGATATAAGGCTTAAAGCAGGTTTTCAGGGTGAAGAAGGAATTCAGCCTGGGTCTGAGTGCTGCTACCCCAGCTATGAAAGTGGGCCCCTTAGCAGGAAAAGTCCTCAGTTTCTCCTCTAAGCCTATGCTGGGGCCCCAGCAGTGCTGCAGATGCAGAGTGCCTGCCAGGTAGACAAGAGGCTCTGCTGGAAATTACCCCCAGGGCAGGGAGCGAGCATGCGGGAGAATGCCACCGAGGCACACTGGCACCTCCACTCTTCCCCAGCGATGACGGACGTGCTCCGAGAAGCTGTTTGAAGTTGAGTGCAAGTTAAGTTGTTGGTAACCTGTGCCAGAGCAAAATGTTTGCTTCACTTTTGGATCCTTATGGTCCACAGAGGAATTGGGGCTGAAGCACTTCGATCCGTAGCTGTCTGTAGCTGGCACAGCTGGCCTGCAGAGCCCTGCTCAGGCAAGCAAGGAGAGCCTGCTGCTGAAGCAGCCTAGCAGAGGTCAGGTGGCTGCCAGGCAATGTCCCGGTAGGGCCTGGGAGCGGTGGAAGGGAAAAGCTGGAAAGAAGGTGGTAGCTGAACCCTCACAAGGTGGTGAAGTCTCTCTTCCACTTTGCACAAGTGTGGAAGTAGAGCTGCCTGGAACTTTGACGCCGGACTGCTGTTTGTGCCACGTCCTCTCTCTGTCACCTGCAGATAAAAGAGTGCTGAAGGGCATGTGGGACCGCTCTCAGGGCCAGAAACACCACACTTGTGAGGAGTCCAAGGTAACAAACGTGCCTGGAAACACAGGTAACAGGGAATGCAGAGCCTGACACGAGGGTAATAAGCCTCCACTGATGCTGTGCTAAGTCACAGGGATCTCTACAACACACTACCCAGAAATCCTGCCTGTTTCATAGTATCTTGTATAGCTATGAACAGGAGGATCCCAGCCATGACCCTTCATAACAAGAGTGCATATTTTTAATTAAATTCTGCTGGAAGGAATTTTGCTGAGATTTCCTATGAAAGCCAACTGGAATTTTTGGTGTTTTCTGCTCTGGGAAAGTCCAATTTGACTATTTGGAGTGCATGGACTGTGCAGTCTGCCCCTTCTGCACCCTCCTCCCCACAACACATACTGCACCTTAAAACCCACAATATATCCTTTTATCTGAATATAATGCATGGGGCAATGTGAGATGGAGCTGCTTGTGGAAGATGGCATGAAGTTCCACTGCATTAGCATTGTGAAAGGAGATCCTATAAAAAAAAAAAACAGCCCATGACATGGCTGCAGGGAAAGATCCTGCACTTTGTCAGTGTCTTGGCATGGAGTTAGCAGGGAGTATGAGACTGGACACAAGCGAAGAGTGGGCTTTTCTTGGCATTGGCCACAATGACTGTGGTTGTCCAAGGAAAGTTTGTGGGGGAGGCTGAGGGGATAGAAGACGACAGACATGTTAAAGGGAAGTGTGTTCCTACATAATGAGACATTGTAACATATGTTAAAGAAAAGGGAAAAAAAAAAGAAAAAGAAAAAAGTTCAGGGTGCTGAAAGGATTTCCCCAGCAAGGGGGTTGAGCTGAACATAGTTTTGGCTTACCATTATGGGCTATTGTGTCTTTGTGGGCACGGGGCTCTTACACTGGACCAGCCTTTGTGTCAAATCTAGCTGCAATGCTTGAGTTCCCCAAGCCGCCTCTCATCTGTGAATCAGCTTTGGTTTGCTTCTGCCCGTGCAGCTGCTATTTTCTATTTAGTCCAATTTTAGCATATGTACCAGCAGCTGCAACAGTAAATGGTCCCATTTGGTATCCAGCGTGTCTGAATGGAGAAGTGGCCCACGTGAGGTATGTAGGGTTCCCCCTCTCCGCATAACTTAAAAAACAAACAAGTAATAAACAGTTTCTGCAAAGTATGGTATTACAACAAATTGTATTGCACAATTTGATGTTTTTTTCTGATAAATTCTGGCCACAAATTGTAAATTTCACAGATAAATATTTCCTTGCAGAATTGGGAAACAAAGGACTTCGTTCTTGAGCTGGAACGCTACACCTGGAGACTGAAGCTTACTGGAAGCACAGAAATGGGGCAGAAAAGCAATGAGTGGTATTTTCCCATAACGGTGTGTTTGTTTTTGGGGAAAGGAAATAAACCATTTAGGAGGAAAAAAGGGACGATCTAGAAAAATCAGGTAGAGATTGTAAAAAACTGATGGAAAATATTAAACTTATAACAGCAAGTATTGGTCTGCCAGGTTCAAGTCAGTTTTTACGAAAAGCACTGAACTGCCTGGGGGAATTAATAGATCACTGTGATTTTTATATGTTTTGATACATTTCGAGATACATGGGTTCTTCTCCCTGCTGTCTCTCCTGCTCCCCTGCCTGCGGCTGTCCCCAGCACTGGCCTCCTCCCGCAGCCCCAGCACCCACCTCGCACACGAGGACCAGCATGAGTTTGGCTCCCGACTGTGTCAGGATGTGGCTCATGGCCTGCCAAGTTTTCATGCACATTGGTTGGGTGCTACACCAAAACCAAGCCAAGAAAATCGAGACAATAAGCTTGTGTCCATTCTTCAATCACTGTACCTCCTTCAGAAAGGGGAAAGTACTTTCATTCCCCTTGCTGATACAGCAGGCTGGTCCCCCCCAGGCATGCTCTTTGCTGCTCTGTGCACATTATGAAAGAAATTTGGAGGTGGATATCTTTATTGCTTAGCCAAACTCAGATGTTTTAGTTGCTGAACAAGGTGTCTGACTTGGGTTATTCTTTCCTATTCTTTCAACAGAACAAAATGAGTAATGTAAGCTTGTAATCTTAAGATTATGCAGCAAAAGGCTTAGTGTTTGCTTATTTGGGGACATACTTTGAGGTCTTCTCCAAATATGTTCTCATTTTCTAGCCAGGGACTAGGAGTGTGCAATGGCTATACAGATCCTGAGATCAGCCCTATCCTGCCCTGGCAGTGTTCTCCTCATCCTGCTATGGTCCTGTCTATCAAAAGAGAGACCAAACTGTTTTCTGTCTATTTTTATCCATAAGCCCTGAGACAGACAAGTTGGGTGGGAGTTTGAGAATAATAATTATTAAAATGTCAATACAATAAAATTATCTCATACCTTTTCTCCTTATTGACCTTTGAAGTTTCATGTTGCATATTTCAAAACAGCAATCCGGATGTGACCTCCCTGACCACTGGCAGTCTTTTGTCATTAATCTTGCTGAATGAGAGGGGAAGATCTGTTACAGTCATTGATTCTCGTTAGGATGAAAACTGCTCCTGGAAAAGATTGTGTCAGTTGAAGGAAACAATGACAAAAATACTTATTAGGTGAGTAGATGGGGGATTCAATACCCTTGCCTGAGCACTAGGTAGAACAACATTGTGTTCAGCCATCACTTTTGGTATTCTTACTGCGTGCCTCCTTGTTTTCAATCATGAAAACACTCCATCTGCTTCTCAAAAATGTACACAGTTCCATGACGAAGCCACATCAGCTTTGATGATCCTCATGCACATAAGCAGCAGGCTGACTTTTGCAGGTAGTAGCGGTCTTTTCTGATTCAAGATTCAGCATCATTAAAGGGTTGCCAATACCAGAACCAACATACTGAACACAGAGTACATACAGATCTAAAAATCAGCACAGCAGAATCAGGTCTTTGGGTGTAAATTCTTCAGCCCTATCATCTTGTCTTACACATCGTACTATTTGTACCATAGAAACAATAACCAGGCAAGGAATACTATAACCCAAATGAATTGCATTCACAGTGAGAGGAGGCAATGCAGGTTATTAGCAGTGCTGCCCTGCCTACTTTATTGCCATCACCATAAAACTCTGACATAAATAAATGTTGCTATAAAGCCTTCCCATGATGGCAGCCACAAGCCAGGCACAGGTTCTAACCTCCATGCTCCCAGTGTGTCCGAAGGTAGCTGAGAACACATTGTGGGAGACAGGCACCTTCCCAGGTTTCCCCTCCGACAGCGGTACTGCAGTGGGGATGGAGGAGCCCACAGGGCATCTCTCTGCTGCCTCCTGACTCAAAAGCCTGGTCAAGCTGCAGCCTCTCCATGGAGCAGTTTCCTACCAAAGATGTGGTCATCCACGGGTCCTGAAGGAGCTGGCGGACCAAGTTGCGAAGCCACTTTCCATCATATTTGAGAAATTGTGGCAGTCTGGTGAAATTCCTGTGGATTGGAAAAAGGGGAACATAACCCCGATATTCAAGAAAGGGAAAAAAGAGGACCCAGGAAACTATAGGCCAGTCAGTCTCACCTCTGTGCCTGGCAAGATCATGGAGCAGATCCTCCTGGAATCTCTGCTAAGGCACATGGAAAATAAGGAGGTGATTGGAGACAGCCAACATGGCTTCACCAAGGGCAAATCCTGCCTGACAAACCTGATGGCCTTCTACAATACTGCCACGAACTTGCTGGACAAAGGCAGAGCAACGGACGTCATCTACCTGGACTTAAGCAAAGCATTTGACACTGTCCCGCATGACATCCTGGTCTCCAAATTGGAGAGTCACGGGTTCGATGAATGGACCACTCGGTGGATAAGGAACTGGCTGGATGGCCGCACTCAAAGGGTTGTGGTTAATGGGTCAATGTCCACGTGGCGGCCAGTGACGAGTGGTGTCCCGCAAGGGTCAGTACTGGGACCAGTGCTATTTAACATCTTTGTTGGAGACATGGACAGTGGGATCGAGTGCACCCTCAGCAAGTTTGCCGATGACACCAAGCTCGGTGGCGCGGTTGACACACTGGAGGGAAGGGATGCCATCCAGAGGGACCTGGACAGGCTTGAGAGGTGGGCTAATGCAAATGGCATGAAGTTCAACCAAGCCAAGTGCAGAGTCCTACACCTGGGACGTGGCAATCCCAGGCATAAATACAGGCTGGGCAGAGAATGGCTGGAGAGCAGCCCTGAGGAGAAGGACTTGGGAGTGCTCATGGATGAGAAGCTCAACATGAGCCGGCAGTGCGCGCTGGCAGCCCAGAAAGCCAACCGTATCCTGGGTTGCATCAAAAGAAGCGTGGCCAGCAGGGCACGGGAGGTGATTCTCCCCCTCTACTCTGCGCTTGTGAGACCCCACCTGGAGTACTGTGTCCAGCTCTGGAGTCCTCAACATAGAAAGGACATGGAACTGTTGGAACAGGTCCAGCGAAGGGCCACTAAGATGATTAGAGGGATGGAGCACCTCTCCTATGAGGATAGGCTGAGAGAGCTGGGGCTGTTCAGCCTGGAGAAGAGAAGGCTCCGGGGAGACCTGAGAGCAGCCTTTCAGTATCTGAAGGGAGCCTACAGGAGAGCTGGAGAGGGACTCTTTGTCAGGAAGTCTAGTGCTAGGACAAGGGGTAATGGTTTTAAATTGGAAGAGGGGAGATTTAGATTAGATATTAGGAAGAAGTTCTTTACTGTGAGGGTGGTGAGGCACTGGAACAGGTTACCCAGGGAAGTTGTGGAGGCCCCATCCCTGGAAGTGTTTAAGGCCAGGCTGGATGGGGCTTTGAGCAACCTGCTCTAGTGAGAGGTGTCCCTGCCCATGGCAGGGGGGTTGGAACTTGATGATCTTTAAGGTCCCTTCCAACTCTAACCATTCTATGATTCTATGTGGTTTTATTTCAGAAGTACAAGGGCCTTGTGCTATTTCTCAGAGCACAGTAAATAAAATACAAAGCACCGGGACTTCACATCTGAATTGCCTGCTGGTCATTCTCTGTCAGCACTCAAGAGGTGACATCCTTTGCTTTGGATGAGTCTCTGGTTTTACTCAGAGACCTCTTTTGCCATTTCAAACGTTCCTGTTCCCTGTGGTTGTGCTTGTTTTCCACCTGTTCTTTCATTTTAAGTACTACCAGATAAAATGTGTGTTCATGCTGGTTGTAATTATTAGTGGTTCCTGGTCTTTAAACACTGAAAAAGTTATGTTATTGGAGGCTTGACCACTGCTGCATGTTTACACATACAAATTTTTTGAAATATGAGTTGTTGCAAGTATTTGTCATTAGAGATATGCAATATCCATGTGTATTTACATTTGTTCTGTGAATATTTACATCATTATACATGAATGTAATTGGGGGTGACAGGATCATATAATTAATTATTGGAAACCATTTCACATTTTTAAAATCTGTGAATATAAGTCCATTGCTTGGATTATAGCAAAAGCAAACAGTTATGCTGAAAATGCATATCAAAAAGCACCATGTTTATTATATATCATTCTCCCTTTATGAAAGTTTTAGGCAAGCAGACACACAGAACACACTGGATACTGTGTGGCTTATAGGACTGATAGCAAACAGTTCACAAAAACAGCTGTTTTTTCGGCTGTATGTCAACACTGCTTCCGTATTCTATCAGGCAACTACCTAAAAATAATTTTACCTGTCAAAATCAGATCACTGACAAATAGGGAAAAGTACTCAAAATGACATTGTGAAATATCCACAAAAAGTAATTTTACTAATTCCATGATAACTGAGACAACGTTGAATCAATCTACTTTTCCAATCTAATGTGCTATTTATATCTATTTATATAATTGGCCATTTTTCTTTCCTGACAGAAAATTTAATACAATTGGAATAAAAGACAGTGGAGAAAACCACTAAAGGTCTGCAGAGAACAGGGGCTTGCCTAAAAACAGGGACAGGGAAATAAATGTGAAAAAAAAATCAAGATCAATAGTTTGTTGTGTTTCGCATGTCTTTTATTAGACATACAATTCTATCAGCTAAATTGCTTCTGAGTCTTGCTTAGCCTTTGCTGAGGGAAGCAGCCCCTTGCTGAGGTCCTTGCCCCACTGCCCACAGCCCTTTTCTGCCCGGGGGCAGTGAGGGTTCGGAAGAGGAGAACCCTCGAGTCTGGAATCACTTCCAATGGCAAAGGTACTTCTTGCTTAGGCTAAAAATTTCCCCCCTGTACTCTTCTCAAATTTGGAGAGCAGCTGTGCCCACCACTTCCAGCTCTCTCTGTGTTGCAGGGGAGGTCCTTCCCGGGCTCTGATCTCCCAACCCAGACTGGTAGCTACCCAGGCTGTATCTTGTTCTCACACATCACCCCAAGCCCAGGCTTCAGACAAGTCAGGCTTGGCCAGCTGGCAGGCTAGTGGCTCCGCAGCTCTCCTAGCTGGGCTGAAAGGCCTTCAGAGTTGATGGACCTCAACAAAACTCTCTTGTCTTCTTCGGTTCCTCATCCCCTCCTTCGCCTTTGCTGATGGAGTTCCCACATGGGTGGGATCTGAAAGCCAAGGTGTTTGTCCAGGGGCAGCAGGGATGGGACTTGGTACCTCATCTCTTCCTGCAGGATTCATCCTTCTTCTTAATGCCTCCCCAGAAACTTAAACAACAAAGTACGGTCATGGGTGCTGGCCTGGCTGGAACCCCGTGGCTCACCCTGTGTCACCCTGCACCTGCACCACACTGGCCAGACATACCCACAGCACTCAAAACTGCATTCACTACATTCAACCACATCCCCCCTGCCTCAGTTTACCCCCTGTTTAAAGCAGTGTTATTGCCTCCCACAATGGGCCCTTGTGATCAATGAGTGAACACTTCCAACATGCTTTGCGAAGGAAAGGTGCTGTATATTCTCAGCACTAAGTATATTAATTTCTTAGAACAAAGCTGCTGTAAGAACACAGAAGTTGCGCCATGTACAGTAGACATTTCTGGCATAGCTTTCATTGAGGTTAATATAATATTCATAACACTGCTAGAGGACTATTTGTTGGACAAAAGGATTTTGCTACTGGCATTTATCTATAGAAAAGTTTTTCTGTTTTATGCCCACATACTAGCATATAATTATAGTAATAAAGTCTAGTCCCTCGCTTGAAGTGACTGCTGCCAGTATTATGAAATCATGGCAATGGCTGTAAAAATAAAAGAGGTCATAACCCTCCACACACACACACCCCCACTCTGTAGCTGATATCAAATAGCTTTGGTGGGAAAATGCAGACCTTTAAACTTTCTCTACCAAACTCAATGCATTCTGTATTTAACTTATCCTCTAAACCAGTTTGTGTTATAGGAATTTGAAAACTGCATATAACCATGGAAAAAGTCTGTACTTAATTAGCTACTGAGTCCAGCTCGATTTAAGCAAAATAACAATCATTTCTTTGTGCTAACTATATTTAATGATATGCATTACATGCATCAGCCTGTCCTTATGCCAAGGCTATTCGAGCATCAACTCCTGCTTCACTGTTCTAGTTTTGGCAAACAGAAACATCGGGAAAAGTCTGCATGGAGATGCTTTTTCATGTCTACCAGGGCAAGAACATTTCTTTCCCAGGAACAAAGCCAATTATCTTAGAATTGCCATGGCATTAAGCACAATATATTGCAAGCTCCCAGGTGTGTCCTGGGAAAGCATTGCAAAGAGCAGGTAGGAAAAGCTACTGCCTGTATTCTTTGCAGACAATCTTCTAGGGACTTCTCCAGCAAGTACCCCTTTTTCCCCATTATAAATATAAGCAGCGGAAAAAAGGTGTTAGGAGACTCACGTTAGTCATGCAAGAAGGAAAAGCAGAGTGGGCATGACCTGAGGTCCCGTGTGTCACAGCAAAATGTAGAAGGTGGCACCCGTGTGCAGCGCCCAGGTCGGAGCGAAGCTGGTTCTGGCTGCCGAGCATCTCCAGAGCCAAACCTGCGCATAGGGCTTTTTGGTGTCATCTTTTTGGGATGCTTACACTGGAACCTTGGTTTCACAAAATATTTGAGCTGCCCTGCTGAAGGAGCTTGAACTTCATCAGGTGTTCAGAGCCAATCTCCAAAAATCATGCCCTGCATGTGAGTCTTGCTTGGGCACCTGGTGTCACTTGTTACTCTAACAGTTTCAGATTTGGCTCCGTCCACAAGAAGAAAGAATTGAAGGTGTGTAGACAGAGAGTAAGAAGAGAAATTAGAGAGCATCTGACAGCCTCTTCCCATTCCCTAAACTCCTCATATTCTGAAGAGTGTCAGAGGCATACAGTGGAGACAGTTGAAAAGTACAATTCCCAGCACGGTCCTGAGTGAGCTGCCTTGTTTTGTTTTCTTAGCTGAGGCCTTTGGAGCCAGTGGGAAAAGAAAAACAACAACAAAACTCTCAGTTGTTCACTCTTATTTACTGGAAGTGAAAAGTAAAGAAGAATAAGCAGTGTAGAGAGGGAGGAAGGTAGCAGGAGTAATTTACAGGTTGCCTAAGGGAGAATAGATGCTCAGAAAGAGTAATACAGGACAGAGATTTTTGGAGAATGCTAAAAACAATGAAAAACCCACTCAAATGAGAAACTGGAGACTTCTTAGTTTTCCCTGCTGCTCCCGGGTCTTATCCAGGAAGAGGAAAATTCAGAAAATAAGTACAAGCTGGACAGAAAAGGTTAAGCTTAGAGAACAAAGCAGTAAAGCCAAAAAATGGTGACAGATCCTGCTTTTGTTTATCCCGGGGTAAATCTTGAATTGTCCCATTGGGACAGCTCTGGGTTTGCCTCAACACAACTGAAAGCAGAATGTGGCCCTTGCATAATATGTCCAGATGTTCCTTTTTTCTATGATGAAAATGCGAGAGATTCAAAGAGATGTCTCAGACTGATGAAATCCGCAGCCTCCACCCTCTCCCTACATACCTCTACTTAACTCAGCTGAGTAATGCCAGAGACAACTAGACATCTGGCTCACGGAACATTTTTTTCTTTCAGTGTTTTACATTGCAAATCTACTATATGGGTTTGTTGTTGCCTGCAATTTAGCAAATCAAAGGCATTATGGTGCTTTTACAAAAAGGGCTGATCCAAGGGAAACCTTTCTGATGTCTAGGACTGCACCATTTTTCTTTGCTTCTTACCTTATCTGCAGTCTGCAGAGCCTACCAACAACCTGCAGAAGGAAATATTCCTCTTGTCCCTCTTGGGCATCGTGCCAGTGGCAGATAATCAGCAGGCAGAGAGGTAATTATTCATGATTTGCTGCTGAACTCCCTGGTGCAGGTGTATATCCTTTACTTTAGCTGTGTCTCACAGTGTCTCTGGCTCAATGATCTCATTTTGCACAGATTCCCTGTGCTTTGTAAAGAAGCCCAGAGATATAGAAGCAATCCATCATTTTACACTCCCATGCCAAATTCTAGCAGTGTATAAGCAGGTGCTCAGACGTGCTGGAGATCCAGAAAATCCAGGTAATTACAAAAGAAGATGGATAGTGGATTTGACTCACTCCATTTCCATGGATGTGCTCATGCTTATCGCAGGAGTCAAATACTGCCCCAATGAAACGGCACACAGGATCAGGGGAGAGTGAAGTGTGCGTGTGGCAGGGGGGGAGATAAGTGCGTAGAACCCCACCATTTTTCTTCTGTAGAAAACCCTCCACATTGTGAGGCTGAGGGGGTCCTGGGCAGGGAACAAAGGTGTCCTGTCCTGCCTGGTAGTGCAGCCAGCTGCCTTCTATACCTTGCAGCTAAATGCTGGGCCCTGCCAGACTCTGCCTGGGGCCAGCTGGACCTGTCCAGGATTTAGAACTTGGCTACTGTGGTGGGACTGGCTAGGGAGACTGCACAGCTGGGGTGGCAGTATGACATTAGCAATCAGTCTGTACCTTCTTCCTCCAACAGGATCCCATTGACTGTCCCCAGCAGGTAAGTCTCATCTGACACGCAAGTTGCAATTTTGTCTGGGCAGCAGGGGATGCTTCACTGCCGTCTTCAAAAGAAGATGAGCCATGGCTGCCTTGTCTCGCGTGAGTCCAAATGCAGAGAGGAGTTACTTGGTCACCGTGGCCTGGAAGCCACCTTCCCTCTGCCTCTACCTTCACTCAAATCACACGACTGTTGTCATCATGCTTGTAGAGTTCCCTTTGCATTCTCACCTTCTTTAGCCGTGCAAACTTCTCTATACTTGGTCATCTGCTATTGCAGCTGTAGGATCTGATGCTGTCATGTCCGGGGTTCTTTATGGCCCTCAAAATGCATTTGCATTTAATAGTCAGCCCCAGAACTGCTCATTCTACTGCCAGGTTTGGGCAAGTGAGGGCAAAACGCATGGATGGGCTGTGGCCATAAGGCTCAGCCCCACTTCCACGGAAGTCCACAACAGACTCCTGTCATTTCACTGGGTGCCAGTGCAGGCTGCTTCCAGTTCTCTCAAGTTATCTTCCACAAAAGTTTAACCTGAGCAAGCCAGGGTGTTTTTAAAACCAATAACTGGGAAAAAAAACCCCATGGTAGTGTATCAGTGAAATAATTTACCTTTTTTCTGTTGCTGAAAGAAAACTCCTTGCATGTTCTTTGGTGGCTCCTGTCCTGCAGTACCACAACAGCTGAGAGAGCGTTCCTTCGGTTTGCCATGGTGGACCAGGACTGCAGCATGGTTGCTTTGCCACCTGCAAGCTGGGCTGCCAGTGGGGCTTCCTGCAAGATTTCCCCCTCCTGCACCAAACCCTGCCAGGAGATGGAGGCATCACCGGGCCAGTGGGACCAGGGACCAGGGAAAGCCTGGAGAGGTGCCTGTGGGCTCAGGCTAGTGTGACAGCTCACCTCTCGCATATATCCCTTGCTCATGGAGAACCTTCTCTCAGCTGGTGAGCTCGGGCACAATGAGCTGGACATCAAACTGGGGACCTGCTGGAAGCAGCGTTTCTGTATTCAGGGTCTCTGTCTTAACCCCACTCTCCAATGGCAGTGGCCTTATGGCAGCATAACATGGGCTGGCAAAGCCAACACCATCTGGGACGGCCATTCTGAGACTCGCCCTTTGAGGTAAATTTACTTAAATCAGCACAAATTTGAGCATGCTTCAGCTCCCATCCGTTTTTCCTCTGCAGAACCAAAGATGCTCAGGACAAGCAGGCTTGCTTGCGTGGTGCCCACCACATTGGGACTGAGTCTACAGAGGTTTCCCTGCCACACTTGAGCAGGCTGACCAAGAGAGCTCCCTGGCGAGCCTGCAGGCAGCTGAAATAAATCCTCCCTGCCATTGCAACCCCCCCTTTTTAGCTGCTTAATCATGGCATAGCAGCAGCAAAATCAGAATAGTTTAATACCTTTTGCCCAGCATGAAAGACACACAGAAATACCCAGATACCCAGGGATAAAGAAGTTGCCCTTGGGCACAGACTTTAGATACACAACAACGAGACACAGGAGGGGGAACAACACATGACATTGTCTCTGGCCAAAATCTGTTTCTCAGGGAAGTGTTCAGCAAAACAACAGCCATCACCACCACAGAGCTCCCTGGGTCGTCACAGGAGATGATTACACTGATTAGCCTTGAAGTTAAAATCAGGAAAGAAATGTTTGGATCGATTCTTGCTAGCAACTGAAAAGAGAGACTCATACTGCCCTATATGGTAAAAGAGCAGCTCACATTCGGTGGGAAAATGTGGATTTTATTTTCTTCAGTTACAGTGGTTAATCCTGTCAGCTCATTTTAATAACGCTTTTTATAAACCCACTCTGATCCAGATGTGGTGTGTTATTGTGTTCTTTTCAGAGATGCTGGGCATCTAGTCCGCATTTACAACACATTAACGATGCTCACATGAAAAGAAGGGATCCAAAAGCTGTGGTCCCGTAATTATTTCTAACATTTTCCAGCTTTTTTTTTTTTTTTTTTTTTTAAATGCCTAAATTCTCTTTATCTCTACAGGATAAGGCTTGCCTGCATACCAGGTTTGAAAAAAGATAAAAGATCCTGGCTTGACCTGAGGTTGACCTTTCTGTACACAAGCTCCGCTATTGTAGAGGAACCGAAAGCAGCAGTGCTTAGCAAAACCAAACCAAACAAGCCCCGAGAAGCAGGCGGGGGGGTGTGGGGGGTGTTGGAGCGGTGGCCCTGCAGAGAGGTGCATCGCCCAGCGCCAGCCCCTGCCCCGCCGCGGCTCCCGGGGACAAATTTCAGCTGGGACCTCGGAGGGCGCTTGTCGCAGGCGAACCCCAGCGGGCCGCCTTCCCCCCCCCACTTTGGAAAGCCTCGTGTCTAAAAGCAGATCCAAAAAAACTGTGCTGTTTGCTCACATCTACTGCTCTGAAGAAAATAAGTCGTCTTTTTTTTTTTTTTTTTTTTNTTTTTTTTTTTTTTTTTTTTGAGTCAGATTTGCTGTAAGCCTCCTTGGGTTTCATCATCCTGAGCAAGGCGTGTTCAAAGCAGGCTGCAACTGCTCAGAGATTGCTGAGGAATTTGGACTTGCAGTTACTTGCAGGAATTTAGATTATTACTCTTCCTTTAAATCTGAGACATTTTATACCCGTGCAACTCCTAATTACAGAAGCTGCATCAAAAATGTGATGCCGTGTCGATGGCTTTTAATGGGTCCTGTTACATGATATGAAGATTTTTCACACGGACATTGGAATATACTTTTGGCTTCCTGGCCTAGTTCCCACATTTGAACTATTGGCGCTTTGACTTGGCTGCAGGAAGCTGCTGACCATGCTCCTGCTCTGCAGATCTCTGCTGTGCTCTGCACATCTCTGCTGCTTAGCAGAACAGATTGGAAAGTAGTATTTCCCTTGAGAGAAAGTTTCCTCCAACCGAAAAACAAACCGCTTTTAAAGAGCTGCTTTGTCAAAAATTGGCCAGGTTTTTGCTGGAAAAATCTGAAAAGCGGGTTTTTGTGGAAAAGCTTAGAGATGAGGGAGCAGCTTCACGGCTGACTTTGAGATGAGATTCATCTCCCTCCTTTGGTGCGGCGAGCCTGCCGGCATGGCCGGATGATGCCCTCTAGGGTGCATGGGTTTTTCGGTGGTTTGCAGCCCCCCCACAAGCGGTGTCTCAGGGGTGGTAACCCCGTGGGGCCGGTGTGCCCAGAGCGGCTGAGACAGCCCCTGCACCTCAGCGAGAAGCCCAAGAGGGCATCTTGCTCCGGGGCACCCTGGGGCCACCCATTCCCAGGGCCTGAGAGTCTCACTGATTTTAATGCAATCACTCACGTGAGTGACGCGACCAGCATTGGGCCAGAGAGGTCCCATTCCTACTGCTGGCTATGTGAAGATCCCTGTGGCAAAACTAGTTGTCCTTACAATATTCAGCGCTTCCTTTCCTGGACTCCCAAGGTATCTAGAGGTTGCAGATGAAGAGGCTGAGGGGAACAATCCAACCCTCTTGAGGCTCACAGGAGCTGCAGCTCAGCTTGTGCTCCAGAGGAAAGGGGTGGTCTTACTGTACCAGAAATAGTGCACCCACCCGAGCCACTGAAATATTAACATGCTGCATCAATTTATGTGCTTCCTGAATGAACTATATTTTACTTTTATCAGCCATCTGTTTTTCAGACTTGACATTGGTGGTTTCGGTTCTGCTGCTAAAATGCACCTTGCACTCAAGAAAATATTTCCTGTTCTGGTTCCTCCCCGATGGCTTACAGAAACTGTGAGAGATCAGACAGCCATGGAAACTGTGACCACGTCCTCCTGCAGCTGCTCAGCAGCAGAAAAACAGATGCAGCTGGCTACTGTTGTTGAGAGGAGGCACACAGGGTGAAACCACCGCCTGCCCGGTCCCTCTGCTGAAAGGGAGCCCGTACGAGAGCCTGGCCTACGTGGAGAAGGGAGTGAGACCTGTCTCTCCCAGACTTTGGTAAAACCATCTCCCATACCCTCAGTGTCGCTCCCCTGCGCCCTCCCTCTGAGCAGACCACATCCCCACCTCCCTGGCATCCAGCAGCAGGCTGGGCAGGAGCACGGCTGTCTGCCGGGACACGTGTGCCCAGGTACAGCTGGACCTGGGATGCTCTCCGGTGCCTCGGCCCCCATGTGCCCTCTCTGTGCCCGCACCCAGCAGCACCCTCCGTGCGGCCACCCTGGCCCAGCTCCGAGCCCTCTCCTGCTTCCCGGCATCCCCTGAGCAAACCTGGCTTCTCCCAAGGCAAGGGGCTGCAGCGGTTAGCAAGCGATGAGGTGTCCTGCAGGAGGAAGACACCTGGATAAAGGCAGACAGGAGCCTGTTGAAAGCACAGGAACTCGTCCCTTCATCTAAGTAAATAAACCGTGCTGATTTAATCAGTGGCAGGCAGCTTCACACTTTAAATTGGCCTGCGATTAGACTGTCTCGTTGTGATCAGGCTCCATGTAAACCCTGGGTGATTTCACACTTAAATAACACTTACTTCTTGCTAATACTTACTAGGTGTGCAAAATTTCATAAATGACTACAGAGAACAACAGTATTGCTCATAAGGCACTGATGACAAACCAGGGGAGGGAAGGTGTAAGAAGTCAGTGCGCCTGGCGACAGGGCCACCAGCAGGTGTGTCGTGACTCACATACCATCAGAAGGGTGCACCAAACGGGACTGAGGCAGGGCTAGTGCACTGCTACAATACCAGTGGGAGCAAAGTTAGTCAGACCAGCACTTCAGGTGCTTTGATGAAGCCAAGTGAATGATGTAGACATAACCATCAATAATTTAACCAGTGATTCCCTGAAATGCTGAGGGATTTAAATTATTAAACAAATGCTCTTTGACTAATTTATAGAGCTGGATCTATAACATGAAAAATTACTACTCAAACAATTTGAGTGACAAATTATGGATATTATTTGACCACAGTTAAACAGTATACAAATGTGTTCACTTGTTTCTTAGACATATTTATGGCCGGTGCTGCAGCTCTCCTGCTGTGGGCATGTTCATGGCTGTCAAAGACACATGCCTGCCCTGCGCAACCTGGTACACGCACATGCCATCCCTGCGTGGCACAACTCCTGCTGCCATAAACGCACTGAAAGTTGCTGAATCAACCTAAATACTTATGCTAATACGTATGCTTCTCTTTCCCTCCGTATTACGTTGATCCTTGTTTATGCCAATCTTGCTATTAGATGGTTGACACCAGCAAGATGTGTGAACGCAGCTGTTAGGCCATTCCAGAGTCTGTTTATCCTGAATAAGGCATGCAGATCTAGCTGTCACTGTCTGCTCCAACACTTCTGGGAAGGCAGAATCCCAGGCGCAGGCAGGTACTACCAGGTTGCTCAATAGCGAACTGGATTACCATCTTCTCTTACAGACATTTTTCCTGAAGTGTTGGGCACCTAATTGCAACCAGAAGACTGAAGAAATTCTTCTTTGAAATCTCTGCAATTACTTTGTCTGGGCTGTAGTGTATAGCTATTTTTTTATTTATTTTAATTTTGTCAAGCACAGGCTGCTTGCAACCGACACAGAAAGAAGGCAAGAAGAAGAAATATGGCATGAAAGAAAAATGGCATGGAAAGATCACTGGAGCACAAACTAAGCTTTTGGATATATAAAGAATATCAGCATGATGAAGCATTCATCTGTTCTTATGACTTTCAGATGTTTTTCTAACACAAACACTGACAGTCACAACAAACCAACATTAATCAAGATAGTCAAGCTATTCCCTCCTTCCTCATTTGTAAAGTGCAGCATAGCTGTTTACAGAGCACTATAAAAAACACAGATAGCAAGAACATGTTGAAAAGGCAGCACTTTCATGGCGTTCACCTGGTTTGCTCTTCAAGACACAGCTTGCTTTATAAAACAGCAAACTGAGCAACACGGGAATCTACAAATTGTACAGACTCTTGCAAAAGAACTGATGCTTTATCTTAATGTACATCTGCAATTATAAAGGTTGTGAGAAAGCTGCAAAATAAACCACAACCCTGGAGGACCTGGTTCTGCACATCTGAGGGGAGCTGACAAAAAACTCTTTATGTGAAACTCAGAAAGCACTGAAAATTGAAAAACAGACTTGTATTTTCTTTGTGTATCCTAGCAATTTCCCAGAAAGGTTTCAAGTTTTACAGTTAGCTTTTGTACTGAAAAGAAAAGAAATACAGTAACCTTTACAGTGAGTGACAGCTCTGTGAAAACATAATACTGTGAGAAAACATATTATATTACATATTGCATCATGAGGTGGTTTAATTAATTAGACAATATTAGTTTCTGTTGACATCAAGTATTCTTACTTTACTAAATCAAATCATAGACAGTTTCACAATCAGAACAACATGTTTTTCACCAGAGGAAAAACTAGGTAATTATGTTTTAACATCATGGCCCCAGTTCTCAGGTTGTGTTAACCTGCATTCTGCAAGAGATTTGTGGAGTGGATTTTACCTTGGACCTCCACCAGTTAGGACTTCCTCTGCATTCAGAGAATTATGGTTTCTTCATGTTACAAGAAAAAACAAGCCATGTCAGAGCTGCGAATTGGGTACTCCATCTTCATCAGCATAATTTGTTGGATAAATAATGTGGTCTGGCAGCTAGGGAAAGGCCTGGGAGACACGTCTCCTGGGTTATGTGCCCATTTTTGCAACCAGTATACTTTATGAACATTCCGCAATCCCATAACGTTGCTGTGCCTTCCTGTCTCCTGCATTATGAATAAGGCCAATAACAACTTCACCTTTGTAACGATTTTGGAGGGTGATGAGTAAACAGTTATCTTCATTCTATAGATTATTGTTGTTATTACTAAAAAAAGAAAAAAAAAAGTTGCAATATATGCAGGAAGGAAACTTTCTAAATAAAAGGTTTGGTAGATAAAGTGTTCTGGATCACATGGCAGAAGACATTTTGCACAGTAACAGTTAAATTGACATAAAATCTTAGAAAAACACAGCTGGAAAGGACACCAGTTATATCCCCATGCTAAAAAGCTGAAACAAGCGTAACCACAGCATCCCAGACTATGTCCCTTTTCAGTCCTTTTTTTTTGAGTCAGAGTAAATCCAGCTCTTCACAAGCTGCATTTTCTCTCCTTGTTATCTCTGAGCCTCTTTAGACTTCCTCTGTTTGTTTACAACTTTAAATGCCAAGTCCAAGTGCAGAAAATTCACTCCAGTTGAGAGGCCTTACCCAAGCAAATACAGCAGTTACCTCCCATGACTTTCACATGATGGTCCTGCTAATATTTAGGGGCACAACATTTGTCATTTTTGCAACAGCCTTGTACCGTTGGCTCCCCTACAACCCTGATGTCCTGTAGCAGGACCACTGCCTACACATTTTGCATTTTATACTGACCTTTTCCCTCTAACTATAGTATATCACATAGTTCTTTATTAAATGTCATTTGCTCATTTTCAGTCCTTTTCCTCAATCTAGAAAGGCCTTCTTTTTTTCTTATCCTCTCCTCCAAAATCCAGGAAATGTTTTTCAGCTAATTTTGCATGTGCAACCTTCATTCTCTCATCAAAATTATAACTGAAAATAATGAACATAGAGAGTACCTGAGTACTGACCACTGTAAGCATAAACAGAAATCAAAGTATCGATGTCACCTTCCTCAATACAATGTTTTTGGCTAATTATGAATCAAACATAATGTACATCATACGTCCTGAATTTGCTTCCCATGAGGAAGAAATGAAAGCCTATTGCCACGTTGGAAATATGGGAAATAGGCTATTTTCATTATATTTTCATCATAATTTAACCCTAAAGGAAGGCAGAAGCAGAGTTGAAGTAATCCATTACTTTTTGTATACTGAATTTCTAAGTTCATTTTTGTGAATATGAGTGTGTTCCAATGAATTTTAAATATAACATGCCCCTGGGTTCAGAATGGCCCTGGCTCAGGCTAGCTGTGCCTTTAACCTCTTTCAATCTCTCCCAGAGCATTTAGGTGACTGGAATCCAGTTCCCCCTCCCTCTATAGCAAAACCTTGTAGCTGATCCCTCACTCTCAGGGCAGCAGCCTGCCCCTTGCCGACACATCTGCCTCGCGAGCTCAGCCTGGCACAGCTGCCTTGCAAGACATCCCTTTGGGAGCTGTGGCTGCATTGATCCCAAAACAGGCTTTTCATAATAGCATCATTGATTTCTATAGAGGCTACTGCAGCAAACAGCTCACACTCCTGGAAGGCTCCTCTAGTTCTGCATCCCAGGGTGGAGGCATTGTTGGGTGCCCCTTTCACCCAGGGGCTGGGTGCCAGGGCTGGTAAGGGGGCAAAATGTCTTCCATGCCCGCACCCCCATTCAGGGGGACTCAGGCTTATCCGATCCTGCGTGAGCACAAACAGCGTGATAAGCCTGGCACCTTCAGCAGCGGCAGGTGACACTTCACTTTTTGTCAAAAATGGGAGCCCAAGTTAAACTTCCCAGCCCAGACCCATTTCAAAAGCTGTGGGTGCCGTATTGCTCCCACTGGGAGCACTTTGCACCACGGAGCCACGGACACACAGCACGGCAGTGTTGGAGCTGCAGACAACTGCTGGCACTGGTGCACGTGCTCCACAAACTAACCTGGTTCACCCTCACAAGTGCGAGAATTATGTGTCTGTACAGAGGAACTTCCAGTGGTGACAGAGGCACATGCAGAGAAAGTAAATTTGTCAGTACAGTCCTTTCTCCCTCTGAATGCTAACGTGGTTTGTGCCTGCATCTGGGTGCCCTGAAATCTAGATAAAACCATCTGCTTGCCTTTCCCCTTTTGAAATTAAGTGCGTAAAACACCTAAATGGCAGAATCTGACTCCTGTTTTGCACTGATTTAACAACTGGTGGAGGCACTGGAGAATCAGGGTCTCCTCTGAAAATGTACTATCTGACAGCAGTGCCGATGTTACAGCCTTAACGTGGTAAGCACAGAGCAGCTTGTAACAAGCAAAGTGCAATCACCACATTTCCATGCTGAGCTGCTCGCACTAGACAAGTGGAAATTCAGCTCCCCCCGTCCTTTGCCTGGTAACAAAGGAGAAAGACACACCTAGAGAAAACAACGGAGCAAGCTGTTTTTGGATACCACTAAATGCCGCCCAGTCTCTGCTGAAGACTTTCTGAACATCGCAGCTGAGTCAATAACGTCTTTTCAAATCGGCTTATTTTTTTGCAGGCAGTTGCCCAAGCCAGCGCTTGGAGCAATCAATCCCAGCCCATGGAACCGAGTTTCTGCAGGCTGCTCGCTCTTAGCCACAAGGTAAACTGCAGCTGGCTCTGTGTCTGCATAAAAAGTGAGCACCCTGCAGCAGACTTGCTACAGACTCCTCTCAGAAAGACAACTTTGGGACAGAGGAGTGGCTGCTTTTCACAGTTGTCATGCGGAACTGCTGAAAACCTTGTGGGCTGGAGCCTGAGCCTCCCTGTGCCGCAGGGGTCTCCTGCGCTTACACTACATTAATGCACAGTCTGCTCTCAAAGACCTCATCTGCTCTGCGGGAACTACACCACGCGTGCTTCTGCAGATCAAAGATCGCAAAAGGACCAGGGGAGCAGCAAAACAGTGTTTCCAAGTGGTTTGCTAGTTGTGGATGTGCAAAATTTGCCTTTAGTACAAGCACATCCCACATGCAAGCAAGCCAGCCACCTGACCAGGGAAGTCCCAGTTGGTAGGTGCAAACATTTTGCCCTACGTGAAGCCCACCATTATGTTGCTCCAAAAACCTCACTTAAATATATTTTCTCCTCTAACACTGTAGCTGCAAAGAGTGCTTTGTGCATTTTTCCTAGCTTTCAGCTGACCTCCACATGGCAGTTAAGCCTGTAGCGAGCAATTAATTTCACTCACTAAGAGGCACCTACAAGAGCTGACAGGTCAATATGCCCTGAACACAGTTTATGATAAGGATAACAAGCTTTTGGTTTTGCTACTTGTGCTTCTTGCAAACCTGCCCTCCTTTTTTGATGTTTTAGTTATTGTAGCCGTTTAATCAAGGTAGAGGAAAATAAAAATACTGCCATCACTTGCACCTGGTGTATCACAGCCATTTGAAGCCAATTTTTTTGCCGTTGATGGGGAAGATTGACCCTTTGAAAATACTGAGATGTCTTTGGCAGGGAGAGACAGCAGATGATCTCTCAGGCTCCTTCCAGCATCACGGTTCTCCGATTCTGTGAATAATGAAGTAACTTCCTAAAGGCAGTTCTGCTGCCTGCGCTTATAGATATGGTTAATTCATGCGATTGTCCATTAATAATAAATCAGAACATTGCTATGGAGAGAATATTGTACTTATTACCAACAACTCTCCAGAGATCTGTGGGGTGCAGGATTCTGCTTCTTTTATTAAATAATATATAACTCTGTTATTTCTATAATATTATGCCACTAAAGAAGATCCCATTTAACCAGCTCTGCTCATCATCTTTCACCTGCTGTATAATTGTGGTTTGTTTAGAGAGGATTACTTATCTCCCCTTGCTTCGTCCTTAAAAAAAAAAGACAATCTCTTTCCTCTTGACTCCTTTTTTCAAGGGAACAAAACTTACATTGCACCTGATATCCAAATGAAAGGCTGAACTTGGCCAAGTTGCCAAGTTCATCACTCATTCATCACTCTCCTGAATGCTTGTACACATCTATACTGAAATGCATGGTTTAATATGCTTTGTATTAACACACTGCACTGTTTCCTCTCTCCCGTAAGAGAATTAGCAATGTTTAAGAAGGCAAACCAGATCCATTGCACTTTTCAGCTGCTCACACTTGAAAAGGTGGTAGCATACAAGGATGACGTAAGGTAAATATGGGAAATTTCAGAAACCTAAATTCTCCTCTGCTTTAGCCCTGCACAGACTTTTTCAATTTGAGGTGAGGAAGGCAGAGGTATATGAGATCTATTCAGAAAATTATTTGGCCCGTGCTGTACAGTGCAATCTCATTCAGATTTAGATATCTGAGAATGCGAGACCACTATGTTGCCATGCAAGAAACAGTGGCAACTCTTACCTTACGACACTTATCTGACATGAGTAGGATAGACACATATCTGGAGTAGGAACCTGATAATTTGCTTCCCTGAAAAAGCATTATTTCTTTAAACCACTGATACACTCTGACATAGTGTCAGATTATATCAGGGCATTTTCCATAAACCAGTTTCACATATGTGTGAGATGCTGTCCATGACAGGCTCACAACTGAACTAGATAAATATTTAAATGATTTAAATATTTAATTTATGTGTTGTTCACAAATATCAGTTTCAACTCTCTCAGCTTTCCCAGGATAATCCAGTGTGTCTCCTCCTCTTCACCATGACTAATTGTTTGCAGCTTAAATATATAGAGAAGGTCTGTATCCTGTGCACTTACCCGCAAGGGCATTATCAACGAAGAAAGGTCTCCTGTTTGGTTTTCATCAATGTTGCTCAACGTGAAGACAGAGTACGCTTTAAAATCATAGCTGTGTTGTTATTTTGAAAAGTGCTGTTAGAAAACCTAAACATAAAAAACGTATTCTTTCTTCTAGGAGTTGATCTCGATCCCTCTTCAAGAAATAGAAAAACTTCTGTTAGCCTAAGTGGGATAGAATCAACATTTTGGGAAGAAATATGGGCTTTTCTCCAACTCCGATTTCTGTCTGTATGGTGGGGCTCTCCTTTTATCCTGGCTTCTGCTTAAGGTAATGAGGCGTTCCTCTGAGTTTCACTCAATGAGATTTTAAACACCCCTCATAACCAAGACTATTGCTTTCAAATTCCCCTAAGAAAACTGGGGGAAAAATTTACCTGAACAAAATCCTCTATGGCATATGACTGTGTTTAAAACAACGACGTGCCATGACGTTAATAGTAGATGTGGACAATGCTCAAACCAGTGAGACATTTTACAATGGGCTCCAGGAATCATGATAACTTGGACAGGTCAAGAATCAACTGTGGTGAAAGAGTCTGCATATAAGGTGAAGTATCATGTCGTGCTAACAGTTCACAAGATTTCTGAGACTTACTTAGCCTTGCCCTTGTGAAGAGTGATGAACCCAATGTGATCACAGCCAGCAACTGGACGAGGCGGTGTAAACCGTAACAGCAGCAACTGCTTTATGAATCTGCAGGTGTGGATGCCCAGTGCGCTCCATCGTTCTTGCAGATGTGGCCACACCAGTGCAGAGAGGGGACGGATCAGGCCCAGAGGCCCACTGCTGCTGCAAGATGGCCATGGACATTTTCAGAAATCCCACTTACTGCCCATTTCTCCAGCACACAAACCCGTTCTACAGATTGCAAGGGATAAAATGGGCAGCAGTTTTATGCCTCCATGGGAGACAAGCTGCCAGCACAACAGGCCAGCAGTGCACGGGAAACACACTGCAAGCAGAATTTAAGGCTACATCTAAATGGGAACTGATCGATCCATTAAGCAAGGACACTCAAACCAGACACAAAATAGGGCTGAGGAGCTTCAGTGCTGCATGTATGGGTTTCAGGTGCCTATCTGCAAGAAAACAACTTTTCAAAAAAACCTGTCTAGCCTGCTGAGGCACTTGAAATACCAAAAGCACTTACAGTTTCTGGAGAAAACAGCTCTAGGCAACAGTAGCTGTGCTATCTTGCATGCCCAATAGCACCACTCTCTTGGCTGATGAGACTATCTAGGTACCTATCTCCTTGCCTGTGGCTCTTTAGGTTTCAGAAATTAAGTGCCCCTGTGCCTAAATCCCCTGAAGAGCATGATTTTTTATGCATACCAGAACACACCTAGGACAAACCAAGAGGCTACATCTATTCTAGTGAAGAAAATGGTTTCTCTAGCCCTTGGGGCAGCTAGCACTCATAGGGCTTCACCCCGTGGGCCTCCAAAGACAGGTGGCCACGTTCGAGTCCAAGCTGGTCCTTGGAAGGGTGGCTGGTGTGGGCTAACCTGGAGCTGTGCCCACCCCTCACCCCTCACAGCCTGGGGCCTCGAGGGCCAAAACCCTGTGGGCTCTGCTAATGGCTCAGCATTATGGAGAGTTGCAAGATGCTGCTCAGGTCTGTGTCTGGCGCTGTTTAGGTTATTAGTGCAGAACCCCCTGTGCTGAACGACTCCTACGTAAGTGTGCTCCTGGCCCAGCTCCAGACTGTGGGTTGGGGCGTTTGCCTGGGATCACCCTACAGGGGTGTGGGGAAATAAAAGTTTCATTTCAGATCCTGTTTACCTGGCCTCAAATATAAACAGAAAAAAAAAAAGGTCGGATTTCAGATAGAAACTGGATTTTCACATTTTGGTTTTTGCGGTGCAGATGGAAGCACGCGGAGGATGGCACTTAAGACAGGTAAACTGTCCTCACAGCTCCCTGCCCAGCTCCCGTTGCCTCCTTCCAAGGCTACCACTGCTCCTCAGTGGTAATTTCATCTCTTAAATTTTGTTTTGTTTTGTTTTCCATCCACAGACAAGTTGAAGCTACAGGAATATGCTGAAATGGGCTGTGCTCATTCCCCATAGGACAGAGCAAGAGTCCTCCTTCTCAGAGCTATTGCAAGCTACCAACTCCTGTGGCCTCCAAAAAACACCTGTTCCTTACGCTTAGGAAAGAAAAGCATGGAATGAGATCCTGTTGAGAAAAGGGTTTGATTTCCTGGTCTGCTCCAAGGACAGCAGGTCTGCTCTGGAAGTCCTTGCCCTTCACATTATGCCTAGGAGGGCCCAGGAGCACTGTGAACCCTGCAGAGATCTGCCGCTCCCTGTACTGCTGTAATGACAAACTGCTCGAGGGTCCAGACTGAGGGATGGGGAGGGGTCCATAGTAACCATTTTCAGTGCTGCTGTGTTTCACACTGTTCTGCATAGTGGTTATGGCAGAGAAAACTTCCCAGAGCTCCTTCAACAACAGGCTTGATTAATGAATAACTTCAGCCTGGTCAAAGATAAGAAAATCCACACTTGTGAGCTCTGCTCTCAGCCATTTCAGCTGAGGAGCAACAATGGTGATACTGGCTAGGGAGGGTAAAGGACGGGGTGCAAGGATAAGAAAACAAGAGGATGGGAACAAGAAGGAGTGAAAGTGACTTTCTCATGATTAGGAATGATTGGTGATGAGATGAGCAGTGGGCTTGAAGATGGCTTCTTTTGTGGGAGCAAGGCATACAAGAGTGAGGAAAGAAAACGGCCAGAGCCAAGCAGGCTTCCACATTTGTGAAGGAAAAACTTCTTTATGCAAATATTACTGATATTTATATTTAATGATATGTTCTGCAGCTAGAGCAGGCCAACCTTTACCTTTTGCTGATGAAGTCCTCCTCCTGGCTTGCAGCAAGAGTAGAGAGGCAACCTAGCCCTTCCTAAAGGATGTACTTGATCACTTGGCTGAAAGAGAGGGAGAGAGAAAAAGAAAAGTATGTTCTTAGAAGGACTGAATGAAAAAGGGAAGTCATCATACAAATGGCAGACACAAACCAAAGCTTATGTGTCTGTGATCCTGGACAGGAGATAAAGTTAAAAAGCAGATAGAAAGGAAAGGTGTTTGAGGATGCTTGAGTTGAAAAAAAACCCTGACAAAGGTGGAAAGCAGAAGAGGCAGAAGTGAACAGAGGAGCTAGAAACAGGAGAGGGAATAAATGTGAGTGACGTACCTAGGAAATTCATAGCACTCCTGCCAGGAGCTCAGCAGAGTGAGAGCATTGGCAAGAGGGGACGGGGCTGAGGATGAAGGGGGAAGAGCAGTGAAGGGTGAGCACGGCAGAACGGCTGGGCATGGGGATTCTGGGGACAGAAGAGATGCCAGTGCCCCTGTACACAGAAGGAAGCTGTGCTGATGGGTGCAGAGGCAGAACGCACTTGTGCGTGCGTGCATTAGGCACAGCTCCAGCTCTGGCAACCACCTCCCTGTGCCAGCACCATTTATTCCTTTTCTCGAGATAAAGCAAGTTGCGCAAGGTCGATGTGGGCTAATCTCCATATAAGGGCCCAAGAAGGATCCAGCGCTGGCAGCCAGGGCAGTGGGGCTGCCCATGGCACGGGTGCCGCTGCTGGCGGGCACTGCACAAGGGGGGCTGCCACTTCCCCTTGGGCTTAGTGGTTAAGCAGGGGAAAACTGATGAGTCTGAGACCAAAACTGAAAGGAGGGTAGGCTGCCAAACTGAGTGCCGAAGTTATTAGGGAAAAAAAATTGTCAGCAGTTCTTAAACAAATATCTTTCATAAAGATAATGCTGCTTGGGCTGCATCTCTGGGAGCATGCGTGTGTGTTGGTGGCATTAGCTCATGTATTTGCCTTTCAGAGATTCAAGGACATGTGGGCTACGTGGGCCTGAGCTTGAAAGATGGTAGCCTCTCTCATCCCATGGCTGGCAGCTCCAGTAGGTCCTGTGTCAGGTCACTTCCAGGGCTGGGGCCATGCATTTTGAGAGGGATGAACGACACGCTTCCATGAGCTGTGTTTCTATGTGGCCAGTGAGTGATGTGGATCATTAAGAGTATCCACAAGTCACCATTTTTATATACAGAGCCCTAAATCGCAAAAACAGCCCCCAAAATCTTAGGTTAATTAGGCCATGAATTGGTCTGGCATTTCTAGAATAGCCTGCCTCCACTCACTCTCATACCGAGTGCCTCACTCCCCGAGGACTTACATACCCTCAAATGAATACATCTAGATATATAGGTAGCAATATAGCCTCTGCTCTGAGACAGACCTTGGAGCACATAGTCACCAGACATTCAATTTGAGCTGCTCTAAAAATGACTCTCCTTTGTCAGCTAGCTCTGCACTTTATTGATGTGCCACATTATATATTAAAATGGAATGTAGTTAAGAGGGTTCATAGGAGCAACCTTTTTTCTTGCATCCTTCAGGACATTTCACTGTTACAATCAGATTATCCCTGTTTGACAGCCACTGAGTCCTCTGTACCATGTGCTGCTGAGCCTCATTTCCCCTTGCCTTGGCTGCAGCCGCACACTCTAATTCGGTCACATCGCATCAGTGCTAACGCAGGTCAGCCGAGGTACCGGTGGCTCCGCACACTGCAGCTCTCTGGGCTGTGTTTTGGGGAGGCAGTGCCACTCGGCATCCTCGCCGAGGCAGGAGATCTGAACACATTGCCTAAGAGCTGTAGGTTCTTCTGGTGAACTAAGGCTTTCCTGGAGGTCTTTATTGCACAACCTGCAATGATTAAGGCTTCCACGTTCTCAAAAGGAAATGAATATTTTGCAGGATACGTAAGGAAGAAGGCTAGGAGGTAAAGAATACACAAGCATATAATTGGGTGAAAGATGAAATGCTTCAAAAATTTCTTCAAGTGTCAGAGAATGAGAGGGGTGAAATTGTTCCAGTTAACTACACTGGAAGTTGTAGTAGCAGGAAGAAATAATTTACAAATCCTGGCTGCATTCACCAATCACCTTAATTTAGAAAACAGAAGGAGATTAACGTTTTATATAATGTTTTGAGGATTTTGAATTACCATGTTTCATTCCGAAAAAGTCAAGTGCTGGAAGCTTTATTTTTCCACTTTTTATTTGGTAAAGGCCCTTTTAAAATAGACCTAAGCACTAAGGAAAAAATCAAGGCGGAAATACATATCTTGAAACAAAATGAAACAAAGCATTTTGTGACGATTACTTTTTCAGGAAAAACAAAAAATTCCATTTCAGATTGACCTGCCTTACACCTATTCCTCTCCATTTATCAGTGTGACCATCAAGGCAAGAACTCATAATACACGTAGCCCTAATGGGTTATAGTGAGTTCCAAATCTTTCTCAGGAATAGCCTGTATAAAAGATGGGTCTGTTGTGTGGAGCCCCATTACTACTGTAAAGAACATCAATGCTTTAAAAAATGCTTGTCTCATTGTTCATTTTTTAAACAAAATATACTTAAAATATAGCTTACTTCTGAGAACTTGTGCAACGCTTACACTCTTACAAGTCATTTCTCATGTGTCACATTAAAAACAGAAACTGAAAATCCTATTCTTCATCCTTTCACACTTCTTTGTAAAAGATACACTGGTATACTCTCAGCAGAGTATAGGAACACAACAAATGTAATTCAGACTGTGTAAGTTCTGACTGTGCTGCAGAGGTAGTTTAGACGCAGTAACAGCTTCCTTCTTAAAATAGTCCATAATACATTGGCTAGAAAGACCAAGGAGGAGGAGCTCAAGCATTTGCTTCAACTTCTTCATAATAAGTACCATTGTGCTGCTCAAAGTTTAATGAGCTTTAATAGTATCACTTGGAGGAAGGGTGTTTCCCCCGTCCACAGAAACTGCCTTGTGAGTCTGCACAGAAGTGTCCTATTCTAACTAAGGCTTTGGTCAAGAGCAGTTTCAGTGGTGAATTTCAGGAATGAAAAAAAAAAAAAAAAACACCAAAACTGAAAAGCTGAACACACTGGCAAAATTTTGCTGAAAGATGTCTTTCTGTGATGGTACTTCTGTAGCTACACATGAAAATCTTATTAAACTGTGTTATATTTATTAACTTCTATTTTGAAATAGAGGAGATTTGGGATGAAAAAACTCATTTAATAAATGGTGGCAGGAGGGAGTACTTGATCTGAGGTAGGTTCATATTGCCTTTAATTTTGGGTAAATGGTAGGTAGTGTAATCATGGGCCCAAGATATATAATACAGTAATAGGTACATTAAAACTGTATTTAAACGAACATCTAATTCATCAGATATAGTAGCCAGAAAGAACAGAGGCAGCATATTGAAAATAAAAGAACTCTTCGAAAAGAAGTGTGAGTTTAAGGCATGTGAGACATGTCTGAAAGATTACAGACTGTTAATTTGAAGGTGAGAAACTGGAAATAGCTGCCTGTTGATATTTCTTATAATGGAAGTCATACCTAAAAAATGGAAGGGCAACCAATTTTAAATGTAGGAAGGGGAAATTGTCTTTTTCCTTCGTGTTATCCTGTGAAACAGCTGGAAGATAGCATTGCAGTCAAGAGCTAGCAGGAATTTGGTATTTCATATTTATCTAGGAAGAAACATGAAAAGAGGCAAAATACTGAGCTTCATGGCACAAGTCAGTTTACAAGAGGTGGTTAGTTTGTAGACACATTTTTCATTTACAAGGTTTCTTGCTCCTTCCCCTGCAGTACTTAGCCCTAGCCTCTTTCAGTGTCAGGATACTGGACACAAAAGGACATACGACTAACCGTGTGTCGGTTCCTATTGCCCTCCCCCCTGGAAAGAGACAGTGGATACAGAGCACTTTGGAGTGGGAAAAAGAGCCAAGATAACTTAGAAAATGTTGGCCTGCCTTACGTGTGAGATATAAATATTCCCTTGTCATGGCTGGAGGTTTCAGAGGCCTCAGACTGACTGGAGACACCATGTTGTCACGTGCCAGCCCGTTGGAAAACAGCTGGGAAGTCATCACAGATAAAAATTACTATTCACGAGGCAAAACCCTAAAACAAAGCCTGTCCTTGAGGTCCTAGTGGCCCAGTAGGATGCAGCATGGTTTAGGATGCAGGGGCATCATCTGTGCAGCTGGAGGACCTCGGTGGCGTATCGCCAGGAGCCCGATGGCCATGTCTCATTTGCATGTGCAGGGTCAGATTTTAAGCAGGGTTCAGTGCACACAGTTAGAGCCCTGTCAGTAAACACAGCACTTCTTCAAACTCATGGAGAGAAAGGGTGTGTGCAGCGGTTTGAGAAGCAGGGGGACAAGATGTGTTAAATGAGAGACAGCCTCAGCACCACTCTTTGAAACTGTGGCCAGCTTTATTTCTGACACGATGCACAGTGGTTTCAAACTGTTAGGTGCTTATATTCCTTGGGCTTGTTCAGACCTATGATAGGAAATGCCTGCTCACAAATATATCAGTATTTCCAAAGAGCCTTTTAAAAACAGTGGCCCGCACGTAGAATTGTCACCAACCTGGCAGCTACACAAATTCATCTCCGCAAAGTCTGGGCTACAGCACCATCACTTAATCAACTCTTCTTCAGCTTTTATCTCAGCTTCTTTCAGGGTCTTTCCAAGATGTGGATCCTTCTTTCATTCCCAAGGTAGGAACGCTCTGAGACGTGCTCCGAGCTGTCCGCTCCTCCTGCAACTGGACAACAAGGATTGGGCGTGCTCAAACAGTCCCATCTGCTGAGCCAAGAAACCCTATGACTCCTTTTTGATTTGGAGCCATTTGGGCTTTCCTTCTGCACAGAATACCTGACCGTTCCTAGCTGGGGGCTTGTGTGTCAGTGAAGCAACATAAACAAGACATCAGGCCTGCTGTTTCTACTGGCAGCTCATATGCGAGGCTTAATGAAGATGGCAACAAGCTAGTAGCAGGAACATGACATACAGAGATAGGAGAATGAGTCCCTGCTTGAGCTTCCACAGTTATGCACGCTGACCAACTGAATGAGGGAGGTCCCTTCAGCAGACATCTGCAAGCACAGATCTGCAAGGTCAGTTATCACTGAGAGGGCACAAAGGATCCTGGGCAGTTGCTGGCCCAGTCCTCTACCTCCTATGCAAGGAGATGTGATGGATGCTAAGGAGGAAATTGCCATATGCCCATGGGAGGATTATAAAGGCATAATGAAAAGGGTCACACAGGGCCATAAGGATGTGTCTAAGACCACCTTGGATTCATCTGGTCAAAGATACTCCTAAGTCAGGGAGAAGAATTGCCAGACTAACTATGGGGCATAGAAGAAGGAGTTAGCATGCATGTAGCTGCAAAGGAGGATTAAATGGTTCTCATCAAGAAATAAACACATGAGGAATATTTAGACAAAAACATCCTAGAGTCAGATATACTAGTGGAGGATCTTGGACTAGGGCGCGCTTTCTTCTTAGGTGCTCTGCGGGGGAAGACTAGATACTGAAGAGATCGATGCTCTTGCCGTGGGTGGGTTAAGGAAAAAGGATTGTCAGCTCAGCTGCTGGAGCAGAGCCCTGAAGTGTGACATTGTCCAGTGCTTGCCTTGAGGTCTCTCAGACCTCAAGGCAAGAGCATATGCTCTTCTGATCTTGTTTCTTATGCTCTGTAGAAAAGATGAAGGACCATGTTGGAATTGAACATCCTTTGCCTACCCGCACCCTTGGTCTCGCCCTTAGCCCTGGTCAGCCCAGGAAGACTCATGTTCAGTGATGTTCCTTCCTGAGATAATTCTCCAAACAGTTTGGAGACCAGCAGCCTGTGGGCTCAATGCAGCGTTTGGTATTTCTTACCCTTGTTTACCTGTACAAATCAACGGGTCTGCAAAGAACTTGAACAGATGAAAAATGGCCGTCTTAGAAGAAAGATACAAAGCTATTTCATTCTCAATCCTGAGGTTACAGATTGGGTTAATGTAGATACAGAATTAATTAAGTTGGTAGGATCAGAGTTGCTCCTGATATTCAGAATGGCATTCAGAGCAATCCTCACACGCATATCAAAAAATTGAGAGATGTATTGTACTGGCTAAACCCAGTACTTAATGTCCTACCAGAAACTCGCTTAGGGATCATATTATCCTTTCTGTGCCTCCAAAGCTCAATGTTGTTGTGGAATAGTTATTGGTTTGTTGCTTCAGTTGGGATGCTTTCTGACCTGCAACAACTGATGTTTTATTCCATCCAGATTCCAAACATGAATATGGTAATTTGCTATTGCTGGTTATGAATCTTAAAAAACAAAGACAAAAACAAAAACAAAAAACCAAACCCAAAACAAAAAAATCAACCAAACAAAAAAATACCCGACTAACCAATACATAAAACCTATCATTGCTTGACATCTCATAGTTTCTCATTGGTGGTTGATGCTACCTTCACTTGACAAGACAACAGATTTTGTGACTGAATTGATTTGTGACCTAGCTGTGCTCATTTTAAGCTTGCTTGACTTCCTTCATGGCAGTGTCACTTACCATAACTGTCACATGCAGCTGTTTCTTTTCTAAGTGGGTTCACTTGCAAGATTTTATGGAAATTCTTTTCCTACATAATTTAGAACTCTTGAAAAATAAAAAAGATATAGGCTAAAAAAAGAACATGGAAAGCTCAGAGACCATTCCTATGCACGGAAAGCACTTGGGGAAGGTCCAAAACGCTACAAGAGTGCTATGGTTAATGCAAAAGTTTAATAAGGCCTGAGCTGCATGGGAGTGGAGGGGACTCTGGATTGGCTGGAAGAGCATCACAGCACACTGTAGAAGCAAGGCTGCAGTGCAGAAAGGCGTAGAAAACCAAGAAAACATTCTGAAATAGCACTTAGGGAGAACATAGCTTCCAAAGGAGGATGGAGAAGGACAGACAGGAGACACAATCTCCTCTTCAGTGAGCTGGCTGGAAGTAATACCTTGGGTCCCTCCCTGTATGGCATCCTCTCTGGTCCTTAGTCACTCTGCACTCTAAGCCACCTTCACTGTTTCAGCACTACTTTGGGCGTATGACTATCTGAACACTCCAAGAAAAGATGCATGTGTATCAAATACAGATAGAGTCACAGTCTGCCTGGTGACAACAGATGACCTACTTCCTCCCATGACCTCCTCCAGCCCTCACAAGTGGCCTGTAGACTGAGTCTTACACTCCCCACAGCTGAGAAGGAACCATGTACTGGAGGAGGACAGGGAGAACTCACTCACCGGGGAGTTTGCAGATTTTACTCTACCTCCATGGCCTTTGGCCTTGACTACAGAACACATAGCTCCTCTTGCCTCGTACCTGATTATCTGCCACGCCTTCCAGCTCTTTTTTCCACTGTTTGCTTTCCTGTCCTGTAAGCCTGGTTTGCATTTGTGCCCAGGAGCATGATCTTACAGTTGGCTTTTCTGAAATGCAAGTTGCTTGGCCACTGCCAGCTCTGTGTATCAGCAGCCCGTCCCTCTTCCACTTCTCTGTCTTTATGTCAATTGTAAATTCTGTTTGCAATGGTATTACCTTTCTTTCAAGCCACTGGTCAAATTGTAAAATGGCATAGGCTGCAATGGAAGTAAATTTGAATGGTAAATGGTCACGTGGAATTACATTTGTGGCTATTGAGTATTTGATTGATTTCATGCATTGATGTGCTATTGATGCTTAAATAAAAATATCATCTAGAACCAAATTAAATGACTTTTTATGTCAACTCTTCCACTAGGAGTACTCAACATACAGTCTCAAAAAACCCAGCAGCCTACCTGGGAAAGATTCATTTGCGTCTGTTTACCTTGGCTTAAATTATATTGCTATCTTTCTAATTTTTTGTTAACTGAAACCTATATCAACATTATTTTTCTTTCGATCTAGATCAGGATGAGTCCTAGACTGGTTTAGTTGTTTTCTCCTTTTAAGTATTAGCTCCAAAATAGCTGTCTCCAAGTTCTCTGGAACTTCCTTAAGGCTCCAGAAGGTATTAAAAATAGCCACGTTGATCCACAAGCTTTTTTTTAATGCTCAGATATAAGTTATCTTGACTTAATGATTTACTAATGACTTTTTAATAGCTTCAGTTTTGTTTTAGGCTTTAGTATCTTTGCAATGCAGTATTCCATTCTTATGAATAATTCTTTTAAAAAAATAAGTACTCACCAGCTGTGGCATTCCATCATTGTTATCGACAGTTACTCTATTTCAATCCACAATTTTATGAGTTACTTTTATTCTTGAATATCTGCTGCTACCTGCATTAGGTTCTCTCTTCTGTCCTTTTCCTTTCTTTATTAGTCTTTTACAGCATCTGGCTTCCTCTTTGTTATCAAATTTCCCTGGTTTATTTTGGTTTGTTTTGGTTTGGTTTGTTCTTTGGTCTCACTTTTCTTTGGTAAGCCTTCTTTTAATCAATGTAAATTTATGTTCTGATTACAGGTTGACATTTTTAAGCTACATATATTTTAAATAAATCTCCATTGTTAGTCACAGTTTCTTATTTATATTTTTCCTCTGATTGATTTGACTTACAATTACTTTCAAGTTTGACAGAGTTCCTTGAAAATTTCCTCTCTCTATATGTTTATTTGTATATGCAAAACATATTAAAAATATACATATTTATTCACACACAAAATGACAAAATCATGTGTCCTGATCATTTTTTCTAAACAAACATTATCTTGTAATTTTACAACCAATTTTTCTTTATCTGATAGTACGAGATGCAGAATTCCCTGTGTTGGATATAATGGGTTTTGAGGCATTCTTAAAATTCCAAGAACACTGAAACGCTGACAGCATGAGACTACCAAAAAGTCAACAACAGTTCACTGATCTCTAAGACATGGGCTGTCATTTTCCTTGTTTAGTGGAATTTTATCAATTCTGGAAAATATCCTGCCTGGAAAAGCTATTAGGCATACATTTAAAGTTTAGCACATGCTCAAGACCTTTACAGTATGAGACTGAATTTAAGCACGTTTTAAAACAATTCCCTGGTACCCCTAGCACCCATCTGAAAAAAAGTCAGAAAAATACAGAAAGAGCAATTGATGTTAGCAGGTATTATCCAAATGTTTAAAATTAGGCATATGCTTAACATCGCTGCTACACTGCAGCGGGTGTGTTCAGACTATAGCTTGTTATATGCTGCAGTATAACATCCGTGGGTAATTAAGAGGTCAAATATATCTATATCTCACAGGGTTCACATCTGTGAGCTTGCAGGTTAAATGCTCGTGGTCTGCTTTCCACAGCCTTGATCTACCAAAGTACTTGGAGGTCTTCAGAAATGAGGGCAAGTCAGTGATCCCACTCAGTCATAGGGCTATTCCTACGTTTAAAGGCCTTACTGATTCAGGGCTATAAATAGCAGAGTCACACTATGCATAGTAGCCATACAAATTTCCGTCATTAAAACCCACCATCACTCTTTTTGAAACAGCGCCTGTCAGAGCTCATCAGTGTCCTGGCTAGCGCATCTACAACTGCTTAGCACTCTTGTATTGAAACAGTACTCGCTGAAAATGTGCCTTCGCTGAAATCAAAAATAGCAGCAGATCTGATGCAGCATCAGCTGCATCAATCAATGCTCCTTGGCTGCTGGAGTGAGTGCCTAGAGAAGAATGGCAGACAGAACGCACGTACAAGCACTACTGCAGAAATGCGGAAAGGCTGATGCTCAGAGCTTCGCTTCACCTGGAAAAAGGGAAAAGCCTCCTGCTGCGAGTGGTTTACCGCCCCGGGCAAAACTCATTTTTCTAGCCCAATGAATATTTAATTACTTACACACTGTGATTCAACGGCAGCAGGAGAAAATGTCTCCTAAACCAATTCCCAGTATCAATCAGATAGAGCAAGGATCTGACCTGTCTCAAATGCCCTGAAAGGGCGCCTTGATGAGCAAGTCAGTTTCTGTACTGGTGTCGGTAGGATTCAGAGACAGGTTTTGCCTCCTGTTTCTGGCTAAGGAAGGAAGAAAAAATATCAAAGGGAGTGTTAAGATTAACACATGCAGCATTGTAGGGTAGGACTGTAGAAAAGAAAAAAACAGAAAAAACCCCACAAACTCGTATCTCTATGTGTATCTGATGTTTTGAAGACTGTGGAAGTAAAGAGTAAAATGGAGAAGAGCTGCTTGCAAAGCAGAAATAGAGGTACCCATAACCAAAGTAATAAAACTGAGTTTGCAACCATGCCATGAGAAGTGAGAGCATGTGCAGTACTGCCTGTGCTTTGAGGGAAGGGGCTGAGGGTCTGAAACCCCCCAGCCCCTTCTCCAGAGGAACTGGAAACTTGCTCAGAGCTAGAGGTGGGGAAAAGGTGTTAGGAGTTGTTTTTCCTTTTCCCTTCTGTTCCTTGGGTTGTTTTAGATTGAAGAAAATAAATCAAAACCTGCAGTAGGAGTGGTAGGAGTGCTTCTGTTCCTGCTGGAAATGCTTAGCCTCAGAAAGCAAAATGAAAGGATGGATCATGTAATCCATGAAGTGTGAAGTTTAATGGAATGAAGGGCCAGGGCCAGCCTCCCAGCCAGCCACCGTGCAGCATCAGTTCCTCCCTTACAGCTAGACCTGCTATAATACGCCCTGCAAGCCCTGCCTCTTCGGAGGAAGCTCTATATTTTTTAAATCACTCAAGACTTCAGTCTAATTTGAGGAATGTTCAGTGAAGACACTTAATTAGTTCCATGTGAGGAAAAACATGTGAGGTGCAAACATACTGTGAACCAAGCTGCTTAGCAGAAAATAGCAAAACCCTAAGTAACATTTAAAAGAAAGTCTAAGTAAAACCATTTGGGGGTTTCTTTCTTTACAAAATGCAGAGAGTAAAGACAAGTTAATGCAAGAATTAACCAATGTATACTGTTGATTAAGAGAGGACACAAGTGAAAAACTGATTTGCACTGGCCTGTTGAAAATACCTAGCAGTACTGCCGGAGTGTCCAAGGTAGCACTGTTTTTCTCATAAACCAGGTGGCCCCCTTTGAGCAGGATTGCTCTCCAGAACCACGCACTGGGGTGCATCCTATGGGCAAAGTGTTACCGGCTCAGGAATGCTGTGCTCACACTGCTCTGTTTTCCCAGTTGTCAGCTCTGTTTATAAATGGTCCACTTATAGCAAATCCAGCACCTGCTATGGACACCTCCAGCTGCCAAGTGCTTGAATGTATCTCAAAAGGAGCCATTCCATGCTTTAGCCCATCATGCTCAACTCTTTGGTTAAAGCAGCTTCCCAGGATTTTGGAGGGCAAGTTTACACCATTGTGAACAAGCTGGACAAACCTCTAGAATTGCTTTTGGGTAGACCTAAGATGTACAGTATTCTCTTTCAGAATAAAATAGCAGATCTACTGGGCCTTGAACATACGATCCTCTGTACACATAGTACTTTTAGCCTTTACAGAGCACTTAAAGATGAATTCAGATTGGCAATTCAGAAAAATCAAAATAATAATAATAAAAAAAATCCCACTGAATCTTTTACTGCTTAGTTCAACTGATTTGCGGTTTTGATATTACGGGAATATGATGATTATTCATTAATAAGTCCCAGGTGGAAAATATCAGATGCCTGGATTTGTTCAAACTTGTTCACCTCTTCCTTTAACCAACCTCCTTCACCCTAAAGGTACTCCAACAGCAAGGAGTAAGCACTCGGTTGCACGCAACAGAAAACGCAAAAGAGTTGTGTCAGCCCCATTGCTCGGCTGGCCCAAGCACAGCCCAAAACACAGGCTGGCTGTTAGCACGACCCAGCTCCTGCTGTGAAATCAAAGCCACCGTGCCAGAAACTCTAGCTGCCAGTTGGTGAAGATGGAGATCCCGGAGTTGCTAATAACCAGCTGAGAGGGTAGCTGGGGCTGGCGCATCTTCAGCCGAAGGAGGACTTTTGGGAAGCTGCATGATGCAAGGGCTCCTGAGTTTTGGAATTCACTCCTCCTCCCCTGTGGCCAGAAATAGCTCCAAATTCTTGACCTTCAGGGACAGTATAATCAGCCCATTTATTAGTCTGGGCTTTCAGGGAGGCCTCAGATGTACAAGGGGTGACTGGGCTCAGAGATTAATGATTTTTTGGGGGTGGTTGCTTTTCACTGGAGTTAGTGAATTGCTTCTGCATTTCTTCCATTTTATGGAGCGTAACTGCAATAATCTGAGGCTTCCAGAGTATGACATGGGCTTTCCTCATGTAGCCAAGTCAGAAATCATACAGAGGTGAATGAAATGTGGCCTTGAATGTCTTGAATGTTATAGATTTCTATTCTCTCTGGACTGTTCATCTCACTTGCTCCAGTGCAAAGTTGGCCCAAAATGCTACTGAATACAAATTGTCAAACAATAGTAGCCTTTTACCCAGGTCAGGCTGATTGCACAATTCACCAGTGACCCTGGCCTACAAGCCCAGTGGTGCTGCCTTGCAACTGGACCACACTTACTCAGGAAGGGTCTTTACACCATGAATAAGGTGGTCCTGGTGGTCTGTCTTCAGGGAAGCTGGCAGCCAGTGGTGCTGAAGAGTGACAGTCTAGAAACACTTTAACCTCTGAAGCTCACTGTGCCCAAATAAAAGGTGGTCAAGAGGAGTCCAAAGGGTTTAGCTTTTGTTTTGCTCCTGCAAACTTCTAATTGTACATTCAGACAACAGCTGAGAAACCTTCGCATTACAAGGCATTATCCAACCTTTCCTGGAGTTAAGGAAAAACATACAAAAAAGCATTGTCCAAACAATTTCTCAGGACCACCTGACAAAGTCTAGTAGAAGAGAAGCAGTGCACCAGAGAGACACCACTGCCATATGATCACTCCCAAATGCCTCCCAAGTGCCTCCTGACTTGCTGATGGGTAAGCACAGTGGCAGCAACCACCACTGCAGCTGAACATCAAGTCCTCATCAGTCCTTGGTTGGCCCAGGAGATGGTGACTGTGCAAATTATCAGCAAAAGGTGGAAGCAGAGGTTTAGTGGAATGAGGCTTAGTGCAGTGTGGGTGCAGTAGGCTGGCACGACCAGTCACAGAAACCCTGGCTGCTTGCACCTTGTGGGACTGCTGGCAGTGTCCTGGGCCTTTTGCAAGGGAAAGCAGGGATCTGGGAGATGCCTCCTGACTCGGTGCACATCTACCATCAGAACACTGCTTGCAGCCTCAAGCTCAGGCACATACTTCGGAGGGGGCTTTGAATTCCTTCCAAAACACTGGTAAGAGTTGTTTGAAATACACTGGTGGGGACCTTGTTAAAACTGGCTTGTTCTTCCCCTCTAAAATCAAATGGACTTATGCATATTATGAGGATGACATATAAGGAAAACAATATTTATCAGGTTTCCCAAATGTTACTTAAAATGCTGAAATAATACTGTTTTAAGCATATGACCCAGACCTTAACACACAGTTTTGAAATATGCTTCTTTGCTTCATATTTATTATGCAGAAGAAATCTAAAAATAGAGACTTGAAATATACTTTAGACCTTTGATGCTCTAAATTGACCCATGTCTAATTTTGTTCCAGTTAATCTGAAAAATCTTTAAATTGAACACTTTGTCTCCAATTTTAATATTACTCACTTTTGCAGTTATGTTTTCAAGCCATGGTATTGTAAGAGTATGAGTTTGCTGGCAGACCAGTCTTTCACACCACAAATCTGCTTTTTAGACTTCAAAAATCATTTCTAAGCTCTTAGAGAGGTCTAAAAAGGCATTACTTTTTCTGAGTATGGATTAGTAGTCAAGAGAGATTATGCAGATCTAAATTTGCTTTCGGATACCAAATATAGGAAAAAGGAACCTTTGAAGCCCAAGAACAGCTAAGAATAATTGTCAGTAAAGAGATGGAGTCACATGGATAGGAAGTAATACTCGTGTTGCAGCTTTAGGTGACTATCAAACTGAAACAGGAAGCCAGAAAGTTTTCACTTCATCAGCAACGCTTAGATTTACTACCCTACTAATAGTACTCCCATGCCTATGGATCATTTCAGATGGACTACTTGCTTTCCTTTTGTTTTAGCACTGTGATTAAAATTCCTTTCTTAATAAAATCCTGAAATACTAAATATAGATATTCAATGGTATTAAATCCTTCTCATCAATGAAGTAGTTCAGAAACCAGTACATTGAGGTCCACTAATACATGTAAAAACGTTTACAAGAGCTTAGAAAACACAATTAAGCTTATTTTCAGATTAAGTTGGCTCTCAAATGCACATTAGCATTTACTCCCAGATCTTCAGGACAGCTTGAAAATGTGCGTGTCAGGAGTGTTTTGGAATATGGCCATCAGCTCCACTGTGAGAGTGGTAAGGACTTGAGTGAGCGCTTCTGGAAGTGCGTTCCAGCTGTGTCTAAGGGCTGAGTACGGAAGAGCATGACCTACTTTAAAAATTTGGCCCACTGCAAAGGGAGAACAGCAAATACGGACTGTCAAAGAGTGCATGTAAGCATCAAGAAATACATCTTTACACAGAGTACTCTAAACATTCGCCACTCCGTAAGTCATTATAGTGGAATGAGTTCTTAATTGAAATACCTGGAGGACATCATTATATCTACCTGGACGTTGATAATTGTGTCCAGCAGGCATCCAGTGACAGAGAGTGAATAACTGTTACAGATTTGAGGACATGCACATTTTTGAGGTTAAGCTCTTCCAGTGTGCTTAAATATTTAAGAGGAGACAGTTTTACTTGTCACATCATACTGACATGACAGATACCTGTACTCATGCCACACAGCTTGTGCAGGCACGTAGTCCTTAAAAGAAGCTGCAGCTTTTGGCTACAATCAATAGTACGTGCATCTTGACACATTACTTTTGTTTAGGATCTTGGCTGAGAGCCCAAATTTTGGGTCACGGAGTGGAGAGTGCACAGCAGATATTTTCCTGTATTTGGTAACAGTAATTATTCTCACAAACATGTCAGTAGTGCTAAGAGTGTATTTCGTTTTCATGTTCTGTATTTTCGTATGTGCATCTCAGTGGATGGCATCGTATATCACCTATGTATGCTGACTTGCAATGGCTCCAGTGACCTGCAATATTTCTTCAGTGCCATGATGAAGGAATTTGCTGATGAATATCTGGCCCCTGATATGCACCTTCACTCCATAGAGAAGTTTCTGTGCAATTGGTCACACTTTGTTGTGAGCATGTTTCAGACCATGTTTTGCAATAGGTAGCCCCACTGTTCAAATCTCATCTGGATTTTGCTTGACACATTTTTATCTGCAAGAATTAACATCCTCACTGCTGTACTTTGGTATCTTTTAATCTTACTACAGCCCATTTCAATGCTGTGTGACATTTCCTCCTCCAGTCTATACGGGAGTACTGCTTCTAATAATATACAACTTTCTTAACGTCAACTTGTCTTGAAAGCATGGGGAAAGAATCAGTCCTGCGTTACCCATACAGAACAGAGAAAGCAAAACTGTGAGCAGTGTACTGTGAGAAGCGCAAAACACATGTCAAAATGCTGCACGAATGGTTCCCGTGCAATGCCTCTTTTTAAGGAACAGGAGAATTAAGACTGCAGTAGAAGTACAAGACAGAGGCCTTCAGCAGCTTACCTTCAGTGCAGTGCTCAGCTTGAAGACTGAAAGAAACATCACAAGAACATCACCAGAACTTGCTCTGGTCTTACTGTCTGAGACCAGGGGATAGCTAGTGAGATCAAGTCTTTTGTGACAGGCTAAATCCTGCTATGTTCATTCGCTTTTTACACAGTCTAGTGGTGGGATGCAGCTCGAGAAACCTAATTTTTCTTCACAGCTAACTTGGCCAGGAGCTGGCTGGATCTCCTCACACAAACTCCTTTACCTCCTCAGACTTCAGTTTCACCATCTCTGAAACAGGGCTAGCAATGTTTCCTTGTGGTGCTTGAAGATTAGCTGCTGAGAAGAGGCATTTTACTACTATTTAGGTAAAAACATGTACAACTTTGTGGGAGCTCTGCACAAGTAAACAGAAGATATGTACTTTCCCTGAAGTGCCCATCACGGGACATGAATCTCTCTGAAATACTATTGTCTCCCTTTGACAAGCAGGGAACTGATCACAGGCTACCACTGCTGCTTTGCATCAGCATCTACTTCTCACGACCTCCACGCAGACACATAATCTCAAACCTCTCTGGACACCCCACCAGTCCCATGCTACAAAGCCACATTGCTTCACAGATGAGACCTTGATCAAGGTCTGAATGATTATAAACATGGGCTGAGACAATAAGCACGGGCATTAGAGTTCCACCCAAAAGAGAACAAGTTTGCTATGCAAAATGGGGCAGTTCCGAGGTATCCACCAGCTATGGTCAGTGTGACAAACTAGGACACAGAAAATGGAAGGTCAGGTTATCCATATGAATCAGACAGCCAGAGGATTTGAACTGAAGTCTCCCATGTAAGCAGCCTACAACTGGCTGTCACGTCTTGGCAGTGGAGCAAAATTTGAAAAACGGAGAAAGATAGATAAGGCAAAAGTCAGTGTCTGGTTTGGATGACTTTAGATAAGGAGTTTCAGATGGAAGACACTACTTCCTAGCAGATAACTTATGCTAGAAACAATGCTCCTCAGCTCTTCCCCCTACAGCCTCACAAATACAGCATGCTGACCTTCACAGGTTTCATTTTAGGTCACTGTTTGTCCCTTGGGAAGAGCCTGGTCTGGCTCTGGAGCGGTGAGTGCACTAACACTATTCATACTCTGAAACTACTTACTACAACACCTGAGAGCTGCTTGCAAATCTAGCCTCCAGTTAGCTGTATTTTACCATGACCTTGTGTAGTACGTACCTAGATTTCCTGGTGCACCTAAGCAACGTACTCAGCAGAAGTCTATGAAAATGGAAGAGAATTTAAAAACTTTTTTTTTCCAAATTCTTCAGCTTTCTCACTAGTAGTTTTCACTAGCTTTCACAAGTAGTTAGAAGGTCCCCTTCTGGGAGTGAGTTATTACAGTGAAGTCCTCCACGCAGCTCTAGCTACGCTATAGCTATAAAATGGTTCCTAGTGAGGCATAGTTACTGATTTGTGGGAAAAGAAAAACAGTGTTATGTCCCACAGCATGGCAAGCAAAACATATTTCATTTTAGAGTAGACTACTATAAAAGCAAATACTAAAAACTGCTATATGAAAACCTCAAGGTATTCACCAAAACATTTTCTGATCTTTTTTTTTAATAAACATGGTTGGGTTTTTCTTCCTTTTATATATATAAAGGACACTTGTTTCCCAGGATGCCTTCCTAGGGGTAAGTTTTTGGGGTAGGGGTAGAATTTAAAATTAGGCTTATTTATTTATTTATTCTGGCTAGATACTCGACTGGCATTTAGTTGCATTGTTTCCTCTTATGGTCAGTAATCAACATTTTTCTTTCTTGTACAGCATTTCACTCTTCATTTGACAGCAGTTTAAACATCAGTACTAGCAATTGTAAGCTTACCCTGAAATAAACACATTGAAGTTCAAGATATCTCCTGGTCTGCTTTTAATTCCAATTAAAGGTTTAGTAGAAACTCGCCCAGAAGGAAACATAACCTCAAGCAAACTATTTTAATGCTGTAAGGACAAACAAACTCTCAGGCAAAGCCAAACACAGCTCACTGTAAATTACAGGGCAGTCTTTCCCAGAGTATGAAAGGATGTAAGCAGACTAAACTCCACTCTCACAAATGAGGAAAAACATTTGGCAGAGAGAGAATTCATTTGTCTAATCCTGAAATAAAGATCCAAGGTAATGTATTATTACAGTTGTGGATATTCTCGCTAGAACTACTCTTTTTTAAGCCCGTCCTTGCAGACAGATCTCAAATGTGAAAGCAAAGAGAATTGCAAGCTCCCCTATAGAAAGATCAGCTGTAAAAGACTAGAAAGTATGAAAAAATGGGGAAGTGAGGAAAAGCCCACTTGTAACTTACTAAGAGTAGGCTGGGATGTGACAGACTTGTAGCCTGACCAAGGTCAAACCTAGGAGAGAAAGGAGAGAGAAACCTAGGAGAGAAATTGCTGTAGGACCATTACTCTGTGTTTCATATAAACAGCTACTCCTGTGTCCTGACCTCCAGGCCCAAGAGGATATTCTTGCTTAAGGTCACAAGGAAAATAGAAGTGAATACAGCCTGTCAGTTTCTGAAGGAGAAATGCCTTAATTACAGAGAGACAGACAGACTGCCTGCCTGTGGAAAGCTAACTCCAACTAGGCTTGATGTAAACTGGCCACCTCCTGAAGACTTTCCCATTTAGTATTCACGTACCAGATAGCTAACCAAAGTTAAATCCCTTGTATTTCATTAATAGATGTTGTTACTGAAATGAAACTATTTTCCTGGATTCTTTTAAATAGAGCTACCAAAAATAGTATCATACCACTGCCAAAAAGTTAACGCAGTCCCAATTCCCATGGAAAGCATCAGTGTGTGGTATTTTCTTCAGCTGGTCTGTAATTGCTTCCCAAACGAAATGCCACGTGCCTCACCTGGAGTCCAGGAGCCACTACCATCATCCAGAAAAACGATGCTGTATAGCACAGTATTACTTGCTTCGTATGGTGTTGAAAGGAGAATTCTTATAATAATGAGGCATTTGAGGCAACGGTGTACTGTTAGGGTCCTTAAACAGATCAAACAGAAAATACATTCTGTTCTAAAAAAAGTATTTGGCAACAGCTCTATATCAAGACTAATAAGTTTAACAGGAAGACATATAGAAATCTGGAGTCTGAGGGCCAAATTTTATGAGATGCTGAGTGATCTCATCTTGCTCAGAGTATTAAGCATTGTTTAGTCTCTGTAACTAGCCTCAGTGACTCAATAGAATAACTCACATTACCAGGTCAGAAGGATTGACATTGATTCTCCTTAGCCCTTCACTAGAAGGAATAACTAACTAACTAACTAAATAAATCATGGTTCTTATTTATATATTTTTAACTGACTCAGACCCCTAGTTTACAGTTATGGGACACTGGTCCTTTATCTGAGAACAACTCCTCCCATTTGATTTTCAGTATAAGTCATCTTGGGGGGCTCTGTATAAACCCAGATGGCTTTTAAGAGTTGTTTTAAAAATCAGTGCTTGTGGCTGAGCTTGTACATTCTCACGTCTCTGGTAACCACAGCAGTTTGGTAGTGTGATAGGCTGTACTGTTAGCATTTAATTTCAGTATCTTTTACGAGTTTTGTTTGAGGCTCTGATCTGTGCATTCCTTTGAAATAGGTCAGGATCAATATTGTTTCAATTGTGATTTGATTCTTTTTGAGTGCAAGATACATAAGAAGCTCTCATCCTTAAAAGTCCCTGCAACACAGCAGTGTTCATTGTGACAGGGAGCAGGAAACACTATGGAAATTGAGGATGGTTAAAGTCAGAAGAATGTTAGTTATGTAGTGGGAAATTGGCTGGTGCAATGCTTTTCAATCTCTTTCTGTTTGGAAAGCCCTAAAAGTCTTCAAATGAGTGAGTGCAAACCATTTTTCAGGAAAAAAAAAGGCAAGTTATTTGCTAATGCACTTGTGTTTGGGTTGTCTTTCACAAACCTTTTAGAAGAGTAACTGCTAGGCTATGACATTGGTATAGAGGTTCCTTCTTCAGGAGTTGGGAAATGCCACAGGTTCTTTTGTGATGTTTTGTGGCGAGAACCTCAGGATTTTAACCATTGAAAAGATACTTATTTCAGCAATAGCATGCTCGAGCACCCTCCTTGTTTGAGCTGTTGCAAAGAAAAGCCACCTTGGTATCTTCTGACAGTTATTTGAATTTTTCTTGGCTAATTGCTATACAGCTTTAATAATACTTAATTTGGTATTTCCTGTAATCATGGACTGAGATGATGTATTTCCAACAGTTATTCTTAATTCTCCGTATTAGCTAGCATGAGTTCCGATATTCAATGGTTATATAGATATGACCTTGCTGAATGGTGTATAATTTGACTATACTTACTGAACAATTTATGTCTTAGAATATTTATTTGTTCATTTTTAAAATGTAAGGAGAAATAATGTTAGCTTCTATCTCTTTTTTTTTCCTCCAGCTTTATCTAGTAAAGGTCCTATCTACATATCTGAAAACAAAGATATAAATACTTTCAGAGATATATGACATAGATGATTATCAAGGTATCACTTATGTGAACCTTGATCAATTTGCATATCTGCTCCTCTGTATTTAGAGGACTAGACTTCCAGGAGCATTATCTCATATTTTTGAGTGATTTTAGACTCCAATACTATTTCTTATTCAAGCACAGGAAGCATCTACATTGTAGGCATTCTTTCTTTCATAAATATTCAGTAAAGATTTATTTCTTGCATACAAATGCCCTGCTCCTCTGAGCTTTGAGAAAATGTGATTCCTTCCCAGGGTGAATCATAAAAAAAACCTTCTTGCTAGACTGAATTTCCACAGAAGAGCCTCTAGCCTTCAGCATTAATAATCAAGTTTAGTTACTAAAATATTTGGTTATTTTGGGTTAAAGAGAACTTTTGAAGTTACACTTGAACATAATTTTTTTTCCTTTTCCCTTTATTTTTATTTTCCTAGCATTTTTCACTAGTAGTTATGTCAACATTGCTTAGAGAAATGGAAGGCTTTTAGCCTATAGTCACTTTGTTGTATAAAGATACTTATACAGATCATTAAAAAAATTTTTAACACCTGATATGGATAAGAGACACATGAACAATTTCTGATCATCCAAAATCTGCATCTATTAAGCAGCCTTTGGGCTCTGGTTGGAAACAGAATTTGGTATTTACTATAATTTTCAATAGAAAACAGTACTTCCTATTTAGCTTCTTTAAACAGACTTAAAATTGTGACTTGATTCTTTTTGAGTGCAAGATATGTAAGTAGCTCTTGAAAGTATTTCCTTGCAACACAACACTGTTCATGGAAATTGGAGATTTATGTTAAGAAAGGAGAAGAGAGGAAACACATTGGGATCACAGATTAGCAATCTGAAAAGAAATGTTACAACATAAGTATGTTTTTATGCTCAACAACATAGCCCCAGGTTTAAATGTGGCTATGCAGACCATCCAGCTTTGTGCTGGATGTCCCAGAAACTGTCACAGAATTTCTCCCTACAGCTTAAGCCCTAGTCAAGGCTATAGGAAGGGATCACCAGTAATTTTTCTGCTTTTGAGTGTATGCACGTAGCTTGATAGCTTTAAATTTAGTACAGAAAGATGCATTGTCACTTACAGTCACCATGGAGTTTGGGTTTCTAGCATAATTTTAGTAGGGTGATAATATGCAATAGAGAGCTCCGAGGTAAAAGGCCAATGGGCTAGGTTATTTATTGGAAAATAAAGTGTGGTCACGTGAGCCCAGCTTGTGAAAGGATGGGTTTTGTTCTGATAAAGAACTGCTAGAAGGTTTCTCTTGATTCCTACTTGATTCCTGATCTAGAGGCTTCAGCGTTGCATTGAAATTATCTAGGATATGTACTGAGCAGGTTTGTGCAAAGTAAGTAGCTATGAGCTCTTTCATCACATGGAAACAACCTCATTTAAAGACATGGCTCGAGACAAATGAAGGTTAAATCTGAACTTCTCTGGAGAAGTAACTAACCAACAAAACAGCTGATGAGCTTAATGAGTCATCTGAAGATTTAAGATAATGAAAGGCAGGTAATTTCTTAGAGGAAGAAAAGATCAGAGAGATTGCACATTTTGGGCAGTAAATTGTGTTCAGAAAGTCAGTGAGAGAGAAATCATTGCAAACTCTTTGGTCAGTAGAGATCCAGATCTCAGGGTCCTGAACCCAAATTTGTAAAAATGTGAAAGAAGTTGTTTGGTTCATGTATTTCTTGAGCCGCTTGATGTGTTATGTGAGTCAGCTGCTGTTTGCCTGGAGAGAGAAAGCAGTGAACAGAAGCACTTGCTTGGCCAGATTCCTAGAAAGCCTGGGCTGCATTGATGTGGGCATCCAGACCACAGAGTCCTGCTCATCAGCTGGACAGTGACTGACACACGGGGAAACTCAGCGCAACCACTCTGTGATGCAGGGAGCCAAGGATTTAGCAGGGGGAGCACAGACCATCCCAGTCCTTGTGCCTTTGCAATTTGAGATTGAAAACGCTTTGGGGCAGGGATTGCCTCACTATTTCTGGTAGCACAGTGGGACTCGCATCTCAGCTGGAGCCCTTGAGAACCACAATAAAGCAAATAATGACAGTCATCTCCCATAGACCTACTGAACCTCTTACTATTTCAAGGAAGGCACCAGGATTATTAGTTCCTTGCTGGATAGCTGGTATAAACTCCCATCACTTATTTTGCTCTCCAATAATTTTAAGCTCATTTTTTCAGTTAATAAGAATTAACTGCATTTTAATAGATAGCTTTTATGCAGATAAATACACAGAATGGATTTTTTATTAAGAATGAATTAGACAATTCTGTCCTTAACTCTGTTTTAAATGTGCTTGGTCAGAACAGGAAGCTAAAAATAGTGTAACCTTGCACTTTCTGTCCGTAGGACAGAGAAAAGCAAATGACAGTCTGGTTGTACATGAGTGAGGACTGGAACTGAGCAGACTAGCCTGTATTAACATTTTAAGATATTTGCGTCAAAGTGGTATTACAGGCTTAAATTTAACCAAAGATTTTCATGAATTTTAGTGTTCTGCCTAATCCCATCTAGCTCTTTAATGACAAGCAAAACACTTGAAAAATTAGCTACAGAGACTTTTCATAGGATTACAGAATGATAGAAGGGTTTAGGTTGGAGGCACCTTAAAGATTACCTAGTTCCACCCCCCCTGCCATGGTCAGGGGCACCTTCCACTAGACCTGATTGCTCAAAGCCCCATCCAGCCTGGCCTTGAACTCTTCCAGGAATGGCGCATCCACAACTTCCCGGGGCAGCCTGTTCCAGTGCCTCACCACTCTCACAGTAAAGAACTTCTTCCTAATATCTAATCTAAATCTCCCCTCTTTCAGCTTAAAACCATTACCCCTTGTCCTATCACTACACTCCCCGATAAAGAGTCCCTCTCCATCTTCCCCGTAGCCCCCTCTAGGTACTGGAAGGCTGTTATAAGGTCTCCTTGGAGCCTTCTCCAAGCAGAGGCAGAGTGCTTTGTAACAGAGTTTTGTAACAGAATTATTTTAAAAAGCAGGCTCTTCTCCTCTAATACATGCATCTTAAGTGCTAGTGACTGTGAGCAATACAAAGAACAAATGAGTTAATTTCTGAAAACCAGGTGACTGACTTAATTGCTACATATGGATTTAGGTGCGTGAATGTAACCACATATTTGAAAACCCTAAGTCACACAGCCTTTTCAGATATGGATCAAATTATTGTCAGGCGCTCATATGCCTCAATTACCTTCAGGAAAGACTGCAGCAGCAGCACATTTGGCGCTAAAAGAAGGGCTCAAATGGTCCAACATTTGCAGGGAGAGAGAGAACAGATAATGCGTAGCCCTTGATGCCTTGCCTCATAATCTCATTCCCGGGGTCTGATACAGTCATAAAGCTGCCAATAGTTCAGTGCCAGCATGCGCTGGAAACCATCAGTGGAGCACCAGTTTGACAGTCAAAAAAGTTTTTATGGCTGCAAAATATGGCTGAATGTCTCCCACCAGAGAGTCCAACAGCAGGCTCTCGCCTGGGATTTACCTATATTTCCATAACGCACAATGTCAAAAATCCTGGTTTGTGTGCCTTGCAATTATTCTGCGCATGTACAAAACTGGGCTTCCCCCCATTAACTTTTAAGGGGACTACAAGCTATTATTTTTACCTATTTACAAGAATGCCTCATAAATAATTACTGGGACTTGTTCATTTCCTAGCAGTTCATCTGTTCAGCTGTCCTGATGCCCAATAAACTCCTCGTTTAATTTCTTTTTCAAGGTGTGGCCCTGGGTCACATTTGCCAGTGACATAATCATTGCCTTGAGGTCAGGGGTCCCTGTTAGTTCATGGGATGGTCCTCTAAAAGGTCCAGCTTAATCTCTAATATCAGGTAAAATAGGAGACATTTGGAGGAAATTACAGACTTGCAGTTTTGCTCTGATTCATTTCCATGCCATCCCTCATTCCTCAGAATATAGCAGGGAATGAGCGCTCCAGGAGCCAGCGGTCTGAAATCAGAGAGCTGCAAAGACAATTTTTCTCAAATCATAAATCCAAGCAACGGAAGTAGATGTCAGACTGTTTGGATCCTCTTATTGACAATTTCCGGTTGTCAGAACATTTTCTAGCTGTTGTCTGACAAAGAGCTGTTAACTAAAAGGCAAACATGATGCCTTTCTGAACCAACTTAAAACTTTCAATTTTCTTAATGGGTGGGGAATTGAAAATGACATTTTGAAAGCCAAACAAATGTCTCTATTTTTCATCCTGTAAAAGGCTGGAATGTTGCTTTTTGAAGTGTACAAAATAGTAACATATGGTGACATTTTAGCAACATGTCATTTCTATTGTTGGTCACACAGCATTATTTTATCCCGGTTGTTTTTGAGGCACTTTATTTAGGTACTGACAGTCCAGGATGAGTGTGAACTCTGTTTCATGTTTCATAACACGCAAATAATCTCATAGAAGACAAATGCAAGGTTGTCTCTATTTTGTTGGGTTGGTTAGCTTGCAGATCTTCAAAAACGGCTGCAAGTAAACATTTCTTTTCGTATAGAATTACTACTGCGGATCTCATAATATCAGTGATGTCTAAATAATGTAAAGATGTAGAGGACTGGTCTGAAGAAACCCAAGTGTGTGGCTAGCATTTCCATAGAAAGTCACTGAGATTTGTAGAAATTCCTGCCTAAGATACTCAGACTATAGAATTTCCCACTGTAAGAGCTAAGTAGATCATTCTTGTTGAAGAAGGCAGTATTAAGTGAAAAGCGCAAACATATAGCATTTTATGTTTTCACATCCTCAGTAGATTATGTCGTTTTCTTATATAACGAAATGTTTATAATTAATCATAAGGATTGCTCATGGCATGTTTTGTAGTGTTACAGCTTTTACTGCTGCCCCTCATATAAGTTTCTGACAGCTCTTACATTTTCAAAAAGCTTTCTGTGAGTTCTTACCACAGTTTAAAAATAATACATCATGATCAATCTTTCTGCTAAATTCTTGAAGAGAAAATATTTAATATTGCACTTTAACTGCATTCTCTGATCAGTCAAAGGAAAATAGCAAATATACAATAGGTGTGAATAAGATAAATTTTTATATCTTCTTCATCACTTTTCTCTAATATTCAGTTTTACTCCACAAAGTGTAGGCAAACAACACGCTGAATTTCATAAACATATGTTTGTGATCATAGCACACGGGTTCAAATCAGGCAGAAATAATATACATTCACTTACAAAAGATAAGGTTCAGACCTTTGGTCTGCCTGCTTTCTGTCTCCAGTCATGTATTTTGCTTTTCTGTCTTGGCATTTTATCACCTCAAACTTGCCTTTATCTATTCTGTATTTTCTCCTCCTTTTCTTTCTCCCCTAAGTATTGATTTGGTCCTGGGTGGCTTATGGCATTGAAGGCTCTGGGTTAACTTCTTGTCTGAGGAAAATAAGATAAGCTGCAGAATACAGTATAGGCATGTGATCCTACAGCTTAGTATAAGCTTCTGGTTTTTAGGGCTATCCCATCCTCTCTGTGATCGGTGCGCAATATCATAGCAAGTGTGCATGATGCTCTTGCTACAGCCTTACATCTACAGCAGCACATGAATGTATAATAATGCACATGTTGAACCAAATTTTCCAGTGTTTGGGTCCACAAGCCTGCAAGAATGTAATCTGAAGTGTAACTTTGTAATAGACATACTCAAATATGCTTCCAGATTTATTTATTTTTTTCCTTTGTAGATAGTGAAATGCAAATGCATAGGGTCTTACTTCAAGTCTAAAGGATTAATGATGCTTAATCACGCATGTGCATCAGGTAAGTTAAAGTCCAAGAGAGTGACTCTGTTCCCCTTGGCTGACAGCTGCTAGGAGCATGGTATGCACGGGTGCATCTGAAGTCATAGAATCACAGAAAGTTAGGTGTTGGAAGGGAGCTCTGGAGATCATCTAGTCCAACCCCCCTGCCAGAGCAGGGCCACCTACAGCAGGTTGCACAGGATGGTGTCCAGGCAGGTTGGGAATGTCTCCAGAGTTGGAGGCCCCACCCCCTCTCTGGGCAGGCTGTTCCAGTGCTCTGACACCCTCAAAGTAAAGTTCCTCCTCATGTTCAGACGGAACTTCCTGTATTCAAGTTTGTGCCCGTTACCTCTTGTCCTATCACTGGGCACCACTGAAAAAAGACTGGCCTCCTCCTCCTGGCACCCTCCCTTTAAGTATTTATAAGCATTGATGAGATCTCCCCTTTCCTCTTCTCTTCGCCAGACTAAAAAGACCCAACTCTTCCAGCCTTTCCTAGTAAGAAAGACGCTCCAGCCCCCTAATCATCTTCGTAGCCCTTCACTGTATCTGAAGTCCTCAGAAGTGCTTTCAGTAGAATATGTTCAACCTTATGAGAGTGATGAGTTTCTTGAAAGAGAACATAGTCTGTTGCACTGAAATTCAAGCTAACCAGAGAGCCTTCAAATCAAGACAAAAAAATCCAGATATAACATGCTCTGTTATCCCTCAGAACCTGATGATCTAAGTCCCATAAACAACCTTAAAGATTTTTCAGAGTTGTGTCAAATTCTGCACATGCTTATGTCGCAAGTACTTCGTAAGTAATTATGATATGACAACTTTCATGGCCAGCTGAATAACCTACCCAATGTTCCCCAAACAAAGGGACATCAGGAGGCATTCCAGCAGAGGTATTACCATGACTACCAGCTAATTTGGTTCATTGCAACAAAATAGGGCAGTGAGAAAACTTCTTGCAAGCTGTCTTTATTATTTTGCAAAACACATCTTGGCCGTATGGAAGATCTTGAACTTTGTATTCTCTTTTTGAGTCCAGGTTCCACCTTGAACAATCACATTAACATAAAAGAAACCCTTCTGTTTAGAGTAAACACTGCTGCTTTCTCCCATATCTATATCCATGTGTTACTTCATGTTTTTAAAGGAAAACTAACCTCCCTCTTAACCTTCCTCTTAACCTTCCAAAAGCCTATATTTGATAATTTGGTTTTTCTGCATATGAAGATAGTTATTCCCCCAATTGTCTGTTGCGGTAATTGGTACAATGAGAAACAAATTGAGAAGAGATGCATTAAGCCTGAAATTTTCCCTGCTATGCCAAAAAGCCATACATGGTTTGGCAGAAAATAAATTACTTAAATTAGGTTCCAAATCTCTTTTTGATAAAGCCATCTCATGGTTTAATAAAAGTATTATGTTATTGTGACTGGAGTAACTATGAACCTCCCTTATCTAAGCAGTACATCACAGGTTACGTGACAATAGTACCAATTTCTGAATACAGTGGTACTGCTGCAGTCCTTTCCTGACCTGGAATTCCCTTGACCTCTCATTTAGAAAAATTATCTCTTCTTACGATCATTCTTTAGCCTCAAATTGTCAGCTACATAGCAGTAGAGATGAGGATATATAGCCTCTATATAGATTTAGAAATCAGACAGTAGTCTGTTTTAATGACTACTATGATCTACCCCAGAGCTGAATTAGAAATTATTCCAATGGATCTAATTATTCTAACTCAATCTAATTCTCTGCAAAATGACCAATACCTTTATTTTCAGACATGGTCAGCCATCACTGACTTTTGCCTAACATTTTACGTAATTCACTACCTCTGTATGAAGCTATAAAAGAAGAAAACAAATAGTAATTTTAAGTGGTGTAGACCCAGAGTGTAAATACCTAGAAACAAGTTTAATCCTTGTTGAAATCAGTTCAGCTTGTCTAAACACAGGATGCTTCCTTCACATATTACTTACAAGATAATGATTGCTCTAAGGGACTCTATAATGCACATGCCCTAGCAGATCTTTGAATTTTGATTTCCATAATGGCTTTGGTAGAACTGTGCTACGTTACAGGCTGTTAAAATACATTAATGCATTGTAATTGAAAGAATACTGCAATTTTGCATGGCTATTCTGCCTTTACAGAATATACAACTTGCAGTGCTAAGTACGTGCAAAGCTGTATCCATATGATCATGATTCATCTTCTCTGTCTTTCTCAGCTGCTAATTCTCTGCCAAGTTTCACTGCTGGCAGTTTTGTACAGTATAAAGATTCGAAATCAGTAAGCAGCTGGCAATAATTACAGAAATAAGTTAAAAGATTCCAGTGTGTTATTTATTTTTAAAGTGTCTGGACAGTTTTCTTTCTCAAGTTAGTAGCACCAATCGCCCCTTTTGTGTCTTGGGCTAGGCTTCTTTCAGTTGCTGTTTCACAACATCAATTTCACAATGCTGAGGCAACAGACAAACTAGTCTGCCTTGGCGACAGGCATTGCTACCCATTTACATTTCCTTTTAAATATTGCTGGAAAATTAGGGAGGAGGGGCATTGCTGCAAAAATACATTTTAATATCATTGCCATCAAGTTAGATATGAGACTAATGCTTATCTCTGACTATAATTGCCAGAACTTGATATGAGGCGTAATTGATAAATCTTGATGTGACTTAAAATGTCTCAAGCTTTTTCTCAGCAAGAACACGAAACTGCCTGGGCTTTGCCACCTCCGAAGAGGCATAGCTCAGGTGGTGAACATTAGGTGACCAGACCATAACACTAAGTCAAAACTCAAATGAAGGGGAGATGCTGCAGGAAAAGACATATTCTCTGGCTGTTGTAACTGGCCCACACAGTGGCTTCCGGTGTCTCATGGCTTCCCAGAGCAAAAGAAATCATGTTGTGCTTTGTGGTCGGTGCCAGTGTCACAGGCCCGCAGTGGCGCATGTTTGTAGCTATCAGTACTTTTATAACAAGGACCTGTCCATCTTTTGCAGTGAGCTGTGCTGGCCTTTAGCATCCTGCTGCTGCCACAAGCAGACAATTTCCTGTCACTCCAAAGCACACAGGTACAGTGATTTGTTTGTCTGCAGACATTAAACCATTTTCTCATTCTTTTTATTTACTCAGGGAAACATTGTAAGTCACAAATATCAAGGGTGCTGTGGTGACAGTCATCTGCATTGCCTTCTCCAAGGTCTTTGATGTTCCAGTCCCAGATAAATTCATTCTTTTGTGCATCATGTCTTCAACTCACTAAGACTTTGATCTACATTTGAGTGCACGTAGTCATGGCCTTTATTTACACACTTCAGATGTTAGGGAAGAAGTGACACTTCTGACCTTGAAGGCTCTGCCACTGGACTATTAAAACTCTGCATGCATGGCTCTTATGTGACTGGCTGATGACATGCAAGCAGACTCTCTGTTTCTTACCTCTGTTTACTTGTTATTGTGTTTGGGTAGAAGGAGTTTTAGAAGTGGTTTGGACAGAAATGAGGATGATGTCTTGGTGACCCACTGCTCTGTTGCAGGGCAGCCTGGGCTGTGTCCAGCCCTTTTGCCAGCCTGTGTGGCTCATTTCAGAGGGAAGGGACCTGGCTACTTAACATGCTTAACCCACTCTCAGTTGCATTCAAGCTCTGCCCATCAAAATTTCCCTAGTGTGGCAGCCACAGTCAGCTGTGGCAAACAGAGGTGGGGGAAGAGTCCCTCCCTGGACAGCACGTTAAGGTAAGTCTATGCAGAGCTCCAGAAAAAGCCCAGGTCCCCCAAGTCTCATCCCACCAGCTTCTCTGGGACTCGGTCATGCCAGGGTCTCCCACAGTTGTCGTCCTTCACACACGTGCCATGGACACCAATGAAGTTTTCATTGTGAAGAACTAGTGCAGAGGGTCAGAACGTTTGTAAGGCCCATCTGACAGAAGGTGACATTATCAGCGTGGGGACAGCAGGACATATCTTCCTGTAGAAAACAACTGCATATGTACATTTGTGATAAGTGGACTGAATTGTCGTGTTAGAGCAGGAGTGTGTCTGTACATCAGAACTCTTTGAGACAGAATGTTGCTGTCAAGGTTATCAGCCAGGGCCCCTTGTTTCTGCCTCCCAGACTAGAAGCTGTCATGTCCTCTGCTGTGCCAGCAGCGTGTGCTGGAGGTGCTCTTTAAACCGGATATACTTATGACCTGACTTAAAAATAGCAAACAAACCAAAAGAGTGGCCTTCGAAAAGGGTTCTATTCACCAGGGGAGAAAGCATACCTCGGGGTAGCTGACAAGGTCGTTACTGGCAATTTCACTTGCCACTCCCCAGCTGCAGGGATGGCTGAGGTATACAGGAACAAGCTGCTGAACTAATGCAGGTAACAACAAAATTTGAAGGCAAATGCCACATTGTAATCAGCAGTACCTCGGCAGCTGATCTGTGAGCACAGACAGCAGTGTCCTGAGTCGCCAGCCTCAGTCATGCCACATCTGCTCAGGAGTCAGCGCTCTTGGCAGAGTTTGTTGGGTTTTTAAGCAGAGTCATTGCACAACTTTGGTTTAGACAAGCCATATAAGAAACAGAATAGACACAACTCTGACAACAGAAACTTCTGGGATGCTGAGAGCAAGCTGCTGGGCTCAGAAGTTTGGTAATGTCTTGAACAGATCTGCTCCCAACTTACTAGTCATGTGTAATGCGAATTCACTTTAGACGCAGAGATAGCCCAGATCAGAGTGCAGAATTTGAGTGTGACACAGCTTGTGATTCAGAAAGGAGAATATATGTATTCTTCAGTGCCAGTGTTTGAAGATTTATGGTCCCAAAACTTTCTGGGTTTTATGTGGTGAAAAAAATCACTGTGTATAACAAAAAGCTCCCAACCTAAAGTAAGAGACTAGTAAGAAACATAAGTTTATTTAATTTAAAATGAAGCAACAGAAGAGCTTTCTTCATACACCAAGACTTTAGGAAATGTTAAATGTGGACAGTTAGAAATCCATGGCCTACTCCTGAAAATTTTTATTCGCAGCAAGTACTTCCACACATATATCTTAATTTTCTGTACTGCGTTTTTCTTTAAATATACATTGTCACAAAGCCTGCACATCCTCTTCCCTTCTGAAAGTATTTTAAAGTATCTTTCAGAATTTCCAACAAAAAATAAGATTCTTGAACTTGTAGCTTCACTTAATTTATTGCCTATCCATTTATCTTGATGTATCAAGTCATGTCAGATGCATGAGCTGACAGTTTGTCAGCTGTTCTTCATTTGAACGTACTGTGAGCAGTTACGTAAAAGGATGTCATACGATTTTTGTAGCAACAAAAATCAGCACAACCCTTGACTTAATACCTTAAAATATTCCTAATATGTATCTGTTGCTATGTATATAATTTTATTTTTCAGCACAAAAAAAAATTGGGGAAAAAACCCCAGGACTTTGAATATGTCTTTTTAGCATCTTGCTGCTTTTCTATAGCTGAAGTGATGATTTCTAGAGTTGTAAAATACCCACAATTAATCTATGCTTAACGAGAACTCAAATGTACTCATGTTGATACTGCCTGCTTCCAATTTTGTCTTGATTTATACATATTCCTTCTAGTAAGATACAGTTCTGTGAATGAGCTTAGAAGGTGACACTGAATAAATACCATTAACTTTCACTCTAAGCTTTCATAGCTTTGATAAATGTCCATCCTAATTCTGCTTTCTGTTGCTTCAGCAACTGTTCATCATCAACTGCACTGGGAAATCTCAGCAGTATACAAAGATTGTTCACAGTTGTACAGTGATATATAGAAGTGTTTGAAACTCAATATATTTTAGGTCTCCCCAAAGAAGGGCCTTGAATAGAAGCACCTAATTTGTTTGAAAAATAATAGTTCTACCTAAATATTACCACTTCAGTCAGAATGAAAACTCCAAATGACTTAAAGGAAGCCAAGATTTCACTTGTCTGTAAGAGCTCTCCAGAATCTTGCAAATGTGACTAGTAACAGACCTGAGCACAGTAATCCACTGGCAGAAGGATTTCCTCGTATCAAAACCTGGCTTTGTTTTTAATTCAAAATTAACACTCCAAGTGAAAAGTCTGAGAAAAAACATTCAGCTGAAGTGAACACAAATATTTTGTTGTGGTAAGAGACTTCATTTTGACATCTAACTGCTACATGATCAATTTATATAATATAAAATAATATGAAATAAATAAAATGCACAGAAAAAAATAAATTAGAAGACAGTAAAACAGGACATTTAGACTTTATTTGAATCCTTAAAGGGCTTCTTTACTCAAACAAATTTTAGCCAAATAACTATATGACAAACACTGTTTGAGATGTGATTACACTACGAGGTAGAAAACGGTTCCCTTAACTCTTTCTGTTTGGGTCTATTTAGCAGTAATGCATAGTATACATGCTAAAATGGTAGCTTCAGATTAGCTTGCCCTACACAGAATATAACATGGATGTTTGTACTTCTCTTCCTTTGTTTTTTTCCCCGTGACAAAAGAAGTAAATGTCTTCCCAATTCTAATAAGGCATTGATGATAAAATGAGACTGTGGTACATTTACCATAATCGGATCTTTCTTGCAAGCTAGTAGCTTTTAGAAGTACTGGGCAAAACAGTAAGACAAAGAAAAAGGTTACAGATCACAATACGTATGCCAATCTGCAGTTTTCTCTCTTTTATTGCAAAGGGAAAGACGAATACCAGAATCCAGAAAAGGGTTAAGTATCATTCGTAACAGGAACTCACCTTCTTATTCATCTGTCGAAGGGGGTTAATGACTGCAACCTTTAATAAAACGTTTCAGCGTTTCTTCATACATAATACAAGACTTAGCTAATATAAAAACCTCAGTAATTCCTCTCTTACCATAACAGACAGCATACCATAGCAAATCAAGCGTTTCCATTTTTCTGAGATGAAGAATTTTACTAACTTGGCAATACTGCAAGAGCTCATCCATCCTCATGGTTTTTTTCAGATACTACAGGCCAATACAAATGTGAGATCCGTTGCATTCACACCAAGTTTAAAATGAGAGGGCTGTTGGAATGTTGTTTGTAAGGGCTCTCTTGAGATTATCTAGTCCAGCCTCCTGCTCAAAGCAAGACTATTGCCAGCAGTAAATCAGGTCAGTTGCGGTGTTGTCTAACTGAGCATTGGAAACCTCCAAGGATGGAGAAGCCTCTGTCCCATAGTGACAGAGGAAGAACATTTCATAGAGAAAATATCCACTGGCAGCCCACTGCCTGATAGCTCAGTGTTAGGACAGCCTTGCTGAAGGTGAAAGCTAAGCTTTTCTCTGCAACCTGAAGGCTGGATGGAAAACCAGGCGGTGTTTCAATACAATCATTTTTGTTGCTTCTTTGTTGCTCCCTGTTAAATTAGTTGTATGGTCACACTTTGGCCAATTTATATTCTGCTACAGTACGGTATTTTGTCTGTTAGATGGTTTATTTATTGTCTAAACGTAACTTTGGAGTGAATTTTCTGTGGCCTGACTTTGATGGAGGAAGAGAGGCTCGAGACATTTTGCAGATGCTCCCAATATTTTTTGCATGGCAAAAAGTAAGTTCTAAGAGATGGAGGCTCTGTTAGGAGCTAACATTGTACAAAAAACACTTTAAAGTACACCGAATAAGACCTATTATTTTGTATTTTTTCAAGCTGATAATGATTACCATGAAATCACTGGTACATCATTACAAGGGTAGCAGAAATGTGATCCCCAAAGGAAATGTGATCATGACAGAAGAACTTGGAAACCCCATGTGGGTTTGTGGCTGAAACATTGAATTGGGCAGACACAGGTTTTTATTCCTAGCTTTAATACTTTACTTGCCCACAGTAGGCAAACCATTTCATCTGTTCCCCATCTGCAAAACACAGTAAATGGCAGTGACCTACTTTATAAAGTGCTTTGAGATCTGTTGATGAAAAAAAAATTAAATGAGGGACTTTACTGACACTAAATAAAAGGTCTTAACTTTGGGAATTATTCAGGGAGACTCCAAGTCTTCATACAAAGGATCACTCTGATTTAAATATGTTCCTTTAGAAACTGATTCAGTTAAATCATTGCAACTTTTGTGGTACAGACAAGACCAAAGAAAAAGTCTGAAGCAGTAAGTACAAGGGAAAGGGAATGTATTTGTAGGTCAAGAAATGCAGAGCAAAATTCTCTGAAGTAAGCACTTCAGTCACAACCAGTTCTCGCTAGCTTTCACCTCCTCTTGTTTTAACTTCGGATCACACTATACAAATGAATGTATTAGCAAACAAGATCCAGCCCTTTTACCTGAAGTTTAACCACACGTCATCCTGTGCCGCAATATAAACCATACTTGCAGCTTTCAGGAGATCATGCAGCCATGGGGGACAATTAAAAAGAACTAAGGAACAACCTGTGCCAGACATGTACTTCCTAGTATATTTCAAAGTAGAGATGATTCATTTCGGCAGCAGTCCAAAGCCAGGGCCGGGGTCGGGGGTGGGGTGGGGGGTGACAGCCTGAAGGATAGACGGTGTTGTCGCTGTCATCCTTCCTCATAGTTTTGTCTGGAACAGCTTAAGAGCCTTTTCAGCACAGCATGCTGAATCAACTCATTCTTGGCCAGCACAGTTTGCTTTTTGCTGAGCCCAGTGCAGGCAAAGAGGAGGGAGGGCGTGACCACCACAGCCTCTTTATTCTGCAGACTTCCTAGCCCCTTTGTCATGGTTTCTGCTACCTGGCCCTAGGGAAAACTGAACCGTGTCCATTGTCCAATGTGTTTGTGATAGGAGCTGTAATTTCTGTGCATGTTATTGAAGTGCAAAAAAGCTGTGTAATTCACTATCATGCTGCCACAAACTGCCTTATCTGACCCATGTTATCAAAAAATTATTGGAGCTTAAAAATATAAATGTGCCACTGTTTTACTCTAAGAAGAGGCAATATGTGACATAGAATGTAATGGCCTAGTTTAATTAATTAATTCAATCCTGGATGACTTTGTATTAATTTGTGGGAAAAGTACCTGTGTTCGCAGCAAAGAGAGTTAAATATATTCCGCTTTCAAAGAGTCTGTAAGGATTCTGGTAAAAGTGTTTTGATGTTTGAATCCAAGAGAAAAAGTATCTAGCCAACCATCTTAACTGCAATCCACAGCATTTGGACTAAGAAGCACTGAACAGAGCACCAAAAAGCTCTTCAAAATATTTGTTGCTGAGGCAAAGAGGAAGCCCAAGCCATGACATGGAAGCCCCGTAAGTCCTTTATCTTTCCACAAGGAGATGTGCCTGTGCCTAGTGACCAGAGCAGATGGCCTCATCCAATTTCACTTCCAGCTTAGGCCGTGAGTTTTCTGTCCAATGATAAGCTGTTTTACTTGTTTGTGCTTCAGGAGGTCCTGTTATACAAATAAAGCCGGGATATTCAGAGAATTACAGTGCTAAAGGTGTGGGGCAACCGTAACACTTTACCTTGCAATGAATGGCTTGCTTAAGGAGATCTTCATATCAGTATTGGTACAATATGACACACAGCTTTCACTAGAAACGTGAGAGGATGACACATAGTATTTTGATTTATCTTTGCCTCATTTAGATAAAAATACCCTTGATTTCTTAAGAGGATCTTTGAAACTTGAACTTCTCATAGGAACAAGATCCAGAACCCTTAAAGTTGGTCTCTGGGCAAGAGACAACTTTAGGCAGATGTTGCTTTCACTGGGCCCAGGGACCTCAGCAGGAGTGGTAACAGCATCCTTCCCCTGTCACTGGAGTTGAACCATCTGGACGTGTCTGGTGGTCTGCAAAAGCTTAGCTGAGATTGCAAAGGAGAGGTGGACAGATTTTGCCTCTTCTGTGTAATTTTGGAGGCTCCATATATCTTCTTCCAGACCAATGAATGCCAAAATACTCAGAAAATTGTATGGTAATCTTGGACTCCCTAGCAAAATTTTCATTCATAGTTTCCCATCTTCTGCAGCAAGACTAGAATGTGAGACATCTGTGGAATTCAGACCTACGACCTTCCGAATATTCATGATGAACATGCATTGAAGGCATCATACACTTCAATTTCAGGACAGCTTTTGTTGTCTTTGTTGCGGTACAATTACTAAAATAAGATAGCTGGAATGCCTTTCCATGTACCAACAGAGACTACAAACACCCTTACACAGTTCTGTAACATGCATCTGACATCAAATCTACTTTTGGTTATAGTTTTAAACAAATTAACTGATGGGGTTATAAAGCTAGGCTAAGTCTCAAATATGAATCTTTATTATTCCAACTAGTAGCTATTTATCTCATGCTTTGTTGGGGGCAGGGGAAATAAAAACATTTTCTTTTTATAGCTACAACTTTGTCTTTCATGACATCATCAAAACGCATTGGAATTTAGCTTCTCTTCTTTCAGTACTTTAAAAAAAGAGGAAAGGAGGAAGGAGACAGGAGTTTATGTTACGTACCTCTCTAATATGCCTTTGTTAGTAATACTTTTAGAATGAAAAACAAGAACCAAATATAATTTTAAGGGAAAAAATTATGTAGAAAGAATTTTGCATTTAATGACTGATAAACACACATGTTCACTTGAGTTAGAGAAATAGCCCTGTTTTATTTTAGACATAAGTAAGTTGCTTTATGCCACTGGGGAAATTTTGGGTTTAAAAAATAAGACTTTTGCCTTTCTTTTTCTCTGATGTTTTTCAGCTTCCTTCAAACATTGGTTAATTTAGAATGGGGAAAAGATGAGTTTTGGTATCTAGACTATCATACAGTAGTGTATATACTACCCCAAATCCTTCAAAATCTGAAAGAGAAGCTCCTGATTGACACGAATAGTGCTCTATAGAAGTATATATATCTGACCATCATATGGAGACTGAAGATTCCCAAAACCAAACTAGAGCTTTAAAAATCTGGGGATTTTTGGAAGTGTGGAAAAGAACAGGGACTCTACTAGTCAGGCAGAGAACAGAGCTACGTATTGATTAATGATGCAGTGAATGGCTAGCTACTCTATTAAAATCTAATTGGTAGGATAAAAGAATAAAAGATTAACCTGAACTATGAGACTTTCTTAACATTCGAAAAGTACCTTTTCTTAGTGTTTAATCATTTTAATATCTGCCTGTAGCTTAACTGACATGGAGAGCTGGGCTTTCCTCATACTTAAAATGTTACTGCAATCATATGTAAGCACTTCCACTGAACTAAAGAGAAATAAATCTGAGTTCTCTGAAACAGAAGGAATACATATTGTCACAGTTCATAGTAAACATGGGAAGTTAGAACATGCAAGGGAATTTGGGAATAACTCAGAAAGTTTTGGTGTTAGGAACACAAAAAAAAGAAGAGGTGCTATTTCCTTTATTTAGCTTCTTCAACCTGCATTTTATTTTTAAATTTGGTATCTCTCCATAATTAAAATATACATGGGTATCATCAAGAGGGTGAAAGACGTTATTAGGAAGGAGCCTGCAGTAGTTCTTACTGTAGATTGAAAGGTATGTTACCACCCTGAAAAGGATCCTTTGTTCTGGTTAAACAGAGCAAACAAATAGTTATAATCTCAAGACTTCTGTGACTAATACGTAAATGTGTTAATACACATTCTTATCTTGGATAGAAATTAAAAGGAAGATTGTTCTTTTCAACATAAAGCAGACAGTTCATGCAGCTTTATGATTAAGATGTTAGAGACTACCTAATGAAGTTAATATATCAAAAATAGTGTTAATATTTGTAAATAAAATTGGCTCCAAATCTTGTGTCTAGAGGACAGGAAACTAAGAGCAGAAGCTCTATTCATTTGTTAATGAAACTCAAGAGAAAATAGTGACATGTATTTTTGAACTGATCTGACTTGTACTGTTAGTATCGTGCCTGATAAACTTGCTTAAGGCACTGTCCTTGAAAAGCTGTTATGCAACTCACTGGAAGTGGTTTGCGTGGTTAATACTTTCAACAGTAAGTGGTCAGTTATGCTCTTGAGACTTGCAAGCCTTTGTTCAAAATCTGAAAAGTTTTGGCTTAAACCACAAAGAACAAGGAAGACAGGCAATCTGTCAAAATAAATTATGTATCCTACCTTGGCAAGTACTAAATTAATGCCCCCTCCCAGATCCACACAAACATCATCTCTGTCAAGGTCATTCTTTGCTTCACAAGGCCTGTCACAGTGAAAACATACAGAGCATGTGAAGTCAGCTCAGTTTTGTACCCTGATAATGTTTTTAGGTTACACCAGCAGAATGAAATAAAACCATCAAAAGTAAAATTGCAAAATACAAACTCGACCTATTAAAGAAGCAGCATATATATGCTATATGAGTATTTATAGTATATACATGTATTTATATTACATGCAAATTAACTTTGCAAATTTAAAAAATGGTCAACTAATACAATACTTATTTTCTGTGATTTCAGTACCTAAGGGAAGAAGAGGAAATATGTAAAAGCAGAGGATTTATCTACTGATGATTTATTGATAGGCGAGATTCATTAGTCTCTCTAAACATCATAAAAAATGTAAATGAACTGGGTGTAGCAAAGGAAACTAAGATACAGAGAAGCAAGAGCCCTGTGAATGATAAATAAATCCCAGGAACAGCAGCCAAATTCAAGAAGGAGGTTTATACTGTGGAATAGATAGAAGATTTTTTGAAATATCTTTTTAACAGCAAGTGAGATCTCAAGAAAGATAAGAATTTGTTTTGCAAAGATATGTTTTATTTCATCGTAATTTTTTGGTGTCAGCTGCTCATGCAATATAAGGTAAGATGTTTGGTTTTAATACTAACAAAACACTAAGACTGAAAAGTTACTTTCCTCATAATTCTCCAGTGCAATCTTTCTTATTCCAGAATCTGCCTGGGAAATATTTTTATGACTCATGGACTCTTATTTACTCATGCATTCACAGAAGAGAGGATTGTTGGAGGAACACAATATTGAAAATATTTTGTCTCAGGATAAGCAAATGCCTACCATTCAGGTGTATATGGCTTTGGAGGATGCCTAGTTTAGATAATAGCTTGGGACACCGTAATTAAGTGGCTTTGGAAACACTATTCTCAAGGACTGTCACTGGCAAAGAAGCAAAAAAGTAGTGTTGCCATGACAAAGATTTGACTCTTTGGACATAAAAGATCCCATAACTATTTTAAGATCTGTGGACCCCTGCCATCATCACAGCAAAAAGCTGCCATGATGCCAGAAAATCGATGGGCTTGGCATAAAGGGATCACGTGATGAACTAGGCACGAACGTCACTGCTGAGTTTTCTTATTTCCTCTGACATTTCCTCACAGCTGTGAGGGCTGTGGCAGGTCTGCCTGCTGGATTTAGGAAGAGCAACAGCACTGCCACCACTGCTAGCCATCATGAGTGAAGGAATACAGACAGAATTACTAGAGGGGCAGGGTGGGATGAACAGAAATAAAAAGGATGGAGAGAATGTGTCAGACTGGACGCCATTACTGCACCAAGAAATGATTGTTCAGATATGCACTGGCTCTGCAGAAAGCAAGTAGGCTTCTCTGTGGAGGGTGTTCTGGCCATTTCCTTGCCTGTCTGGCAATAATTTAGGGATGCAGTTATCCAGAGGTAGCTGTCAAATTCTGTCACTCTTGCCTGCTCCTCTTCTACAGGATCCTCATGAGGCCTGTGTGGTATGTGCTGGATATACTGATCAAGCAAGACTGCTGGTTCGCACTCCACAGCCGTGCTGAGACACAGCAACAGGTCTCGGCCTTGGTTTTACGTTTGAACGTTTATGCTGTTATCATGTTACCATCCTCTAGTAACTGCAGTTTATAGTTGGTACTGTATGATTCTGCCGCTGGCAGAAGAAGGATGACAGAGCAGCAGGCAGAGGAAACAAATAACTGTGGGGTCCTCTTTGGTGGGGGTGAGGAAGTGGTCCTTCTCCCATCCTGACACTCCATGCTCCCCGTCAGTAGGATGCTATATTGTCCTTACAGACAAAAATATGAGTGCAACTCTTGCATGTGTTCCCTTGTAATTTGGAAATCTATAGTTTCCAGTGGAGAAAAGCTTCCACAGTTTATTAACAGCTGTGCTTATGCCTGTGTCCTTGTCTCACAGAATGGAAGGAATAATGAGTGCCTAGGCTGAAAGAGATATAGGAGTCAGGGGCAGCAGCAGGGTAAAGGAAAACTAAGCTATTACAGGTCTGCTGAGTCTGAAATGGTACAGTTGCTTTCCCCTGGAGAGGGAACAGATAGTAGTCCTTACAAAAGACATAACTGCCTATCCAGGTGAGAGCTATGTTGTCAATTTAGTAGGCTGGAAGAATATAAGAAAAAGAGCTAATGGCTGATGTAATTTTGGTAGGTGTTCTTAAGTGATGTATGAGAAGAGGTTTAGCAGGTCTTACTTGCTTCATCACTATACTTTCCTTGAGCAAGGGGTCACCTGGAAACTCAATAATATTAAATCCCTCAGCCTGTGTCAGGCCTGAGGTATGTTAATATATTTATTACCCAGTTACTGTTGGGAAAAATTGAGCCATGAAAGGATGGTGACTTATTCGAGGTCAGAAAAATTCTCTGTAGCACAACCAGGAAGAATATCCAAATTAAACATCAAAGTGTCGATATTTTAAAGACTACCTGATGTCACGAATTAAACTGATTTTAGTCATTATGCAAGATGTACAAACTAGTGACAAAAAAAATCAAGGAAGTGGATGGACTTCCATCCTGTACAGGGACTGCAATCTAGGTTGCTGATTGCTCTGTTCTTTGTCAGTCTTTCATTCTTAAATTGCAAACTCTGGGAAGAGATCACCTTTTTGCTTTGGATCATATAGTGGATAGACCAAAAGGTTGCCCAGTTTGTGAGTAGGTAGATACTACAGGAAGAAAATTGATAACTGTGATGAACGTGGCTAGACGGTGCAGGGCTGTTAGAAGAAACATCAGTATTGTTAGATCTTCAAAAGAAACAGAGAACTGTTATTACGTGCTTTGGCAGAAGAAGGAGGTTTTAATACAGCTCTTTTCTTGTATAATATGTCTGGTACCTGGGTCAAGACATAACCTCAAGTTCTGTGGATCCAAAATACATTTTTAACAAAAGTTCAGTTCTGTGTGACCTGAAATGTGGGAGAAGAAATCTTTAAACATATTTTCCATGGAAATCAATGCTGAAATAAATAGCTAATCCAGTAAGAAGAATACCTAAATAACAGTGAGACTAGACATTCCCACTAACTGCACTAAACCCATAGAATTCCCTGTAACAGATTCTGGTTTTACTTGGCTTTCTCTGTCCTGAAAAGTGATATGGTATCCTGATTTCCTGAAGTGGAATTGCTTCTAAAAGGCACACCTGTTATGCTATGAAGTAAGAACCAAGCATTGGCAAGATGGCAAAACATTTCTACAGGCAACAGAGACGCCAGCAGTTTTTCAGCAGGTCCTAGGAAACAAGAATGAAAGGACCTCGGACTTTATGTCCTCATTTAGTTGCTTGACTTCTCCATTACACAGAAGAGTAAACAGGAAAGGATTATAGCTTAGGAGCAGGTTTGTTTTCCCTTTCTCACGATGGAAAGAATGAACGGAAGATCAAGGTGGGGATAAGTCTTTCTACACAGAAGAACAAGACGGGGACAATATCGTTTGTATACGGTATTGAAGCGCTTTTTGCATGTTTAGTCAAGACCAGAAGCTATGGACTGTGTTATCTCTTATATTTATTCTGTTTGTGGATGATGATGCCTAGGTTATGTATTCAGGGGCATGGCAGATTCCTATCTCCAGCATGTTGAAAATTGTTGGTTATTCATGACACTGTTACAGGTTTTGTGCAACAAGGAAACTCCTTGGCTTGCAAAAACTCAGTGTGTTCCCAAACAGAAGTTTCTTTGTGTACAACAGTTGATGTTCCAAATGTTGCACGATGCTAATTTGAGGCCAAAGGCTTCTGTTTCATAACAAACCCTGGGTGCCGCTACTTATGATTTAGGGGAAACAGGCCCACTGAAAACTGCTAAAAGTCTCATGTTACCCTCCAGAGCTCTGTTTTAGACAGACTGAGAAACAATCTGTGCAAGAGGTAACTGAGTATCTTTCTGAGCTCTTCTGTAAGTTTTATGCTTTTTTACAATCAGGTCAACTCACATTGATTAAGTGCAAAAGGATTTTTAAGAGTGGGTCACAAGAAAAGAGAGATGTCAGTCAGCATGTTCAACTATTGACTTCAGAATTTAGTATTTCTAGCAGAGCCTCTATATTGTGCATAAATCTATGTTGCATACAGGCATTGCATTACTTGCCGTTACAGACCGAGGCATGGCAGCTGTTTTCTTGTTTGCTGCTGTGCTGCCCTGGTCAAGGCAGAGTGCAGAAACATCCATTTAAAACAATAAGGTGAATATAAGGATTGTAGGCAAGATGTAATTTATTAGAGTTGGATTGCAGCCAATAATCAGGGGATAAACAGCTCTTATATGGCATGCCATGTATTCTTTAATGAATGAATAGTGAAGTTATTCCACTTTCCATCTTATCCAAAAGTAACTCAAAGCCTTGACAGTGCTGGCCTTACTCAAAGGGCAAACGTGTGCCTTAAGAGGGATGGTGACAGGACTTGTCCGTGCTTAATTATTTCTTGTAAGAGGTGCCTCCCACTGACCCTGGATTTCATGTTTTGCCCTGTTCTTAGCTGCCTTCCAGAAAGCATTTCACCTCAGTGCACATGCACATTCGTCAGTACCCCATTGCCACTCCGACATTTTGCCTTGAATTTCCCAAGTTTCCTTCTCCTTTAAGCCTTGTTGGAGCCTTGGCACTCTGGGAGAGGTGTCTCCTAGGACTCTGTCAGACAGAGAGGATGTGTATGCACTCATATCTCCTAGATTTACTTTTATTAGAGATTTGCTTTTTCTTCTCTGTATCCTTTTCTAACCAGTTGCTATTCAAAGCTGTATTCCTTCTCCATGCAACAAGTGTTTAGTAAATTCCTAAAGCTGTTTTCTTTTTCTGTGCTTTAAAAGCAGAGGGGTTTGTTTTGTTTTGTTTTTCTGTGAACGTGATTTTATGTCAGAGAGGAATATTTGGAAAGATTTAATAGCCACCATTTGCTGTTGTTTTTTTTTTCCCTTCTGAAGACTAAAGGATCCTGTGTATATGCAGGTTACACTGCCAACAACTGGTAATAATTTTGAGTTCATTTCAACCATCTGCTTCAGAATTTGTATGCAATTAACTGCCTGCCACTTTCACAGAGCACATACTTTGCTCTGTTCTTCCCTGCACTTAGTAGCAACCTCACTTTGAGAATAAGGCTTGGTTTAGGAATCTTCCAGAAAACTGTCCCTAATTTGTAGCAGAGGCTTTAACAAATATTTGTCAAACACTATCTTTATGAAATTCAGAATAATGTCTCTTTAAATGTACATCACTGAGTTGTACATTATGAGGGGGTATTTAGATGACCTGCTAATCCCAAAGGTACACTATTTACAAGATGACAGTGAACGCAACTGACTTTCTCACAGCATCCCTCACTGAAAAAGCTTCACAAGGGTGGTGACCTAACTGATTCACTTTGTGTGACCTTGAGACCATGTGCATAGCGATATTATTCTGCAACTATATGGAGTACAATCTCCCTGGGCTTGTGTTCTTGCAAATCTGAAGGGAAAGACCTCTTCTAGTCTGCTCATCGCGTCCGTCAGCGAAGATTCTACATTTAGGTCAGCACCTGATGACATACGTAAGGCAAGAAAGAATCTGCTTCTGTTAGGAGGTACTTCCCATTCAGCTAGTGCTTCAGATCAAAGCAGTGATCCCAGCAGAGTGACCGTACTAATAATCATTGTCAAGATAGTTAATCTTACACTTGGGGAGATATAGAAAATTCTGAGAAATAAGCTCGAGATACTCAGCTAAAGAAAAGTGCTTTGAACTGCGTGGCCTCTATTGTATCCAAAATCACACCGTCCTGAAAACAACCCGGTCTGCGTAGCAATATGCAGTTTTCCTTTCTTCGTCTCAGATTAAATCACCATTCAAATAGGTAGACTTGTTCAATGGCAGCAAAACAGCACCTTTCTGACAGCAACGCACGCCTGCCTGTTCTTGCAAAATCTTAAGTCCCTTCTTCACAGCTCGGAGGTTGAAAGCAAAACCACTCAATTGTGGTAGAGTGGAAATCTAGACCAAGAGTAAATTTTACTTGGACCTCCCCAAGGTTCTGGTCACGTGATGTCTCCTGCCTTTCTTCTCTCTCCCAGTCTCTTGGGAAACAGCCGCAGCAGTAGGTATATGTGGCAGGCTGCAATCTAAACTAAAATTGCGTACGTACGCCTATGTGCAAGCGGGTGTGCTCCGGCGAGGTACCGACGCTTCTAAGCAGTTACAGACATGGAAAAGTATCTGAGGACGGGTGAAGCGGCGTCTGCCAAGTGAGGGCAACCCAGAGAAGGACGCGTGGAGGCTACGCGCAGGGATGCGCATGGAATTTCATACTAATCCCAGAGAGGAATGAGCAGGTAAGCTGGGGCGCGGCGGGGACTGATTGCCCGGCGGCTGGCTGCAGCACAGGCGTTTTTTATCCCCTCCTCACCCCCCGGCCGGCTCCCGGGGAGGACGCGGGCTGGGGAAGAGTCGGGGTGCTGGGGAGAGGGGGCGGACAGACGGGGTGCTGCGAGCCGGGGGCGCGGCGCCGCCCGCCCGGAGTCGGCCCGACCTTCGGGAAGGGCTTCCCCGCGCCTCAGCTCCTCACGGAGCGGCGGCCGGACCCCGCCGCCCTCCCACACGTGGGGACGGGGGCGTCCTCTCCCGTCCCGTCCCGTCCCGTCCCGTCCTCTCCTCCCCGCTCGACGCCTCCGCCGGCTCCCGGGCGCGTCCCGTCCCGTCCCCGCCGTCCGCGGGCGGCCGGGCCCGGGCCCGGGCCAGG
>VZSF01004772.1:96620-196033 GCA_013398295.1 Chionis minor
TGCTTTTGTGTTTAACTTCGGCCGGAGTCGCGGAAAACTTTGGCGTGCGGGTTGCGGGTGGTGGCGGGGACCGGGGCCGGCCGTGCGGGTCTCGGGGCGGAGGCAGCCCGCGGGGCCGGGGCAGGGCGCGGGCTGTGCCCCTGCGGCGGGGGGGCGCCCAGCGCCCCACCGCTCTGCCCTAGCAGTTTGCCGCACGAAATTCAGTCTTTTTATTATTTTTAAAAGGGCTTCGGCGAAGCGTAACTCCGATTTGCAGCACGGTGTAAAGAACTGGTTCCTTTAATTCTTAGTAAAGGGGGGGGGGGGGCTTTCGAACATAAACGTCCCTTCTCTTTTTCCACGGGAATGTAATTTTGTGGTGGTTTGGTCCAAGTGAGAGATTTCAGTGGTTTCATTTAGTGCCCTGGTGTCTGTAGCCCGTGTTTGCCTTCTGTATGTATTATGTGATAAGTCCGGTTTCTTGAGGTTTTATAGAACTGCCCGTATTCTGCCTATTTGACGTGTAGAAGTATTCAGGATGAAAGTGAACTCGTGCCCGTAGTGAAGCAGTCTGAGTACTTCAGAGCACTTCAACACGCACTTGCTAGGTCTGACTGGTATGTGTGTAGGAAGGCACTGCAGTAGTGACGGTGTAATTTTGATGTGAAGTTGACAATTCTGTATTTATCTCTTGTAAGGTTTTATATGATGTGAACCGTACAGTTTAGAGACTTAATAGTAACACCCAAGAGCCTATTTGAATGCTGCCTTACGGTTTGTCTGGCTAATTATGTAAACCTTATTAAGAAATCTAGTTCCAGTTTGGACACGACTTGCATATTTTTTTCAGTTGCTTCTTACGTCAGTTAAACCTCAAGGATATTTTTTAAAGGTTGACTTACCTTGGAACTACTGTAATAAGAACTGCTTTGTAGACCAATGTCCTGCTTATATGAATTCTCAGCAATTCAGATCAATTCTGGTCTGTTGCGAAGGCAGTGTAAAAATACTTGATACAGTGTGGTCATAACAGATAAGAAATGCCTCTGTACTTACAGAAGGATTAGTGGGAAATCTTACATGTTTTTTTGGGGGGAAGTAACATGAATTTTGGTGAGTAACGCCTTTTCATGACTCTTAGCACTGTCTTTGTCTCTATCAAGTAATGAAATTACAGTGTAGTGTATCTCGCGACAATTGTAACCATCTTCATGGCTTTCAAGGAAAATGAACCATCGCTGTCAGAACACCCTTAAAACAACTTGGGGTCTCATGGTGATAGCAAGTGGGAGTTAAGCTTGGTATTCTAAGTTAATATATGGAAGGTTAATATATGTCGCATTGATGCTGAAACGCTAAGTCCATCCTTGCTCAGTCAGTTCCACAGCAGCAATGGCAGAGCAGCTGTGGAATTTTTTCTTTTTCACATTGACAAGTTTTGCTTACTTTTAAGTACCTGCATTTGGACAAGTCAGTGTTTTGAGTGTGTGTACAAGTGAAAACCCTTCTAAATGCACTCTGGTATTTGACTAGGAAGGTTAACAAATCATAGAAAATACTAAATGCCAAGTGTTTTGTCTTTGGTATTTTTAGTGAGATACTCTACATGAGCAGTTACAGGATATTTCTGAAGAACAATCACCATTAATGTTGCCACGTATTTTCAACTGTACTTACGATAAATTCAAAGTATATTATCTCAGTAATTGTGTTGTGTTACCAGTAAACAGATGTTAGACAAAGTACTACTTTGTCCGGCCGTATCAAGAATTTATTAGAGTAAGGGCAGAGAGATGTTTTATTAATTGACTTCTAGCTGAAGGAGGGAGGTTAATTTGTATGTGAGTAACCGTTAGCGTATTACACATTAAACTTGTACATGCAGCTGTGGCCCAGGCATACATTAAGAGGCGAACTGAAGGACATAATAAAAATAATGCACTATGTGGAGGTTTCCTATTCTGTTTTTAAATACAGTAGTCGTACTTTCCTGTAAGGATCTACTGTTAGTTAAAAGATACTATGCTTGCTCCGAAGTCCCCCTATCAGTCTCTTTGGTATTACAGTTACTTTCTTTTTAAATAGATTTTCTGTTTCTCTTTATGCTGGGAGACCTGCATGAGCCTCAGAATGTAGTTGGGAGGGGAAATGGACTGTGTGGTTAAGTCCTAAATGTAAATATTACCTTTTTTCTTTAATCTCTCAAGCATTCTGCAGTAGAGCAAATATTTTCACTAAAAGCTGTGAACACCTTAAGCGATCTTTTTATATCACTGTCATAGGAGGAGGGAGTTGTTTTTCTAGGAAATGCAGCTTCAATATAAAGCTCTTAAGAACTCTTATCCTGTGTCTATACTGGCAGTATATTGATTTGATTTATATAAAAAGATCCAAACAGTGAGTTTGGTGGTAACTGCAGTATGATTTCTTGTAACTTGGGGGAAATCCGTGAAGGCAAAATGCACCTCCTTCTCTGCAGCCTTAAGAATGTTCTTTTAAAACATTCTGACCCTTTAAGTGATGTTTATTTGTGTCTGAAATTGATGTAGGTGACATGTAACATACCCACCTGCAGGATTAGTTACACCACCATAACCATGTTTTTATTAAAATGAAAATCAGGAAATGATGCAACTCATCTGTTCTGCATACAGTCACCATGTCCTGTGTGAAAATTGTCTTTGAATTTAAAAATGTATGTGCTAGATATGGTAGATTTGTCAGATGGTTCAGCTGCAAGGCAGGCACCCTTTGTAGATATATATACTGTATTTTCTGCAGTTGCTGTTTGACGCCTGTTAGAGACACCAAAGACACAGTGAAACCCAAGTTTTTACTATATAAGTACAAGCGTACTAGTAAAAGCTCATGAGTTTTAGCTCTGCTTATCAATTTGTAGCACTTTTGGTGACTTTCAAAGGAGGGCATGAATGCTTTAACAGAGCACTGAACTGGGCAATAGGGTGGGAACAGATAGTACATGCAGGAAAGCACAGCGTGGCCAACACTTGACTTACAGGATTTATTTTGCTGAAATGGTGATAACGTTCTCTGTGTTGTCAAAATGTAGCTAAGGTAAAGAATGTAGCTTATTATTGACGTTGGCTATTCTTAGATAAGGTATAATATAATTTTATGTGTTTTAACCAAATCCATAATGCTGGGTATTTTTAACTGGCTGCTTAAATAAATGCCAAATTTTCTGCTTCCAGTTTGAGCTGGCTACTATGGTGAGAGAAAATTCACTTCCTACCTCTCCTGTGTTCTGTGGCTCGAGAGTACTTTTGGAAGAGTCTGATTTTTATCACTCTTAGTTATTGCAAGTGGTAAGGTTATGCTTAAATGGTCTGATCTGGTGTGGCAGTTTTTTTGTTCCTATGCAAAGTAAATAGATTGTAACTAACTAATCTGGAGCTTTCTGTCTCATTGGATTTAGTGATACTAAAGGTTCAGTCTCCACCGTGACTCAGTGGAGTCTCAGTACTGCTCCATGCGATACCTGTGTAGACAAGTGCAATTGTGCCTTACCCAAAGGTCAAACATGTAGAGCACAAGATTTGAAAATCAGTATTTCCTTCTGTATGATGGATTTGAACTCCATGACATCTTCTAGTGTGCTAATGCTTTTGTTGTCATTTGAAGTTGGAGTAAAGGTAACAGTGCAGCTCTGCAAAAGCTCATCCTGGTGCAGGAGAGGAGGGGGCAGGAGTGGAAACAAGTGACTGGGGGAATGCTTCTGTTGGTTTTCGCTAGCTTCCAGTATTGGTGAAACTTGGCTTAAGCTCGTTTAAAATAGAAATTATGTGTTGCTGTGTAGCTGTTCTTCAAACAAACTTGTAAAGCTAGCTTTCAGCAGCAGTGATGATATGAGAACAGAACTGGTTTGAGTTCTGAGTTTCTAACTAGTCTCGGTGTTCTTGGAGGATTCTCAGCAAAGGCCCAAGGGTCGTCTTGTTTTACTTTTTATCTGGTCTGCACTCCCCTAAAATTCTAGAATTACAATTCGTTCTTTTGCTTGAGGCAAAGTGGACAGAAAGGCTTTAAGAGGGCTTCATTACTTGTCTCTAGGTGACTAGCAGAATGTGGCTAAGTGGAAAGTTGCTTTCTGTTGCTTCCCTTCCTTTTTATCTTTACCCCAGGGCTGAGTGTGTTGCCTGCAGGATGCTTCCAATTTCCTGTCTCACCATGCTGCAGAACTGGAGGATCCTGCTCGGTGGCAAAGAGTCTTGATTATTTTTTTCCTATAAGATGTGTTTGGGGTTTTTTTTTGTGTGTTAGTTTTTTCTTGTTTGTTTCTTGGTTTGTGGGTTGGTGTGTGTGTGTCTGTTCTGGTTTTGGTTAGTAGATTTGTTGTGGGGTTTTTTTTGTTTTAATTTTTTTTGGAAGATCGGTTTCGTTAAATGTTGCCTGAAAAAGGTCCTGACAAAACAGCAGCTCTACTTACTTGATACTTAAAAATCATTTGAAATTGGGAATTTGCCTTCTGCCTGGAAACTGATTAAATACTTTACAAACTGTCTCAAAAGCTCTCAATTTTGCTTGGAAATGTCTGATTTTTTTGATAGTGCTCAGCATCTGATGACTAAGGCTTTGAAGGTGTTTGCAAAAAGAGTGGTGGGGGTTTTTTTTGTTTGGTGTGTTTTTTGTTTGGTTTTTTTTTCCCTTTGAAATTAGAATCTCATTGAGTATTTCTGTTTCTCTGCTATGAGATTAAAGTGGAATTCAGGTCAGTCCACCTTTGCTTCACACTGTCTCCGTATATTCCTTCTGTGTTCCTGAAGTGTAAACTATTCACATCGTTCATGGAAATACAACTTAATAGCGTTTCATCTTTCTTGTCCTAATATTCTATTTTGTAGTGGAATGCTGTGTAGTGGCTGCTAATGTACTTACTACACTGAGAGACTTCAGGCCTTACCTAGTATTTCTCATCAATAGATTTCCCACTGCAGTTGATACTGCAGCTCCTTTTAACTTACCCAGGGTCACTGTGGAAGGTGAGAGTAGAATGCTAGGAAAAAAAAGAGTTGCATCTGCTAGACCATACTGACATCTGATCACATCTGACATCTTTTCTGAGGTCTCTCCCACCCCCTTCTTGACCATCCAGTCATCTTGCTTTTGAGAAATGTGAAATGAGTCTGCTCAGCTGTCAGCAATGATGATCAGGTGCATTTGTGAGTTGGTAGTTAACTCTCAAAGGTACGCAACTAATACTCTTTGTTTTGGCCTACAGATAGGCATTTCATTTCCCTAGTTACTGCTCTCAAATACCCTGAGGATTTTTTGTATGTCCTGTATGACTGTCACGCTTGTATCTTCAGGACTGTTCCTTTCAGATACTGAAAGGGCTTGGTGTAAATATTTTTAAGTGTTGAAGGAAGAATATCTAATTTGTGATAATACGAATGGAGAAAGAGTTTTGGTTTTTTTAAACAAATTGTCAGCGTTGCCTCCCATTTTACTGCCAATAAATGCCTGTGGAATTTTATTGTAGTAATTAATTGTATTCTTTAAAAGGGAAGCTTCAAAACTCAGTGGATAATAGGTTCTCCCCATAACCTTCAGGTAGTATTTAACTGTTCTGCATCTGGAGTGGCGTACAGAATGCAAATATCTGAAATGTGTGGTGAAACTTGCAGTGACCTCAAGTTTGCAGTTCACATAAATTTTATTGAGCTTGTCAGGCTAATATACTCTAGCAGGCAAGCGTGTATTTATTGTCATGGTTAAGGCAATATGCTACTTGCTTTGAATTATGACAGTACCTTAATATCTGGTTGCTGAATGTATACTTTGAAAATTCATGTGTAGTTAGTGATAGTTTTCTCAGTTTATCAATATTTTACACTTTTTTTTACTTCTTCCATGTTTTTCGACTGTGAAGTTGCCAGGTATGATACTAATATTCTTTACATTTTTTTTCTCTTCTTGCAAGTTTTAACTTTTATCACCAGGCGTGTAATCGGTATCTTAAATGTTCCTGTCAAATGTTCCTGTTTGTTGTTTCACTAAAGTAAATGCCTAGCCTATGACTAAAGAGTTGTTTGCTTAACGTAAGAAAATATTGTAGTTGTGACTAGTATGGAAGCTCACTGAAACAGTGCTAACGTGTTCTTAAAAATTTGGAAAGGATCTCTTATGTTAAGGATCTGTATTACTTACTAATTTTGTTGGATTATTCATATAAATAAAATATAGGTGATAGCTTCTGTAGTTATGTAAAGTTCTTGGGCAGTTCAGATGAGATGGAAACCTGAACATTTTGACGCTGTCTCCCATAACATTCTCGTAGGTAAGCTTAGGAAGTGTGGGTTAGATGAGTGGACAGTGAGGTGGATTGAGAACTGGCTGAATGGCAGAGCTGAGAGGGGTGTGATCAGCAGTGCAGTCTTGTTGGAGGCCTGTAGCTAGTGGTGTTCTCCAGAGGTTAGTATTGGGTCCAGTCCTGTTTGATATACGCATTAATGACTGGGATGAGGGGACAGAGTGTACCATCAGCAAGTTTGCTGATGACACAAAGCTGGGAGGACTGATGACACACCAGAAGGCTGTGCCGACATTCAGTGAGACTTGGACAGGTTGGAGAGTTGGATGGAGAGGAACCTAATGAAGTTCAACAAGGGCAAGTGTAGGGTCCTGCACCTGGGGAGGAATAATCCTATACGCTAGTACAGGTTAGGGGCTGACCTGCTGGAAAGCAGCTCTGCAGAGAGGGACCTGGGAGTCGTGGTGGACAACAGGATGACCACAAGCCAGCAATGTACCCTTGTGGCCAAGAAGGCCAATGGCCTCCTCGGGCGCATCAAGAAGAGTGCAGCCAGCAGGTGGAGGGAGGTCATCCTCGCCCTCTACTCTTCCCTAGTGAGACCACAGCTGGAGTACTGTGTCCAGTTCTGGGCTCCCCAGTTCTAGAAAGATGAGGAACTACTTGAGAGAGTCCAGCAGAGGGCTATGAAGATGATTAGGGGACTGGAGCATCTTTCTTATAAGGAAAGGCTGAGACACCTGGGTCTGTTTAGCCTGGAGAAGACAAGACTGAGAGGGGATATTATCAACGCTTATAAATATCTAAAGGGGTGTTAAGAGGATGGAGCCAGACCTTTTTCAGTGGTGCCCAGCAACAGGACAATGTCCGTTAGGCACAAACTGGAACACACGAAATTCCATTTGAACATAAGGAAAAAAGTTCATTACTTAGAGGGTGACAGCACTGGAACAGGCTGCCCAGAGAGGTTGTGGGGTCCCCTTCTCTGGAGATACTCAAAACCGAACTGGATGCGTTCCTGTCCAGCCTGCTCTAGGTGAACCTGCTTTGGCAGGAGTGTTGGATTAGGTGATCTCTAGAGGTCCCTTTCAACCCATACCATTCTGTGAACAGCTGGCTTTTAAATGGAGTGGAGCTGTATGGAGTTTCTCTTGAAACTATATTAATATGCATAAGGTTTTTTTAAAATTTATTTCAGTAACATCTGCATATAGTTCCAGAAAATGAGCTCTTCTGCAAATATAGAACAGATGTTACTTTGTTCGGTTTTTAACTCTAAGTTCTGCATTTATTTTATTCGTAATGAAGAGCTCAATATAGGATCAATATAGTAGGTTTCCTGCTCTCTGCAGGCACATCAAATGCTCCAGCCTGTAGGATGTGCTGGGTTTCTATTAGGTTTTCCATGGTAAGTCTGGAAACTAGTTCTTTTGTACACTGCCCAGCAAACACAGCCAGGCTTGCCCTGCAGTAGTGGCTGCTGGCTTCTGGCAAGGTCAGTGTAACCTTGATCTAGGTTTCTCTTTGAACCTCCAAGTTTAGGGTGAGGATCTCCTGCACTGGTATGTTCTGCTCCACACGGGTTTGTTCACATCTTCTTCAAACATCTTCCTAAAATTAGCTGAGAGTTCCAGTTTCATTGACAATAATTTACTCTGTGTTGTAACTGCATGTTTCTTATCCCTCCCAGAGGTTCTTGGAAGAGCAGGGGTATGGGGGTAGGAGGGAGTAGGGGGGAAAGAGGCCCTAAAGACATGCAGTTTTAAGCCAGTATTACAGGAGGAGGGAGGAGAAGGAGCTCCCTCCCACCTGCCCCAGCCTTGAGTACAAGAAGGTGTGAAGTGAAACTCCTTAAGCCATGCAGATCATCTCTGGCAGACAGCAGTGCAGATAGCCTTCAGGGTTATCATTTTAGAAGTGCATTGTGCCAAACTAATACAGAAAAGATTGGGTGATTGATATATTTGGTTTATCTCACTGTGAAGATTGACATGCAGACTGACACTCAGACTGCCTTTTTTGTCAGAAGGCGGCAGATAATCTGCATCAGGGAACCAAGTAATAAAGTATTTTTGATTAAACTAAGACGTCTTCCATCTGTGCAAAGTTGTAAGGGGCTTTCATGTGTAAGGATGTGTTCGGTGCTATAAACCAATATATACTGATACCCTCAGCAAGCTGAGTGAGGAGAAATATTAATAATGATTATCAGAGTGTTTGGCTTAGGTGATACAGGGCAATTTAGAATCGCTGCAGTGGGTTACAGTGGTGTAATGTTTGACTGGCTGCTGCTGCAGGTCAGCATGCCTCTATTCAAAATGGTTAATCTTGTCACTTATTTCATCTGTACTGTTGGTAGTGAAGGATTCAATTCTTAAAAAGAAAGCTTTTCCCTTATATAGGTACTTCAAAGCCAGACGGGGCCAAGTGACTCTCTTGGGAATGGAAAACATGGGGGAAGGGGTTAGAAAGCAGCAGATGAGTAAAATAAACAAATGTGAAGTGTTTCCTTGTACCTAGGGTGCTCATCATTTCAGCCGGAAAGAATTTCTTAGGCCAAGCTTTTGTCTGTCTAGGGAAGAAGAGAAGAAAGATAACTCGGGGTTTGCAGACTGCACTTCTAAACTCTCCTGTGAATTCTGTTTCTTTCCTGCAGTGGAAGCTGGACTTCCCTTTCTGAAGGAAAAAAAAAACCAACCTGTCAGAAGGCTTTGAAAGCTGCCCTATGAGACATCTGTGACAAAGGTCTTGATGTCTCATTCAGATGTTTACTGTCTGTAACAGTGTCAGTAACTTTCCTGGGCTGTTGCTGGTGGGGTACTCTATGTAATGTAAGCTTACTAATAACATCACAGACCTTTGTGAAAACTGACATTTCTCAGAAAGGTACTCTCTTTAACCAAGTCTTTTCTGTTTTCCCTAATTAATGGTATTAAGCTAATGAATCTAAACTGATTTGGGGTATAATTATACTTGGGTTTGAAATTACATTATTTACACTAAAAATTTTGAAGAATAGATTAGCTGTTTAGAAAGTTATGTGTATTTATGGTAAAAGGAACAGTGCTCCTGTTTCTTCAGTTTTGTTGAGTTCCAGTATGTTCAGGTACAATGCTAAACCATCTTGTTCAGATAAATATGCTGAAGTATATAATTCCCCTCAGTACCTGAGCAGAAAATTAGTGTGCTCTAGTGTTTGCTTGTTCTGACCTACTCTGAGCTGCTTGTTTGTGGCAGTATTTTACGGTTCTGTGAGGATGCTCAGCAAAGCCAAGTGGGGAAGGACAATTGCTTTAGCATTTTTAAATTAGCTACATATGAATTACATTCCTGTTTTTTAGAACTCACTGCAAATGGAAATATACATCCAGTGCCAGGGCAGGCCACTTGTAGACCCTGGGAATCAGGACTGCAGGGGAGAGCACAGCCAGAACTTTTAGGCTTTTGGCTTCCTTTCAGGCCACAGGGTGGACTGCTGAGGGGCTAGCAGAGGGAACTATTAGGAAATCTGCGAGCTTCTACCACGTAGACATAGTTCCATAGAAGCTACATCAAAATGCGTCTCTGACTTTTTTGAAATTGACAATTTTCTTTTAGAAGTATTTATTTCCAGGCAGTGGCTTAGCTGTATGCATAAGTATTTCTGCTGTCTTTAAAACACTTGAATGTGCATAGGGTAGTTGAGACCTAAATTAACCTGGGACTTAAACAGAAGTACAGGTTTTAATCTTGTGAGTGAGCATCTAGTAAAACCTATATGCAATGGTGGAGCCTTATAGGCTTTATTGGTATTCTTTGTGAGCAGGTGTTCACTTTTTGTGTACGTATCTCGTTTGTGATGTTGGTACCTTAGGCAGAAATAAAGCACATTTTGTCACTGACTAGGTGAAACTTCTTTAATCTGGGTTTCGTTTAAAACATGAATGTCAATTCAGAGGAAGATCAGGACCTGAGTTAACCACTATGCCCACCTTGGAGTTACATGTGACTTGCAGGGTTCCGAGTGAAGTTTCTCTGCTTGTCAGCTGTGTCAAGCTGCTGGCAGCAGGGCGATGCTAGCATAAAACCTGTTGTGCTCGTAATGACTAGGTAAGTGCTGTGCATCGTGTGGCCCTCAGCTACATAAAACTTGATATGGCTACTCAAAAGGTTAGTGAGGTGGACCATCTCTGATGTTTCAGGCAGCAGGTGCCTATAGAGCTTGGGGGGGGAGGAAGAAGGATCTTGTAGTGTAGTGTGTGACAAACTGCAAGACCTCATGATTCTAACAGAATTTCCACATATGAATGTGTGTTTCAATTTAGGTACATTTAGCACTCTAAAGTTGTTCTGCCTAGGCCATACTGACAGTGTTTTGGTACATGCTTATTTGTGAAATACCTAAAAATGGTGACTTTCTGTCATGATTAAGACCCTGATTCGAAGGATGTAGCAGTGAAAGCTGTCAAAAATAAGAATATGATTATATTTCCTTTTTTATTTTTTCTTTAATATACATAGGACGTTTTTAACTACAAACAGCTATACCTAAGGAGCCATAAGATTTCAAAGAAAACACTGTTTGCTGCTTCTGGCTTACTGGAAAATAGTTAAGCTCTGTTCCAATTAATGTTTGTAAGGGAAAGACTACTGAACAAATTTATCTTCTCCAGTTGTCATTGGTACAAGAAGTACATTAAATTTCTCTGATCATAGAGCCAAAAGGACTACGCATGTCCATGATTTGCACAGCTAGTAAGTAGGTAAACTGGACTGTAAAATAGCCAAAAATAGATGGAGGACTCATTTATGCAATTGCATCATTTCCAGATCTGTGAAACATTGTCATCTGTGCAAAAGAGCTCTACTGGTCATACTAGTTGGGACCAGCTGTGCTCTGTCTCCCCTCTGTGGGGAGAACACAGCTTGTGTTGTAGGAGCTGGTACCTTAAGAACGACAGGCTCTTTTTTCCATTAAGTGTTTTCAGTTAATCCCTGTCTGTGAAGACACCATTGCCTCTGGATTTCAAAACACTTTCTTGTGCAGCAAACATGATGACAAATAAATTTATGATTTGGCAGAAGCACAAAACAGGCCTATGGGTTTGCCCTAAAGAAACTTTTTAAACTTTCTTTTTTGCCTGAGACCACAAATAATTAGTGCATAAGCATAAATGCAGTCAAAGTTTTCATTGTAGCTGTAATTCCGCAAGGTTTTGGCATTTGTCAGTGATGTCAGCCTATCCAGTCTTTTCTCATGTTGCTTTACAGTCACTTTTGGAAAATAAAAAAATACTGTGTAGAACTTGCTCGTCCCCGTTCCTGTTCTCTCCCCCCCGCCCCCCCCTGCCCAAAGTTAACTTTAGAAAACCTACATTTCACGTTTTCTCCTGAAGGCCCAATGTCTGCTTCACTGCGTTTCTGAGTCTTATTGTGACAAGGCCTGCGTTTTCTTACCTAAAAGGAAATGGGAAATGAGGCAATATGCATCTAGCACTGCTACTCCCTTTCCATGTTCAAATAAATGGCATGTTTTTATAACTGGGAGGGGATAAAGCTGGCTCTCACAAGGGAAGTGGTTAGTGTAGCTGGTTCTTACCATGGTGACTTTTGATAAGGTTTTGTTGGGTATACTTACTTGCAGTCACTAAAATCTATAATTACAGGATTTAAAATGTTTAACTCAGTTTAATTCCATGAGTCGTTCAGAAGATGCAAACAGGCAGTCAGGGTATAAGGTTGAGACCTGTCCTATTATGTACTCATACAGCACCTTGATTCTAACTGTAGATGCGTGGCTGGCTGGCTAGTGCTTAGCCCAGATGTATTAAGGAAGGAGATGGGAGGGCTGTCTTCTGAAAGTGTTGATGGTCCCTGCCTGCCATGTTCAAAGGGAGGCAGTTTGGGTCCTGTATCTGAATGTTCACATAGTATTTGTTGCTAGAAATATGACTGAAGCTGACTATGCAAACGCCTTTAGTTTACCAGGGTAGGATTGTGTGACAGTATGTTCTTTACTGGTCCTGCGCAGCCTGGGCTGAGGTCAGCCTTGTTCCAACTCCCATTTTGAAGGTGTGTCTTCCTTCTGACATCTGCATGGACTTGATGTTGTGTCACCCTAATCAGAGTTTGCCTGTCAGATTAGCGTAGCAATTAATTCAGTGGGAGACATCAGGTGTCAGCTTCTAGTTCACAGACAAGTCACTTCCAGTACCTAGTATAAGATTAACCTGTTGGGAAAAGTATTTCCATAAAAGTCTAATAGTCAGCCACAAGGGCATGACTTGTTTCACACACCGACTTTCCCCCAGCTGTACTTCCACTGGTGTTTCCTGGAAAAACTAGTTTTTTTATTTCTCGTCTTTTATAGATGTGATGTAGTTTCATAGTGATTTGAAAAGCACACCTATTTAAAGTTTGTGAGACTGCTTTCTCAGTTACTGTCCCATTTTTGAGAGGCTGATACTGTGATACAAGTCCTCATGGTAAAATGAATCCAACATATTTAGTGGTCACAAATGTTTGCTTAATCTTTGAATATTTTATTACAGTTTAATAAGGAACTTATCTCTCTGTTAAAGCAAATGCTTTTTACATCTGTTTCTTAGACATTTGTTTCGTAAAGGTCTTTTAGAGTAGTATGGTTTTCACTGACTTAAAGTCAGCATATTGCAAATGTGTTTCAGTGATGGTAGTTTTAAGTTGGTGGTAAGTGGTAAGTTGTAAGACATTTGGTCATGCATTGATTTGATGTAAGATTCCTTTTATAATCTCTTAATATGTGGCAATGCCATGCAACTACAGCACCTTCCAGAGCTGTAAGAAGTGTGGTTGCCCCCCCCCCACTTTTCCATTCTTTCAAAGGAAAACTGACATTGTCCAGCGAAGTAGAGAAAATTAAATTGCATTGTGAATTTATAATAATCAGACAAATTTTGGGATACATTTCTTACTATGTTATGTTAACACGAGTTGTTTTTAACTAAGGTTGAAAGTCTGTTCAAAGGAGTTATAACACAGCAGGGTGGTCACAAATGGGACTATAAAGTATCACAGCTGCCATGCTGGTCAGACTGCTTGGCAGTCACCTGTTTAATTTGTTGCTGCTTTATCCTTGCCTATGCTGAAGCACAGCTGATGAGAAAGACTTTTCTTGGTAGCACCTCAGGGAATTACTTCAGATTCGGTTGTTATTGACTTCTTTTGGGTGAAAGTTATTTCCTCTGTAACAAGGGGGTTTATTTCCCCTTTCTTAAGTTGGTTCAGTGAAACTTTGCAATCATATTTCCTACATTTTTTATAACAATTTCATTACTAGAGTAGGTATTACTGCTTCAAGTCACAGCCCTAGTTTGTGTTTTGTGTTTCTTATCTTTTAATGTGTTGCTTTAAAAAAAGACCCCCATACTGCTTTTAAGTTACTGCTGATTTTTTTAGATGGATTCTGATTTTAAATCCTCAAATAGATTGTGGAAGTGTGGACAACAGGCAACTTAAAGATTTTACCTGTGACTGTCTCTGCAAAAAAACACCGGTGAAACTTTGGGGGAAAGCTTTTTAAGGCAGATTTGACAATTTGATCTTTCCAAATAAGAATGAATGTTCTTGAGGATAATTAGCTCTTCATTTTCATTTTACTTAATTTTAAATAAGACAGTTATGGCTGCTTGCGAATTAATGAAGTCAGTTTAAAAACTGTAGATCGGTCTAATGAGTCTAGCACAAAGACTGAGCAACTAATAACTTGCTTCAGAAGGAAGAAAAAAAATAAAGCCACAAAGACAGACATTTTCTTGAGCTGTCCCAAGTTTAGATTTTTACAATGTGAAGATACCTTAACCTAATTGAGTGTACAGAGAATTAAGAAACCAGTTCAAACAGAAATAAATTGTGCTTCATCAATTCACAAAAGGATTTGGTGAGTTGGGCCTCATCTGTGCCTTACGTACCTGGTGGTACTTGAATAGGATCACAAACCATAATTTCTAGCTAGCAACTTCTTTATTCTTTTTTCATATCCAGTTGGATTCTCATTCATTGTAGTTTCATTTTCCTTGTGATTACTCCTTTTCTCCCAACACAACTGTCATATCCTGTATTCAGTATTTTTTTAATATTAGAGTTTTAAAACACACATTCTTGTCTTCAGTTGCTGTTTTCTAGATTTGTGTCTGAATATTCATACAAAAAAAACCCCACTCGAGTTACTGAAATATCTTTTAAATTTCAATTAATAGTTCTTAATGTCTCTTGTTGGTATTTGAATTATGTGTTTTATGGAGATGAGTGCATCTTCTGTTCTTTTTTCTTTACCGTGCCAGCTTTGATTAGAATTGCTTGTGCAGAAAGTGAAGGTTGGATTTTAAATACAGTTGAAATACAGAATTAATTACTTAAATGTGAAGCCTAAATTTGGTAACAGCTTTGGGACGCTTGACTTTTTTTTTCTTTTTTTTTTTTTTTTTAGTAAACCAAGTTGCTCTTATGGATACTTTTGTATGAATTGGGGAGCTTTTGTATTGTGAATACAAGGAGGGGAACAATCTAGAATAGCAGTCACCAGTAGTCTTCTACCTTCAGAAATGTAGTGCACTGTTTTTTCCGAAGCTGTCAGTGGGAACAAATTAAATTAAGAGTATGTGTATCAGCCTGTTTGCTCCAAGTGATGTGATTTTTTTTCTGACTTATTTTTTTTTTTTTTTAGGATTGAGGGCACAATATTAAATATTATTTGCATTATTGATTTGAAGGTGGAAGTGGTTAAGAATCTTCCAAGAATAATGCCGAAATTTTACTTTTCTCAAGATCTGTAACTTGCTTGAGGTGCTTTTTGTTAAATGTTTTTGAAGAGAGACTGGCTGGCTTTTATCCACGGATTTGAAAACCGGTAAGGTTTTTTAAGGTCGTCATTTTAATGGACCAGAATTTGTTGTTGCATGAAGAAATTATAAGATGGTTTTGAATAGAAGTACAAGATTTAGTCAAAGTTAGATTAACCTTCCCTTAGACTACTGAAATAAAATGAACTGGAAAAGCTCTGGAAAACAGATTAAGACACACTTGAAAGCGCAGATTCACTTAGTGCCGTTCTTATTTTAGGGTATCACGGTGTTCAAAACTACTGGAGAATCTTCATGAGTAATTGGTAATTAACTGAAGTAAAAACTTGCTGCAGGAACGTGTGGGTTAGTTTCAGAAAATCCTGTTAAAACTGCAGTGCAGAAAGAGTATCTCATTTGGCGAATTTAGTGCTGTGAAGTGACTGAGGAACTCTCTTCCCGTTTAGTCCCAAAGTGAAATGGCAACACTTGCAAGTGATCAGACTTTGGAACCTTTTGTAAGAGAAAATGATTTCTCAGCCAGCCTCTAAACTTGTAGTCTGTGTTGGCAGGGATTTGTGTCTGACCGTGGGATGTGGAGAGGAAAAGAGACAGGTCTTGGCTTTGCTGACACTCTGTAGCTGGTTAAGCGTTGTCATTTATGGCCTATTCTCCTGGGTTTGCCTTTGTTGTATTAGATATGTTTCAGGTATTTTCTGTTTGTTGTTCTTCACTTCATAAAACAGTAGGATGAAAGTTAAGGGAGAAATACTTCTGTAATGAGGTTCTGTACTAGATTCTTGGAGGTGGGTTTCCAATTTTAGCTTTTTTACTGAAAGCACAGGCACCCAAGGAACACTAATTTAAATAAAGCTGTTCTTGTAGGTACAAAATTATATAGATAGCTTTCAAACATAAGATTAAAAATAACGTGCATATTCTTCCGTAATTACACCCATGTCTAGGTCTAACACTGTTGTTTAAAAACCCTAATCTTATGAAATATTTTTAGTAGTGTCTACTACCAAGGAGGACCTGCAAAGTATATAGTTTTATTATTTTCTGGTATACTTTCTTAAGGTTTTAAAATTGAAGAAATGGTAGAATTATGCAGTTTGCTTTCATTCCAGATGCACTAATCTTAACCTGAAGCTCGGTATGAAATTTTCCATCAGATAACCATTTACATTGCATTTCATATGTAAGTTAGAAATGTATCCTAGGTATACTGGTATAAAAATGCCGTGCAGGATTTGGTATGAAGTGGGAAATCTGGGAGCAACTTTTAAAGAATAATGGTTAAAAATGGTTGGGAAACAAATACAGTTGTTTAAATTACAACCAGTTCTACAGATTCAACCTAGTATTTACTCCCTTTTTTAATCTTTGAAGTGCTTCATTCCAAATGGAGGGGGTGGGTGGGATGTGAAGTTGAAGCAGATCTCTTTTGCTCCCAGAGAGTGACATAGTCAATGTCAGTCAGGAAAATTTTGGACACAGCAGAAGTAAGAACGTCTTTCAGGCCTCTTGTATAGGTTGGTTTCACAAGTGAAATACTGCCAAATAGTGCACTTCCAGCTCATGGGAATGAGAAATAGTGTAATAATTATGGCAGTATGGCATAATTGCCTATATCAGGAATTCACAAAAATGCCTGAGTAGTGTCAAATGATTATTGTCATGTCTGGTTTTCAGCACTGAAAAAACAATGCTTCAGTCTCCTATCTCAATTTATTTCATTGCCTATGAAATATAAAAGGAGTTTACCAGCAAACTTGAGCACGTACCTCTGTGGCACAAGCAACTGTTATAAGATACTTGAATGCATGGAATAAAGTGCAAGGAAAGAATGCATAGGTTGGTTTTGAGTTGGTTTGGGTTTTTTGAGGTGGGGGGGGATACAGATGTTGGAGTGATTTCTTTTAACTTTCTCTGATATTGTTTCAAGACTTTTTTGTTTGATTTTTTTTTTCTTCCAGATCTAGTGTTAATTGCTTGCTTGCTTAGATAGAACTGCTTGATTGATTTGTGGGAATGCCATTAATGCCAGCATAGCTCCTATATCTTTTCATCTGATGGCAATTTAACAATATTTTTCAGTATGTTTTACCCTAGAAGCTATGTTTTTAATGATAAAATCAATTTGTGAAGCCCTGAAGGGGTATACAGTGCAATATCATCTTGTTTGCTTATAATTATACTAAATGGTGAATATATGAAACCAGAAAAAGATTCAGACAAGTGTAACTGTTCCTCCACTCCACCACTAGTGGCACTTGTACATTGTGTTAAATTAGACGTAGACATTTTTGCTTATTGTTCTCATACATTTGAATTCTGCTGCCCTTCATAAGGGAGAAAAACTAGGATATTTTGATGGAGTAAACTAAAATAAAAATTCCAGATAACTAACCTGCTTCAGACATTGATCGTAATTTTTCTTGGCAACGCTTTCATGCACAGGCTGGATTTAATGCTCTGCTTTGTTCTTGGTAAGAACACTGCTTTTAAATTAATACTGTTACATAGATGGGAACATCTCTTTCTGCTTATTGGGTCCTGGACTGAGGACAGAGTATGGTATGCTGTCCTATGGACACAAGATATCCATATCCTATGGCTATGTAAGTAGCTTACTCTAATGCACTGTGAAACTGCAGCTGGTGAGTTGCAAAGGGACAGCCAGCTGCTACTTATATAGTAACATCTCCCAAATGAGCAAATGTTTGCTTTACTGTGCCACTTTCAGCTAGATGTATTATATGTGAATGATACAAGATTTCTTTTGCTGTAAAGACAATAATTTTATGAGAAATACTTGCATTTTGTGAGCTGTAAAACAACTCTCCCTAAAAAAAAAAAAGGGGGTGGCAAATCTGAGTGTTTCTCCTAGATGAACTTTTAAAAGTACTGCTGTAAAATCTTTTGAGGTAAATTGCAGGTAATGAGTGCCCTATACTTTTCTTCTTAGTTTACCTCATGCAGCTGAGTCTTTAGCGGACGGTGATTTTGCTGTGGGCTTGATGCAAAATAGCTAAATGCTTACTGCAAAGAGTCCCAGTGAGTGTATTCCACAGTGCAGGAAAACAAAGTCCTGATCTCCAGCGAAACACTTCCTGTTGTGTTCTTAACGGCTCTATCGTAATCAATTGTTTATTACTTAAATAAGTTGTCTAAGGAGAAGCTGAATTGCGACAGATTGTATAGTAAAATTCAGCCCTGTACTGATCGTATCTATGAAATTTATTTAACTATTGTGTACTTTAAATTGAGTCTACTGAGTACTGTGCTATCCATAAACATTCAGTGCAAAAGTCATGTAAGACTTCGTCACACACACATTTCCCTTTTTGTAACTGTTGAAATAAACAGAGGTATTTCTACATTGTCCAACCATTTTGCTTTTTTGAATGCAGCGACTGTAGAAAAGGAATTGCTTCATAAAATGTGTTCAGGTTTTAGAACAGCACTTGAAAAAAATTTGTTTTCCAGATTTCTGCCTGCCATGAACTGAGTTTCACAAGGATTTTAGCATGCTACAACAGTAAAGAGAGAGGGTTTTTTGTGAGCCAGGTAAGAGAAACTGAAAGCAGGCAGCTGACTTCGGCAAAATGTTGTTTTCATTCCTGACTTCTGCAAGGGAAGGAGTCGTTACGAAGCCTTCTTTAACTTCCATTAGTAACGACCTTTGGCTTCATGCCATTTGTGTTACAGAAAATATAACTTTAATGTGTATTGACATTTCTGTCCTTTTTTGTATTTATGTTTCAGAGAAAGCATGAGAATGCATCTATCTTGACTAATGCGTGGTCTTGTTCTCTCTAGGCCTTGGGAAGGGATTGCCTTTTTGTTTTTCATGCCTTCAGGAATTTGAGGGTGTTTTTTGGTTTTGTTTATCTTTAATTCTGCTGCCAGCTTTCCTTCATAGCTGAGATAATATTTTCAGTATGCTAATGAAACACTATCAACATCTAGGTACAGTAATCTGTTCCTGTCTACCTGTTAAATGTTGAAAAAGTGACATTCGTTTTGATAGTTTTGCAAAGCAGGAAATTACAGCCTTCTTATGCGTTGTCAGAAACTTCAGTGGCTAGAGCAGGAAGAGCTGCTGAGATCCCTAGGAACATGCTCCAAGATACAAACACAGTGTTTCTGTTTTAGCTTCACTGCTTGTGAGGAAACTGATTTAACTGAGCAGTTTTTTTTTCTTTATAGTCTGCAGTTATTCATAATCATCTTCTGATTTGTTTAGGTATGACTTGTAAGTAATTTTTTAACAACCCATGGTGCAATCAGACCTTATTTCTAAGAATTCATTGCTAGTATAGGGACCCCGGGGAAAGCCTTCACGAAATGAAACTTGCCTGCCTTCTCTTCTGAGCGATATGTAGATGATAATACTGACAGATCTGTTTGTAGAGTGACTGCTTGCATGGACAGCTTCTTTTAGAGCCTTAACACAAAGCATAGTTGTACAGTTTCTCCTCCTTCCCTCCCCAGAAGGTCAAGTAGGTCATTTGGGATTTTCCATCTGCCAGTTTGATTTGAGTGAAACTTATTCATTGAATACATAAAGCATTTTATGGCAATATTGGATGCCCTAAGTATTATTTCTCTTGCCTCCTCATCCATCTCCCTTCCTAAAGGGGAAAGAAGTTTTAAGGAAAGCTAAGGTAGTAGATTACGTATATTACTAGGAAATGCTAACTCTGTAACTCATGACAATATATATTGGATTCTGTAGTTCTCCGCATTGGGAAAATTACTTGGGTTTTGTAGTTTAAATGCAGTTGTACATAACGGCATTTCTGGTGTTAGATTTTCTGAACATTCAAACAGTGTGATTTCTTGTGATGTAATCAAGGACATGCAAGGGCTTGCACCTAAAGAAGTTAAAGACTCTTAAGATAAACTTATTCAAAGCAAAAATAGGGAAAGCAAAGCCTGTACTTTGTGGACCAATTAGTTTTCTTAATACTTCAGAGGGTACCGGAGCACTCTCCTTTTTGACTTATCTACAGGAACAGATTTCATGATTACAACTTTTTAAAAATTGCCTTAGGATTTCAAATGAAAGGATTGAACTCAAGGGTGTGTGTGTGTTCTTATAGGAATTCTTTTTTTTAAGTTACTGTATTTCCAGGCCTTCAATTTTTTCGTTTTCTAACAGTGGGGTTTGTTCCCTGAGCTACATTTGTAAACAAAGGTGTCATTGGCCTTGTGGCCAAGAAGGCCAATGGCATCCTGGGGTGCACCAAGAAGACCGTGGCCAGCAGGTCAGGGGAGGTCATCCTCCCCCTCTAGTCTGCCCTGCTGAGGCCGCATCTGGAATACTGTGTCCAGTTCTGGGCTCCCCAGTTCAAGGACAGGGAACTGCTGGAGAGGGTGCAGCGAAGGGCCACAAAGATGATTAGGGGACTGGAGCATCTTTCTTATGAGGAAAGGCTGAGGGAGTTGGGTCTTTTTAGTCTGGAGAAGAGAAGACTGAGGGGGGATCTCATCAATGTTTGCAAATACTTAAAGGGAGGGTGTGAAGAGGATGGGGAACAAACTCTTTTCAGTGGTGCCCAGTGATAGGAGAAGAGGTAACGGGCACAAACTTAGACTTAGGAAGTTCCATCTAAACATGAGGAGGAACTTCTTTCCTTGGAGGGTGGCAGAGCACTTCAACAGGCTGCCCAGAGAGGTGGTGGAGTCTGGACGCCATCCTGTGCAACCTGCTGTAGGTGGCCCTGCTCTGATAGGGGGTATGGACCAGATGATCTTCACATGTCCCTTCCAACCCCTAACATTCTGTGATTCTATGATGTAAATTGGAATAAACAATGTGCATTTACCTCCAAAATATATCTAACAACTTTCTGTACTACAGTTAATGTCAGCTGTCATCTTGCATTTTCTGGTATTGTGTGCTGGGTAAACTTCTTTATGTTTTTTCTTTTTCCTTGAGGTCAGCTCAACTTCTTTTAAACACCTCTGGTCATTTCATGTGGTGTGCTTTTGGTTTCTAGAGTGCAGTTTACATTCAAATAAGCAGATGAAAGCATACAGCAGATCAAAAATCAATTGGGCAAATTCATGTGGAGGCATCCTCCTCTGACTCCTCCCTGAAGCCACACATTGCTGGTGAAGGTGGGGAAGAATCTAGAGGGATGAGTTGCTCAGAGGTTGTTCCTGTAGTTTTACCACAGTGTGCACAGGTAGTTGCTGTTTGACGTAGGATACTGGGCTAGGTGGAATTCTGGTTTGGTCTTACAAAGATGCTCTTATGGGGAAATCCTGAGAAGCGACAGACCATGCAGCTGGAAGCCTTGGGAATGCGTAGGGTTTACGGTTGCCTGTAAGCTCTGTTCTTAACTTTATCTTTGAGTCGTACTGCCATGCTTCCATTCAGTCCTGAAAATGTAGAGTTTTCTTCCTACCATAAATAGGAAACAAAGGAAGTAGTTGGTTTTAGGGAGTGACCTCTTAAACACAAACCCCAAAAAAGTAGTATTAATTGCTTTCAGAGTGTTAAGCTTTCCAATACAGCTAATCTCATGGCTGCAGGTCATAACCTCTGCCATCAAGCTGAGTAAATTCAGGTTGAAGGTGAACAAACTTCAGATTCTGGGGGCTGTAGTTCCTACTTCTGCAACTTCCTTTTAATAATAAAACTTTATTCATCCTATGAACTTTAGTCTCCAGTGTGGTAAATTCCATTGCTGCATGTGGCACGTTGTCTCTACTGGAATAAATCTGTATCACAGTGTATGTGTACCATGAAAATGGAAGACCTTACTATTGTATCTTAAAAGACTGACTTGACTTGTCTTTTAAGCTGAAGCTTGTTTGTCAGAAATGCCAGCCTGTCTGTTTTCCTGGGAAACTGTTGCAGGACCATTTTATGAGCTGGATTGGAGATCAAATCCAGTTCAACAGTTCCATTTTCTCTTTTCCAACTTCAAGTTTCAAAATGTGTAGTATTGATTTTTGTTTGTTTTTTGGTGTTTCTGTTTAAGTCAGATCCACATCAAAAGAATAGAAATGAATAATTGAGGTAGGGAGTAGGAAACTCCGCAAACTGACATTGCTGCTGGGAAGATGGTACAGGGAACTGTTTCAACAGGTAACCTATCCAAGTTAGGATAGCTTCTGGCCCCTTCTTCTGATGTAGTGGCATATATAGCTGTTTATTCAGCGCTTAGGTATTTAAATTACCTAATGTATTTCCAGGCTTGTTATCACTGTAGTGCTAATGTTAGTATTTGATCTAAGAGTATTCTAGCAGCAAATTCAAGATCCTACTTGCATATAAATATTTTATGGACTCATTGCTGCTGGATTATTATTTTTTTAAATAGTGTGTTTTTTCATGCTTAAAAGGATCTTAATCTATAAAATATAAGTGTTTATGGCTGAGATTTAGATCCATAACCAAACTGAAAAAACATAAATGCCCACAGCAGCAGTAACTTGGATATGGAATAGCAGATGGGGGAGTGATAAAAATGAAATTTGGATGTCTTGCTTAAGTGGGTTTGCTTTCAGCTGAATCTTGTGAAAAATTAACTTTTTTGCTTTTCATTTCTGATAAATTTTTAGGAGCTGCTTAGTAAAGAAACAAAAAACTTACAGTTTTTGCTTTTTCTCTGTTGTCTCATGGAATAAATTCTCAGTAATCTCCCTAAACCTCCAGTTTTGCAAATGTTCTATCTGACCAGCAGTTTGATAGCATTCCCTGGAATTCAATTCAGCTTTTTTTAAAGCCTGCGTTATAATGCTGAAGTACCTTAATATCTCTGTCACATAGGGCTAGTAGATTGGAAGGTTTTAGAACTTTGTTGCAGCACACTGTGAGCTGTTTCATGTAGCAAAAAATGCAGTACTTCTGATTTTTATGTTTTATGATCTAATTCAACTCTGCCCCATAGAGTAGACTTTACGTGTCCAATTTCCCTTTCGTGGAGTACCACCTGTAGCTGGAATATTAAAAATAAAATTGTCAGCTTTACTTGTTTTGAGTTAAAATTCAACATTTCTATTTAATTGAATTTGTGTTTTCTAATGAGCTAGCTTGGGAATATGTTATGTCTTTTATTTATACATGACAGGTCTTAAAAGATTAATTACATGGGGGTTTTTTTAATAGCCTAACATGAATATTTCTTAATAAATTGAACTTTGGGAAGTTGAATTTAAAATTGCCATCGGGAAGTAGTTATTTTGGACTGAACTACATAAAAAACAAAGCTTTCAACTGAGGCTTCAGTTTGAAATCTGGTGCTTTCATGTAGTAGCTAGCTCTATGCCGGCAATATATCATCTCTAACTACCTCTTCCCTGGAAAGGGGAGCACAGCAGTCTTCAGGCGTCTAAATGCCTGTTGCACACTGCTGTAACTGCATTTTCTCATTCATACTTGAATTAAATTTAAGCATGTCATTTTACAGTAGCATGGACACCTAGTCTAACTGTGTGTGGGTATATTCTACCCAGTGCTGAATTTTGTGGTACATTGGTTGCACTGAGAGTGTTAGGTGGCAATTGTGTTGTATCGCTCTAGAGCAGGTAAGTGTGACTGTAAGCAAGACCATGTTTTCCTGTTTTTGCCCCATGTATTGGCAGCAACAAAATTTAAGATGGAGTATGTTCATTTTATGATCCCTTCATAAATGAGACACTCATACCAGGGACTAACACAGTTTACGTGTTTTTCCATAGAGCTTTAACTTGCCCTGCAAGACCTTTCTTTAAAAACAAAAAGCAAAGCCACCCCACCCCCCCCAAAAAAATGCACAGCAGACCAAAAAATACTTCTTCACTTCACAAAAACAAAAATATTTAGGGATCATGTAAATAAAATCTCTGCCCTTCAGGACTGAAATTTCTCTTGAGCTGTTTCCAGTAAAATGCAAAAATATTTTCAGTTCCGCTGCTGCCTGAATCATACTTGCTAATTCCTAATTGTTCTTGTTAATCAGGTGGTGGTAGTAGTGACAACTAGGAAGCAGAGGAATATAAGCAAAATACTTGTAATCTGGCTTTCCCTTATTTCAAATGGCTTCAGGATGGTAGCACTTGGCCATGTTATTTTTTAGGGAGGAATGCTGAGAAATGTAGAAAAATGCTCAGGTGAGCATTAATGCTTCATGGTAGCCTGACCACATGTTTTATATCAGTTTTTGAAGTTAGTTTCTTTGGGTGGGGACGCAGGGATGAAGCAAGGAAACCTTGTCATGGCTGTACAAGAATACTTAGGCATTGTGAACTTCATGTGTCAGCATCCCAGCACTCTTCCTTGTATTGGGAATATTCATGAAAGTTTTTTAAATGTAAGTTTATTGATAGTGTCAGAATTCCAGAGAACTGCTCCATTAAATTTCAGACTTGATTTGCACACAATGCTGGATAGAAGGTGGATGTTTGAGGATTGCATTGATGAGCTTATGCAAGTAGTCCACAAAAGCCTAGTGTATAGTATTGCAGAACAAACGCAATCTTTGTTTTTTGGGCTGTGTGGGAGAGCAATTTAAAAATCTGGAAGTACACTTGTGTGTTAATGTTGTGTCTTTTTTTTTCTGTGAAGCCATGTACTTCACTGAGTGCTGCTATCTCAGCTGAAGCAATGCTTGAGGGTACTGCACAAGTAGTTAATAACCACTTCCTGGCTATACCTTTCAGCGTCCTGTAGCATGGATGAATTACTGCATGGCAATTCTTAACCAAATTTTCCGTGGTTGCTGGTTCCTGGCTTGGAATCTTTCTTGCAATTCTGCTTTGACTGTCATGATTGAAAAGGGTGAGTGGGCCCCAGGCTTATTCTATCAGCTACCTGAAAAATGGTCTGAGTAGTTGGAAGGTCCTATGTGACTGAAGAAAAATTATCACTGGTCTTAAGTGGTAACTGGTACCTTAACTGATCAACAACATACAGGCTTACAGATTAGCTTGAATGCTGACAGTCAATTTCTGATGAAGCAAGAAGTTTAAATGGGCAGATAGTTTAAAAGAAGGGTCTGACATCGTGCACTTGTAAAGTACTAAATATTTATTCCATCTCTGATGATTGTCAGTATTAAATATTTATAACAAGTCCTGAATAAAGCCAAACTCGAATTTTAAGTGCGTAATTGTAATTCCTTTTCTTAAGTTCCTTTATTAAGGGGATCTAATACGTATGAGAGAGATCGATCTTTGTCATTGAAAACATGTTTCCTCTGCCTGAAGTATACACATATCTCCATATTTCTGTGCTCTAGATAATTATCTTAGAGATACACTTGGCATGCATCACATCAAAAATGCCTTTGGGGCTTATCTTACAACCAATGCTGGTGAATACCGTTCTCGATGAGCAAATAAATGTGTTTTTTTGATAATCATACTTATATTACATTGTAAGACTACTTCCTTTTCTGAGACAATGGTTGTTTCTTTTCTGTGCTTGTGTGTTAGGATAAATGAAAAAGCTTTCTTACAAGTCACTTTAATGTGCTATCTGTCCATGGCAGTACAGAAAACTATTTGAGTGCTGATGTTGATATTTTTGAAATAAGTGCTTTTGAGATTTTTTGACAGTTTTGATTGTCTGACTTTTCATAGTTTTTTGAACTCCCTTGTATGTCCACAAAACTTGTGTGCCATGATTGCCTGTACTTACTTCCATTTATAAACCTAATAGTTTTCACGGCTTTTTTCTTCTTTCCCTGGTTCTTTTGGATCAATAAAAAGATGACACTGGTAAATTTAGCTATGCTGATTTTGCTTAGCAATAGCATATAAAAGTTTGAATTACTGTTGTAGCTCCTTCTCAGCTGAAACCCATACAGTTACCTTAGGGAAGAGATCTCAGAATGGAGTTATGAACTGGAATTCCTCTTACTTAGTTATGCTGCTGATTAGGAAGCACAATGAAAGATTAACTCTCCAATTCTGGAAAACCTCCCTCCATTCCTCTTCAAAGGGTTTTTTAACAGCAGGGAGCCATTGGTCGTCAGCCTGCCAAACATAGATACAGTTGGCATGATCTAGAGTTCATTACTTATTTTAAAGTATTACAACTTATTTTCAACATATTTTGTGGCCTCAAAGTCCTGCATAAGGTTAGAGATGGATTTGTTCCAACTACCATATGCATATACCAGAATGTTTAAATAATGCAGTAGTGGGAGATGGGTGAATATCAGTGTAAGTTTAGTTGTTTCACAGTGTGGTTTATTTTGTCCTGTTGCTTATGTCTTTTAACTTTTCTGTACTTCCTTAGATACAGAATTGTTTTCAGTGTTGAAAGTGGCACGGTGATGTAATCAGCACAGAGATGATACTTTACAAATTTTTACAAAACAATCACTTTACACAATCTCTTGTAGTTGGCAAGCATGGGAATCCTAAAAACTGCTGCCCTTGAATCAAAAATGGCTGTTTAATTTCAAAAATAAATGCAAGAAATGAGAAGTAGACAAAGCATTTTCTGGTAGACAGCTGAAAAGGCAGAAGTGAAGGCACTCCCCCCAGCTCCCCCATTCAAAATGTTATCTGATGACTTTTGGCAGGAAGTGTAGTTTGGGTTATTTTTATTTTATTTTTCTCTTGCTGCTTTCCCTGTCATGATTACTGAAGCGATTGGTCTACAGAACTGGGGTGTGTGGTCTAAGTGGGATGCAGGGAGCTGGAGTGTAGAGCTGTACATATTGAGCACTGATTTTAGTAAGCAGAGAGAGGACAGAGTGTTCAATGGCCTACAAAACCTGATGAAGGTTGGCAGTAGTCCACTGGAAGTCAGTGTCTGAACTGAAAGATGAAGGTAACAAAAGCATCTTTATTCATTATCAGTGTCTTTAAACCAAGACTTGGCACTTTATGTCAAATACTGTTACTTTTTCATGAACCTGGACTTAGTAGGGCCACATACATGACACTAAAAATAAATTAACTTTGCTTGTTTTATTTAAGATTGTTTCACAGACAGGAAAAGTGATATCCGGCTGATGCAATAGCTTTTACTTCTTACACCCTCCCTCAAATACTGTATAAATGCTTAATACTGCTGCTAGTTGCTGTTGCACAGTATGTCTTGATGAAATTAGACTATTCCTTTTCATATATTAGCATGTTTTATATAAATGTAATATCTGTCTACATAATTTCATGCTCACGCATCTTTCTAGATATATGTGATGTTAATTTTATCTTTTTATGGTGGGGTGCCCATGGTTTGTGAACCTGCTTTTCCCAGGTGCTTACAGGAGGATGTTGTGCCTAGGAGCCTGGGGAGGCAATGACTAAACTGAAACTTGAATGCAAAGCCTTTCTGATCAAATTCTGTTCACATGGAACACTGTTTCTGTCCTCAAATCACTGGTGACAAGCTGGAACTCTTGTAAAGTGATGCTTCTCTCTAATTATGCTTTCAGACTGCAATGTGAATGTATCTGCAATTTTTATGTCAGTTTTTAAGTAAATATTGAAGATACCCTTTTACCTTTACTCAGGCCCATATCAACAGAGTGTAAGCTCACTGCAATTTTACACGTAGAGTATGTAATTTGTATCAAGAATTCTATTTCTAAAGTATGTAATAGTATAAATTAAAAGCAAGTACAACATTATAAGTGAGATATGAATGCAGCAAAGTGGGGTTTTGTTGTTGTGGGGTTTTTTTTAAATAAAATCTCTGTCAGGAATACACTGAGGGTGATAAGAAAAAATGGTGTATTTTTGTTACGAAGTAGTCCGGATACTTGCTGTCCTGTAATTAGCTTCCTTGCTTTGTTATCACAGACCTATTTGGTTATTATGCAATATTTTTTTATTGCTTGCTAACTACATTGATTATTTTAATTTTTTTTTTAATTTGCCTCACTAAATACTCCCCCCTCATCAGATAAGATTCCTGCACTTTTCTCTTTATACTGTGGATTTTAAAGAAGCTGAAATAGGAGTTACTGAAACTGTAACCATTTTTAGCCATATGCTTGCAGAGGTTTTGAATGCCTTTTCCTGTCATTTTTTTTGTCATGCTAGCTTGTTGTTATCTTACAAAAATAAACATTTGTAATGGTAGCTGCCATTGTTAAAGTGGGTGTAGGTACTCTACACTCGGCCTGTGTTAGATTAGTTGACAGATAATCACCGAGAGGTCTCCTTGTTGCACAGGGAGGCAGTGCGCTGCCTGTGCAGCACAGAGCACTCCGTATACGTACGCGCAAGGGTGTTAGGTGTATGAGAGCTGAGGAACTGAAGAGCCTAAGTCTGGGTCTTCACGGTGAGAGCCACTTCACCTGTGACTTTCAGCTGATAAAAAAAAAATATGCTGCTCACTGCGGATGAACCGTAAGTGGGTGAAGGGTTCTAACGTGTTGCTATAGGGTTGGATTTCTTCACCTAGCAGTCATGCAAGATAGGCATGCAAAGAATTTTTTACTCCATTTCTGCACCCCATGAAAGCTTTTTATGCCGGAGCCAGAAATATATATGGAAATGTTTAGTTCTTTTTGGGTTTTGGAGCAAAATTCAGTGTATGCATGAGTCTTCACAGAGCAAGGTCGTTTTGAATGGGTCTCTGAGTGTCAGTGATCAAGACAGATACCTCTTTAACAAGGTGTAGTACTTATTTAGTACAGCTCATTATTCATGTTAGTATGATTTTTTTTATTTTATTATATTAGTTCCCAGTGTGACTCAGATTGATAAATACGTAGACAAGAAAAAAGAAAACAGGAAAAAAAGTGCATAAGCCTAAAAGAAGATTAGTCCCAAATAACAAAATCAGACACAGACAAGATACATCAATAAAAAAACCAAATTGGGATGATTAGCATACTAGGCTTTATGACTCCTAAGTGCTACTTCAGTACAACTAGTAGATGAAAATAATAATGTGTTATAATTGTCAGTAGGGTAGGGTAAGAAACAAACATAAACCTGGTGGTGAGAAATAATGATTTTTATCATAGAAACGTGGCAGTCAAACCATTCTTCAGAAAAGAACAAGACCAAACCTGTTAAACATCTTTCTGGGTCTGTGTCTCTTTCTGTAAGGCCAGAGATTGCTGGGTTTTATAACTTCTTGAATTTAGCTTGAAATCATGTATAGACTTCCTTGTTTTGAAAAGAGTATGTTTTGGTTCTCCATTTGCCTTGCATACCATTTAGTGCCTAACTAGTCATTAAGACTTAAAAATTTGTCTGTTTGTATGTTAAGTTTCTTTACTAGAAAGAACACGTTTATAAGCCTTTAATTTATTTGCTCTCATATGTTGTTTTATTTTTATGATCATCTTTGGCTGAGAGAACTTTAAAATTCTCTTTCCAGCAGCAATTCTGGAACATTTGGTATCTGTTGATAATTCTGCTGGTTTGAATGGTGCCAGAATGGTCTGAATTCCCTTTCTCATTTATAACTCTTCCAGAAATTATTTAATAGGTTATAGCTTTTGAAATTCTATGTAGCTCATCCTATCTGAGTTAATTGTTTGTATGCTATCTTATGTCTGCCATTCTAATGGGAGGTGGAGAATGTGTATGCACATTTATCAGCATATCCCTATTATCTTAATCTGATTCAGACTATAATTTTTCTTTTTTTATAAAATACCTGATACTCTTGTCTGGGGCTGGGGAGTTAAATTGTCTAAGAAATTCTTTATCACATGCATTACATGTGGAGACGTTCTACTCTGCTCTGACATCCAATATGCAATAAGCAATTTCATTTTAAAGTAGGACAGACACTTCACTCAAAGTAATGTGAATGTTCTCATATACCAATCATATGGACATATAATACACACATATACACATATAAAACAACGAGTTTGTTTTGGACTTCTTTTTCGGGTTTTATCATACTTTAATCCCATCTTTCTGTTAATACCTTCAGACTTCTACATCAGCGAGGACTGTATTCTGGCCTTACCCTTCCTATATCTTAGCCAATTGCATTTCACCTAATACTCCTGTTTTGGGGTATGACAGGCTTAAAGAATCCGAATCCAAGAGTCAGTTTGGTGCCTAAGAGATTAAACTGCATACTGGAAGTGAAGAATTTGATTCTGTTAAACGGGGAGTTGACTTAAGTGATCTATGACCAAGTGAAAACTTGGTCTTGCACTTGAGCAAGAGATAGGAGGGCTAACCTGGGGGAAGAAAAACTCCCTAACACCTATGTTTGAGATCTTATAACCTGGTGCAGATGAACTAATCATATAGTTGACTGTCAGTGAGCACTGATATTCCAGTCCTTTTAATGACATTACTGCTGATGTTGGAGGGAGGCCTAGTAGTATGTTGCACCGGGATGGGGACAGGACTTGTGTATTCTCCTCAGTTGCCATAAGGTGAGCTGGGCATACTGGATTCTGTTCTCTGTAGTGATGCTGAAGTTTGTCATACAGGAATAAACTTGTGAACCTTTGTGTAAGCTGTATTATCACACTTCAGATACATTAGTCCAAACTAATAAAGAATAGCGCCAAAATCTCAAAGTATGGCTAGGTGGCTTCAGAGCAAGCAATCCAACCAATGCTTTACATCTTTAAAGGAGGTGGATTTGACTTCGTAGGAGCTAGAAAATCCAAACAGATAATCTAGCTCTGTAACTTTAGACATCCATCTTCGGAGATTTGAGCCCTCATCACTGAGGGGATGATCCTGCTTGACCAGGGCCTGTGAGGTTCCACGGAAGGTGATGGCTCAGTCTGTGGATTCCGAGCTTTGGTTGTGAATATCGTGCTGTTAACAGTAAAATACTCTCTTTGACAAATGCGTCTTTTGACATACTAGTCTTGAAGAGAGATGCTCGATAAAAAGGAGAGAAGACAAGGAATGCAACAAATTTGGCCTAAATATTGGTTATTATGAAACTAGTAGAGGTATAGGCTCAATAGTTTTCATTTTAGAGCCAAATCACAGAATGGTTTTTCTTTCATGTTTTCACATTCTGTATGAGTTTATTTCCCTTTTACAGAAAAATGCTGGAGGAAGTAGGATATGGTTCAGCTTTAAAAGCTCGATGTAAAGATGCAGTGGCTGTCACCTGATGGTGTTTTCCAACAGGGGATCTCTAACTGCAGGCTTGGGTCCTCAGGGCAGCAGGCTCTGCAGGAACCTGCTGGGTGTTACGTTTCTCTGTTCAATTACATCTGGGCACCATTTACACTTATTCTGTATTTGTATAACATATAAATGTATTTATAGTTTAAAAGTCCGTTTCAAAATGTATGTAGAAGATACAAACTTATTTGAGGTAAGTAGAAGGGTGTTTCTAATGCAGAATGGTTGTTATTGATTCATCTAAGTGAGATAAGAAAGTGGCAATTTTTTTAATGTGAGTGAAAGACAAACAGGATGTAACCTAGCACTCAATATATACTCCTTGTGAGCTTCAGTGGATGGTGTGTTGGCCAAATGAAGATAATAGCCTGCATTATTCTGAAGGGAAGGTGGTGAAAAGCTACTGGAGAAGCTGATGCAGCGGTGAAAAAGAAATATGATTACTGTTTTGCCTTTTGTGTTTGTCAGGTACTCTCACAGAAGAATAGAACTTAATTTCACACTTAAGTAACATCCCTGTAACTATTTTAGGAAACCAGATTCATTAGTCTCTGAAGTCAATACTGTCTTTAAGTGGCATTTGCTGCCATTTAGTACCAGCTTGAGAAAGTTCCCTGTTAAGTTTTTCATTTTAATAGAATGTGATGTACCTGATGTTTTCTTTTGTTAGGATGGACACAGACTAGTTAGATGATAGATGCCAATGTGGATCAGGAGGAGAGGGAATGGGAGACTGGCAAGAGGACAGACCCTGCCTTGCCCATCTTGATCTGACTTTTTTAGTGATCTTTGATACTGTTAAAAATACTTAATGGCAAAAGGGAAAATGTGAGCGCTACTGGAACCGTTAGTGGCAAGAAATTGTCTAAAACACTAATAGTCGACCTTCTCAATTCAGGGAACAGCTAACTCTTTGTCCCTGCTCCACACACTGAGTGCTGCTCCTCGCATGCCTCTAGGCCAGCTGACTAGCCCAGCATTCTCGGGACCTGCTGAGGCTTAGGTTGCAGGTAGCTGGGTGCCCTTATTCTTAATTCTTGCTTAAAGTTCCCAAAATGAGCTCTGTACATGCCGTCCAAGCTTGCCTCCATTATTGACTGTCACCATATACGGCATCTGCGCTGAGCAGAATATCCAATTTCTCCCCTATTCATTCCTTCTCATTCAGTGCTTTTCCATCAAACCCTGGGCTCTTCTCCTTACAACCTGTTGTTGTTAAATGCAGTGACTGTGCTGGTAGAGCTGCTGCGTCACCACTTTTGTTCAGGAATGTTTCCTGCGGTCATCCATGGTTTAACCAACTGGTGGTGTGCAAGTTACCTTTGCTAAGCTTGCTTCAGACAAATGTAAAAGAAACAACAGACAAAAAAAACCCCCAAACAACAACCGCCATCTCCCTCCCACCCAACCAGCCCCCTTCCACCCCCAAAAAAACCCCACAACACAAAACCCCACCACCACTTTTCATCCTTTTGATTATTTGTGGATATAGAAGATAGTTTCCCTTCTCTTGGTGAATTGACTCTTTCCTGTTTCAGAACTTGCCTCTTTTCTGTTTTCCTGCTGTTAATAAAATCTGTTCCAGCATGGCTATTGGATAAAGCTGTCTGTCCAAATAAGACAGCAGAGAAGTCAAGACATCTAACTGTTTCTAAACATTGAAGAGCACAGGAAAATGAATTTGAGCTATGATTCAGGTTTTGTATATGCACTTTGTAAGAAAAACACTGGAGACAATTAGTATTAAATTCACTGAGCTATTCAGAAGTAAATCTTGCTTGTGTATTTCACAATAGTTTGCTAAACACCTGTATTGCATGCCTTGTTTTAAAATATTGAATCAGTGATCCATAGAGAACAAGTTGTTAATAATCTAACTATTCAATTACTGTTTGAGTCTTCAAAATTAAGACACAGAAACAAAGGACAATGTTTTGTCTTCTCTGTTCCGCAAGATGTTGCAGTAGACTGTTTCCATGCATTAATCTTATTGTATTTAGTTTTATAGTTCATGAAGCAAATAATCCAAAGTGAATAATGCAATTAATGTGCAGACCACTGAGTTCATGCATTAAAAAATGGTATTCATAACACTGTTGAGCTTGCTCAGTACTGTAGAATTACAATTTAGATCAATTTCTTTGGAATTTATTGACTAATACAGAAGCTGGTATAAAACTACTAATAGAAATAACTTAAATCCTTAATACTGCCTTTTTTTGGGGGAAATGTTTAAAAGTTAAAACTTACCTGGAAAAAAGTCTCATATCTTTTTTTTTTTCCTTGATTAATGAAAAGCTGAAAAATTTATGAGCAAAATCCTTGCTTCCTGATGAAGCAGAGAGGGGTGGGCTGTTGAGAAATGTCAGTCTCCCTGGTCCAAGCTAGCATATTCTCTGAGGCTGGGGTTTTTTTCAGCCTCTTCCTTCGCTTTGTCACTGCTGCTCAAATAAAGCACCACCTGGCAGTCACTTAAGTACCTTTTTACCTTGACTCATGAATAGGTTTTGCTGTATGAAGATCAGAATGCTGTGCACCCTGAAGAATCAAGTCCTTGGTGGAATACACTCTGGATTTATTTTTTTTTATTTTGTGCTGAGGTACAGTGATATGGAGACTGGTAACCTAGCTATTGTCATGTAGAAAAACTTCCGCTTGCCTGGAATAGATGAAGAGGCTTGCTTTAGATCAAAAATAACACTAACAAAAAAACCCCTGCAGGTTTAGGGCCACAAAATGAGGATGTCCTGCCGTATGCAGGTGCTTTTGTGCAGCCATAGGAGAAATATTTTTTTCACAGACCCAACAGTGTAAGAATATTTAATAAGTATTTTAGCCTGAGTTAAAATATGAAGTTTTCTTGAGCGCTTCAGAAACTCTATTCTATAAAAATACACATAATTCTTAAATTCTGCAAAAAGATAACCGTGGTTTACAAAGCAAAATCTTTCAGACTCAGTCTTTCCCACCTGCGTGGAGGAAAAGCACAAGAGTTCTTTGTGCAGGCGAGAGTAGATTGCTTTAGCTGTCACATGAGAGGAAGATAGTTGCTTCTGCTTTTTAGAGAACAAGCACAGATTGTGAAGCCTTCACTGTTGTATTACATTGTTCATGAATTCAAGTCCAAGGGCCTCTAAAAGACTTTTTTTATATCAGTTGGGAAGTTAATCATGGTTATATGAACAAATGAAATACTGTGTCATTCTTTCGCTGCTGGGATAGTGTTTTCTGTCTTGTATACAAAGTATTCATGAGACTGAGATGGTTCATGCCATGGAATAACTAATATAAAAAACAGAGTAACTCTATATTTTTAAGTTGCACCTGTACTATTTCGGAGCTGTACTGTTCTTATGCAAAGATTTTTGTCTTTGAGCTGATTTTTTTTTTTTTTGACTGAGGAAAAAATGTAGCTGACCCTTTTTACTCAATAGTTTTTCCCTTATTTTAAACTTTTAGGCACATTCTCTATTTGGATTCTACCTGCTGCTATAATATTTTTTGTTTTAATGAATTATCATTATTTTTTCTTTTTGCCTCTGTTTCTGGAAAGTAATAGTATGGAATTCAATACTGAGACAAAAATAATTTTTATGTCACTTGCACTAGTTTTGACATTAAGCAAGCATTAATGCTTAACCTCTGAAAAAACATTCATTCTTATGTGGATTGTGTTTCTACTTATAAACATTTTAAAGTCTTTAATCACTAGACAGTTCTGAGTGTCTAAAATAGGTTATTAACAGAAAGTTTAGATGTTACTTGAGAGAAAATGTATTTTCTTTACAGTATCCATCTGCTTATTACGTTTCAGCACTGAGCAGGAAGAGTTATTTCCTGCCTCAGAATACTTTATTTCCTTTGTCTCTACAATGGGAGAAAAAAAAATAAAATAACAGGAGTAGTCCTTCTGACTAGCAAAAACTTCTCATTTTTCTAAGCAGGGATTTGTGACAAACGAACCTTATTAATATATTGCTGATGAAGATAGGAATTATAATATTAAGATCATCTTATTGCAATGTATGTTACAGGGAATATTTTGTATGTCATCATACAGTACATAAATGTAGCCTTAACTGCATAGCTAAATGTTTTGAAGCTGAAGATTGCATGCATGAAGGGAGTGGTTGTAACTAAATTCTGATACAGCCTTGTCTTCCACTTTAAGTTGTGATTTTATTTTTGAAATAAAATTTCATTCTGAGAGTTGGCTTAATCAAGCTTGCTTATTATTAAAAGACGGTTAGCTTCAAGAATATGGGTGGGGATCATGTGCTGCTGCTTAAGAATGTGGTTTTCTTGGTGATTTAGCAGATAGCTCAACAGAATCAGGAAATATTCCAGACTGTTCATATTTGTTTTTCAGTGTCTGACAGTATGTTTTGCTTTTTTGTTGTTGCCAGCAATCACAAGCAACTACTTTGCTGTAGGTCAAAAAAGTACAAGCCCAGATGGATTGCACTTTCATTTTATAGATACAAACTTGCTGTGGATTTTTGCGATAATTATAGCTGACTTGAACAGCTTTTGAATCATCAGTCACTCAGAAAGCAGCTCTCAAGGCTGCAAGCTTTACTTTCATGACTTCTGCATCTAGTTAACATACTTACTGTGTATTAGTTTACAAGTCCTTTTTTTGAGGAAGAGGCACTACATATATAGTTTCATGCTTGTGTATCCTATGAAGATGGAAAACTTTCACTATTAATTTATATTAATGTTGTAAATCATTTTAAAATAGTGATTGCAAGCTTTGAAATCCCAAGGAATGCATGAGCCATCACAATACTTCTGAAACCTTTGGTGAGTGACATGACATATATAGGGTGATTTTTGTGTCAATCTAATATTTGCCAAGATCGTCCTTTTTATTGGGTGTCCAGTGTTACAAGCAGTACACGCATTTTAAAGAAATAGCCTTCAGAACAGGTATGCTGCAAATGGTAGACCAAGAAATTAGTCATAACTCTTAAAAGGTTTGCTGCAGTCAGTTGGAAGTAATGTTTTAGCAGCTGCATTGTAAGGAGAGGGAGAACAGGATGGCACAAAGTTGAAGAATGCTGTGGTATTATACTTTAACTAAAATTAATTGTGTTTATGACTCTCTTTTTGCTGTAGTCGTGACATGGAGAATAAAGAAACCCTTAGGGGGTTGCAGAAGATGGATGACCGCCCAGAAGAGCGCATGATCAGGGAGAAGCTCAAGGCAACGTGTATGCCAGCCTGGAAGCATGAATGGCTGGAAAGAAGAAGCAGGAGAGGCCCTGTGGTAAGTGGCACTGATGGAAGCGCAGTATCTGTAACAGCTGTTACAAATAAAAATCCCTTGCATTTCTTTGTACTAGAAATGTCTTTTTCTTAATAATCTGCATACTCTCTTAATTATGGTCCTCCTGTTCATTTTTTGAGCTGTTCAATAGGAAACTGTGGCTGACTTTGTGAAATATATGCATTTATTAAGCTTTATTTTAAAGAAAAAGGCATATAGCTGTGCTATGATTTGTGTGGTTAAAATAACACTGTGACAACACTGCCCTCTAATGTCAACAACAAGAGTAGCTCCTGTTCATTAGGTAAAACTTAAGTTGGAGTGCAAAACTGGAGTGCAAATCACTATCTATAGTGCCTTGTACTCCCTTGATTCTTACAGTTTCATGACTTCACTTTTCCTTAGTTTGAAAATGTTAATTTTTTCTACATATTGTAACGGAAGTGTATGGAATTTTTGCTAGAAGAAAAAACAAACTGCAGTCTCACGAGAACCAGCAAAAAACAAAGCTGAGTAACGCCTTCACACAAGACTCAACTCTGCTAAACTTTGGATGCCAGAGTATTCTGTTAGCCTTTTGGCTAATGCTTTTGTATAAATGATTCAGAAGTGGTTTTAAGAAATTGAAGGCAGATCAAACCTGAAACTTACTAAGCATAGTTACAATTCTATTCAGTCTAATGCTGGTTAATTAATAGCCATTAATTACCTGTAAGTGTAGTTGCATTGGTCAGTGTGACTACCATGTACCACTTAATGGGAGTGCTAATTTAAAGCTAAGATCATCTGATGTAGGAAACAAGTCTTTGGGGACAGCTTTTCTAGAACAGAAAAAAGGGTTCTGTTGGTAGCTTTGTCATGAGAAAGAACGTTGAAAATACTTACAAGTTCACCAAAAAAGCAATACCTCAAAGGGTCAAATAACACAAAACCAGTTCCTACTTTAAAAATTTTTAAATGCATCTTGTTTACTGCATAGCTGAAAATCGTTTCCCTGCCCAGCCCACTTTGCTTGAGGTTTCTGTGGTTTTTTTAATACAACTTCAGATGCTTCAGATTCTCAATTACTACCACTTTACATTTTAAATATTTTCAGGTATTCGCAGCTAGTAACTGTAACTTGTCCATAGGCACATGAATTTGCGTTCTGACCTTCCAGGAAAGCAAAAGTATTTCAGTAATCAGGAGGAGGAAAAAAAAGATGACACTGCTTTTTATACTTCTCCTTTATCCTATCCACTTTCATAATCAGATAGCAGTATATTTAAAAACAATAGCAATAAAGGTTTCTGAAAAGTTCACATTTGCAATGTATTAAATATGGTGACTTCTTAAAGTAAAATGAAAATGAGTACTGCTTGGATCAAGTCTGTAAACGCAGATTTTTATTCTCTTAGTCAGTGCCTAACTGCTAGACCACAACCTCCTCATTGTCCTCTTCTCCCTGTAGCCTGCTGAAACTGAAATGCCATTTCTGGATAGTGGAATAGCTTCAGTTGGATGAGTTAAATGCTTCAGTTTAAAATAGCGTTTGACCTTGTAGATGCAGTCCAAATCAGCAGGTAGAAAAGTACTGCTCTTCCTCCCCATATCCCGAGCAGGGAAAACCTCTTCCATTTTTTTTCCTAAAGCAGAGAACTCTGGAACTTTTCTAGGAGAGGTCTGCTCTGTTAATCTGAAGTATTACTTGGCACTTCCAGCCTTGAGTCAAGCCTCTAAGACATGGAGAATTGTAGAACTAAAACTGAATCTGCCCACTGTGACTGCTTTTAGTTTGATTCCCAGGAGCCTTATTTTTCTCATGCATTATGTGGGTCTGAGAGGCAGGCAGATGAAAGTTGTCTTCCAATATTCCATACCTCAGTGTCAGAATTCAGTGGTCATGCAACAAAGCACTGTATTGGAAGTGTATGTACTCACTCTGCTCAAGCATGGATGTCTATTCATGTAATGCAGCACTGCACAGTGACTTTACTCAGATAGCAGATGTGGGGTGGCTGTTTTACTTGTATGGCAGGCAGAAGACCCAGGTGTGGTTCTTCAGCGCACAGCACACTTTAATTTTGTCATAATGCCTCCAGGTTTAAAGTAATTTTTACTTTGCAACAAGCGTTGTGCTGTAGATATAGCAACCATAGTATTGCTCAACTGATACTGTATATAACAGATGGATCCAGTGATACAGCTCTTAATAAGCAGGCAATGCCTGCAGGAAAAAAAATTCTTTTGGCTCCTACTATCCAAATCGAGGAACTGCTGTCCTTTGAGATACGAGTGACAATTACAGAAGTACTATAAGAATCAAATCAGTTGCTGACACAACTAACACAAGTGGCACAAACGGACAGGAAAAACAGTTCTTGTTTTTATGTTGCATATAGACTAAGAAGATAACCCCAATATAAGAACCTAGGGAAGATGCACAATTCAATTGTCTGGATAATGGCTTAACTATATAATGCTAGCAAAACAAGTTTTGATGAATTTGCTTTGCTTTAGTGTAAAATAATGAATTTGTAATTCTAACACATCGTTTAATTCCTGCAAGGTGGTGAAACCTATCCCTGGGAAAGGAGACGGATCAGAAATGAACAAACTCTCTCTAGAACCTCAAGCTGAAGGACAAAGCACCGCTTCTTCACCTACACAGAAAGGAAGACGTAGTCCTTCTCCTAGTAGCTCGTCTTCATCATCTTCTAGGACAGTTAAATCTGAATCACCAGGTGTTAGAAGAAAAAGGGTATCTCCAGTGCCTGTAAGTTGCAAGCTGTGATGTAATTTTAACTTGACTATATTCTGCAATCTTTTGCTTATACAGGCAATTAATCCTCCCTGTGTAGGGCATGATCCTAATACAAAGGGGTTATGACAGGGTATCATTTGAACGAGATATGCAGAACATATCTCATGTTACATTTCTCACATGTGGAACTTTATTCTCTACTCTTTGGTATGTGTTTTCCTTTTAATTCAGTCCTGCTTTCAATTTTTAATTCTAGGAGGTAAATGAAGAAATACAGATAACTCAGTCGTGAAAACATGTACGTTCTCTTAGCCTGATTTGCACAAAGGTGCTAGTAGTTTTGTTTTTTCCTTTAGTTTTGCATGTCAGTTCTCCAGGCAGGTCTATATATTCTGTCAGGAATAGGATTGTTGACTGGATTAAGATTCCTGCAGAAAAGTGTTACTGGTATGCTCTTTGTGATCCTCTATTCCAGGACTGATCTTTATGTACTGATTAGGGAAGATGTAGGTATGTGCATTGTTAGAAGACTAAAATCTCTATCGTTACATTTGAGAAGATATGGAATAGAATGTTTTGAGCAATAGTAACTGGCTTTATTAAAGAAGATCAAAAGTATAATGTTTTGAGCAATAGTATCTAACAGGTTTGCTTGTTATAAAAATGCTCTCCCACATTTAAGCTTCAGTTGACTTGTCAACAACTTCACAGTGCAATTAGAATCATAGAAAGGTTTGGGTTGTAAGGGACCTTTAAAGCTCACTTATTCCAACCCCCCTGCAATAAGCAGGGACAGCTTCAACTAGATCAGGCTGCTCTGAGCCCTGTCCAACCTGACCTCGAATGTTTCCATGGATGGGGCATCTGACACCACTCTGGGCAAAGGAAATCAGCTTGTAAGAACAATCCATCTACCTAGATTTTTCACAGAATCACAGAGTCACAGAATCATAGAATAGTTTGGGTTGGAAGGGACCTTTAAAGGTCATCTATTCAAACTCCCCTGCAATGAGCAGGAACATCTTCAACTAGATGTTTCCAGGGGTAGGGCATCTAACACCTCTCTGGGAAACCTGTTCCAGTGTACCGCCACCATCATCATAAAAAAAAAAAATAGATCTATCATATCTAGTCTGAATCTACCCTCTTTTAGTTTAAAACCGTAACCCCTTGTCCTATCACAGCAGGCCCTGCTAAAAAGTCTGTCCCCATCTTTCCTGTAGGCCCCCTTTAAATACTGGAAGGCTGCAATAAGGTCTCCCCAGAGCCTTCTCTTCTCCAGGCTGAACAACCCCAACTCTCTCAGCCTGTCATCATAGCAGAGGTGCTTCAGCCCTCTGATCATCTTTATGGCCCTCCTCTGGATGCACTCCAACAGGTCCACGTCTTTCCTGTCCTGAGGGCTCCAGAGCTGGATGCAGTACTGTAGGTGGGGTCTCCCCAGAGCAGAGGGGCAATATCACCTCCCTCAGCCTGCTGGCCACACTGCTTTTGATGCAGCCCAGGATGTGGTTGGCTTTTTGGGCTGTGAACGCACATTGCCAGCTCATGTCCAGCTTTTCACTCATCAGTGCCCCCAAGTCCTTCTCAGCAGGGCTGCTCTCAAATCCCTCATCCTCCAGCTTGTACTGATACCAGAGCTTGCCCCAACCCAGGGGCAGGGCATTGCACTTGGCCTTGTCAAACCTCACGAGGTTCACATGGGCCCACTTCTTGAGCCTGTCCAGGTCCCTCTGGATGGCATCCCATCCCTCAGGCCTGTCATCCGCACCACTCAGCTTGGTGTCTACAAACCTGCTGAGGGTGCACTCAATCCCCCTGTCTATGTCAGCAATGAAGATACTGAACAGTACAGGTCATCATCAGTGGAACATGACTTGTCGCCAGTTTCCATCTGGACATTGAGCTGTTGACCACTACCCTCTGGACATGACCATCCAATCAATTCCTCATCCACCCATCAAATCCTTATCTCTCCAATTTAGAGTGTAACATGTTGTGGGGCACTGTGTCAAAGGCCTTACAGAAGTCCAGATAGATGACATCTGTAGCTCTTCCTTTGTCCACTGATGCATTCACTCCACCATAGAAGGCCACGAGGTGGGTCAGGCAGGACTTGCCCTTGGTGAAACCACGCTGGCTGGCTTGAATCGCCACCCTGTCCTCCATGTCCATTGACGTAGATTCTAGGAGGATCTGTTCCATGATCTTCCCAGGCACAGAGGTGAGGCTGACAGGTCCATAGGTCCCAGGGTTCTCCTTTATACCCTTCTTAAAAATGGGTGCAATGTTTCCCTTTTTCCAGTCACCAGGGACTTTGCCTGACTGCCATGACTTTTCAAATATCCTGGAGAGTGGCTTGGCAAATACATCAGCCGTTACAGTAAAGCGAAGATCTAATGGCTTTTTTTGTCTCGTTGCTCTAAACAAAGTTTCCAGAATCAATTAAAATATGCACTGACATTCCTGTGAACTAGGGACGAATATCGCAAGTCACAGCACTGCAGCACAGCTCCTTTCCTCTTGACGAGAGAAACTGAAAGATTAAAAGGAAAAAAACCCAAAGCAAAACCATAACAGCCCACCAAGCTATTTAATTTGGTCTTTGATCCATTTTCACTTGATTATTTTTCTTTGTTTTATATTAACCTTTCACATGGAAAACCTCAGGACTTCAGGCTATCTTCTACTTAACTGAAGGACAGTGAATCAACTATAACCTGCATCATAACATAAAATTCAAAGTGGATATAAATCAAAGCAAGAATATTTGAAATTGGACAGAGCCATTAATGCATTTCATAATGTTAGAAATGTGAAGTATTTATTTAAATCAAGAAAATTGTAATAAAAGGTTTGGGCCATTGAATTTTTGGTCATGGGGAAACAAAAAATCCCCACCAACAAACGAACCAATCCTGAGCTGAAAGTTGCTTTAATAGTGCAAAGGACAGGAAACTGTATCCTTGTCTTTGGAATTTCTTAAACTTTTGTTCTTCATTGACCATATATTCCCTTTTGTAAACTGTAGTCATAGGATTCCTTCATTTATGAATTATATTGGAGTTATAACCTTATCTAATAATTTCCTGTATTGAGTCACAAGTCTCATTATCTTCTGATTGAATTATAGTTGCTAATTCAGTAGTAATATGGTAAGGCAACCAATGAAGACTTGAAAATAGGAGGAATTTAAAAGACTCCTTTTCTGTCATAATGTCAGACAAAATTGCAGTTTTTCTTCTGCCCTCAAGTTCTGGGTGTGGAAGAAAAGTAATCCTTTAAAAGTCATATAGTCTAAGCAAGTTGTAGTAGTTCCAGGTTTTTGGTGACTATTTTATTCTGTCATTTAGAAGAAAAAAACCCCACAACCAAACTAAAAATCAACACCTAATTAAACTTACTGTTGTCCTGGAAGTACTACTCATGATGGAACTGCTTATGTAGTTTCAGAGTGGACGAATAACACCACCTCGACGAGCCCCGTCGCCAGATGGCTTCTCTCCATACAGCCCCGAGGAAACAAATCGTCGTGTCAACAAAGTTATGCGAGCCAGGCTGTACTTGCTGCAGCAGATAGGACCCAACTCTTTCTTAATTGGAGGAGACAGCCCTGATAACAAATACAGAGTGTTTATTGGGCCTCAGGTAGAGAACATTTTTCTGTTGTCTATAGCTTTTATTAATTTATAGTTAATCTTAGAAAACTGATCAAAACCAAATTAGATCTAGTTAGTCACCAATCCATGATAATGGTTCTATAAAGTAATGTTTAAAAGTTGTAATATATGTTCATATAATACAATTATCAGCTTGTATTTTGTCAAATATGTAGCAGGTATATTTTTAATTTAATATTAAATGTATTGTTTAATATTTATTTTATATTATAAATTAATATTAAATATAAAACTTAAAAATATAATAATAAAGTGGGGTTTTTTTAAAAAAAGGACTCTAATTTGGAAGTAATTATTATTGCCGTGTTTATTTCTCATTCCTAGAAGCGGCTCTGAGTTTTTTATCTTAAGTATTTTTGGCTAAAATTTGGCTACTTCGTTCCTAGTTTCTCACTTTGAAACACTTAATTTCCTCTATTCATGCGATATATGTAAATGACAAGCAGATGACGTAATTCCTTTAGTGGTGTGATAATTTTATTAATACGCATAGTGAGGTCCTTTTCATAGGCTTTTATAGTACTACTGTGATGTTGCATTGGGAAACATCTAGGTTTTTGAGTAAATAGAAGCATCTCATTTAAGTTTGATTACTGTCATGTTATGGATATATGGTGATTACATGCATAGATTCGTTCTAGTATGAAGCACAGCAATAGCTTCAGTTGATTTTAAAGAAATTTAAAAATGGGGAAAAAAGTAAATTGAAAACTAGTGTAATAATTGTCAACTTTTCCATATGTATTCCTGAATAATATTTTGGGAATTCACATTTTCTGTAAGGCCATGTAAGAAGATATATATGCCTACATATTTGATACATTTTACGTAAACTGCTTTTTTGGGTGTAAGGAGGTAAGTATATGTTCTATAATGCACTTAAATGTGGGAAAGCTGTCTATGTGATTATCAATTCATTAGAGCCTTAGCATAAATTTTCTTTGCAGACTTGTAGCTGTGGCCGTGGAACATTTTGTATTCATTTGCTGTTTGTTATGCTACGGGTGTTCCAGCTTGAACCCTCAGACCCAATGCTCTGGAGAAAGACACTGAAGAACTTTGAGGTAATCAATTTCTAATAGATCTTATGGCGGATCTAAAATACACTCCAGTTAAAAGTCTTTAGGACATCATCTTAAAAATGCTGAAAACAGTTGCTTTTCAAAGCAATAAGAATGTATGTTTTAGATTAAATATTTAATTCAGTCTCAAGAGCTCTGTAAGTAGAAACAAAAAAAATAGCTGCAAATAAAAAGCATAACTAAAAGAATAGTAGAGAGCTGTAGTTTAGTGAGCGGTTCAAATCTTGGGGTTTTCTACTCAAATTTGTATATCTGTCTCACTGATTAACTGAAAGGCAAACAGAACAAGGGTCTTCAGAAGTAATTGTGTGTATACTTAAAGCTGTCGTTTACTTTTAATAAGCAAATGAGGTTTTGTTGTAAAGTGTTTGTTGTGATCTATTTATTAGTAAAACTTCTGAAATTCCTGATGCAGCTACTACTAATGCGTTATTGTGAGGGTGAATAGATCTTTTTCTAGCAGTAGTTAGCTTCAGTAATACTACTTTTAATTACAAACTATTCATAGCATAAACACAACTGTTGCTATCTTTTTCTGATGTTAGGTTGAGAGTTTGTTCCAGAAATATCACAGTAGGCGTAGCTCGAGGATCAAAGCTCCATCTCGTAACACCATCCAGAAGTTTGTCTCACGCATGTCAAATTCTCATACATTGTCATCATCTAGTACTTCTACATCTAGTTCAGAAAACAGGTTAGTATTTTTCTAAAGGAATTAAAAGCTTTATTTTGTAGTTTTCTTCTAATTTTTGAGGTTTAGAATCACCTACATTCTTTTTATTCAAAGCTGCTTTCATTTCAAGCCATGTTAAGCCTCTGTATTTGCAAATGAGTGAAGTATACATTAGTCACAGTGGTACTAAGTGGGTGTATTTGCTTTATAACATCTGTTTCAAAAAATGTTAAGTGGAGTTGTGAAAATAATTTTTTTGACCCTTTATGAATTCGGGAAATAAACTTTTGAAACGTAAGTGCAAGACTGAAGCTTATTTTTATTAACTTTGGAAACCTGTTTGTGTGCATTTGTTCAAATATAGCACTTGTGCAAATGTTGACGGATAAGCAAACACCATTTTTCTTTTTCTCTTGTCCTTTGAAATGCTTGTGCCTGTGACAATATACTGAGATTTTTGGGGGTAAAGGCACTCTGTGTAAACATATATTAAAATATATATATATATAAGTAAGCATATATTTAAAAAAACCATTTCATGTAAAATGGGTAATTAAATTATTTTAGGAGCACTATTAAACTATTACAATTTTTATAGTTTATACAATATGAAATTAGGCCTTATCAATTTTAAGAGGTCTTTGATTATTCTTCTTCCCCCAACTTCTACTACTTGAATACTTTTGTGTGTTCTTTTCCTTGATTTTGAAAAGATATTGGTTAATTTTTTAAACAAGTGATTTTTGCATGTGTTAGTGGGTGAACCAGACGTCCTTTAGAGAGGTCAAACCGCTAAAGGCAACCTAAACTGAGGCTTTTGTTTGCGTAAAGTGAAACCTAACTTAAGGAGTACCTTGATATGTTACTTTGTGATAGTAAGCATGCAGTTAGATTAATATATTCGGACAGGGTTACAATTCTGATGTACAGATTGTGACCTTAATTTCCCATCATCCTTTACTTACTTTGCCAAATTATGTCACTGTAAATAATTGCATAAACAAAGCAGTTAAATACATAATCTACTCTGGAACTACCTACCTGGCAAGCCAGTTCCTTTAATGTAGATACCTTACACAGGAGAATTTTTACTTTTTTTTAATAGATATATAGAATTGGCTTCACTGGATTGTGAACTTCATTGCATTAGTTCTCATTTTTTACAAGATGAAAGGTTTTTCAGTTGTTTGCCAGTACACCTGATGATTAATTCCTAACGTTATTAGTTTAATAAGTTCCTGTTTTCTGCAAGTTTAATCTTGCATAAGTATCTGAGCATCAGATTCATTTGAGAGAAATGTTTACTTAGTTCTGATAATTACTGTGACTTGCAATTAATTTTGGTTTACTTACTAATTCTTCAAAAATAAGTTTTAAACTAATATTTGTGTTTCTGTATGTGCTGTGGAAATTAATTTTCACTGTAAGCTTTGTGTAGTTTTCAAGGACCAAAAATAGTGTCAACCATTTGCAAGGAAATAGAAGTGAATATTGTGTCTAGAAATAACACAGGTATACAAATTAATTTTATTTTAAAAATATATTGTTGGTTAACAAATACAGGGTTCCTGCAAACTTTTAGACACACACCCGCTGTAACTTAAATTTTTGCTACAAGTAGTAAGAGTTTTGCACATTTAAACAATACTATAGAATATTAAAATCTGTGTTTTTCACTACATGTTGTTTAAGTTCAGAATAATTTTTCTGGTGGAATCGCCGGTTATCTCCATTTAAAAATTAAGGTGGCAGTGAATAAAATGGAAGCAACATGTAAAGCAGGGAAAATGTTTTGGTTTTATTTCAAATGTATTCATGACATTGGTATGTTAGTGTTCATATGAATCTACTGCATCTGTTTCTGTTAGTGGCATAAAATTCTTGAGTGTCTGTTATCTTCTGTTAATTTGAGTTTTACATATGTTCATCAGATGTTTCCTGTAATGGTCTAAAGACTACCTTTTGACTCAATAATCTGAAAGCAGCGTGGTGGAAAAAAATGTGGGTAGCTATCAAAATATAAAAATTTCTTTAGTTTTTCAAAAGCAAATAAGAAATAAAAAAGCAAAGGTTGGTTGGTTTAAGGAAGCCTCAAGGAAAACAATGTAAGTGCCTGAGGTTGGGCCTTTCAATCTCCAATTGGTCTCTGACCTAGTTTGAAAAGATGTCATGCATTTTGTGACTTTCCTTTTCATTTGAACAAAGTGTTATCTGTACTCAGTGCTTCTAAAAATTTGGTTGCTTACTTATTCAGACCAAGGTGTAGGAGAATGATTCATGAATAGCCTATACTTACTCAGAAGTGACTGTTCCAAACTGGAAGTTAATCTTTTTTTTCACTGTTAAAGCCTGTTCTGAATTTTGATATGCCGCTTTTACAATCACAAATATCTATTTTTATAGTATGAAGGATGAAGAAGAACAGATGTGCCCCATTTGTTTGTTAGGCATGCTGGATGAAGAGAGCCTAACTGTGTGTGAAGATGGCTGCAGGAACAAATTACACCACCACTGCATGTCAATATGTACGTTGTCATCTTTGTTGTCTTAAGTTCTGGTGGCTCTAAATATGCAAAATTATTGTAATTGAGTGTGTTGTCATCAGGTTGTTTGTTTTAAAAGCTTAAAAAAACCCCAACAAAACAAAAAACCAACAAAACAACAACAACAAAATCCTCCAAAAAAACACCAAAAAACCGAGAAACCTGCTCTTCAGTGATAACTAGTAGCTCTTTGTGAGTGTTTAGTATTATTTCGGTATTATTGATATGCCTTATTTCATCAGGTTTGTAATTTGATGCTTTGAGAAAAGTCAACTGCAGGGCTACAGGTTTGAGTTTCTTTTCCCTGAGTGAAAAGATTATGTCTAATTAGAGCAAATTTAGGAACAGACTTTTAGCCCCCTGTGACTTGTCTTCAGAATGTGTGAAACTTGTCTAGTATTAGGTAGGATTATATAGTGAATCATGGAGTATGTTTGCATAATACATTAAATAAAGTATATAAATAGCTATAGTTTGCTTTAACAAATAAAAATCCATCTCCCATATTATAATACTTTTGAAAAAGTATGTTTGCAGTACAAAAGGAATTGTATTACAGTTCACAACTTTTAATATTAACGGTAGTGCTAAACTGAAGCATTTCTGCACGCACTTAAAACTTAAAAATAGTAATGCCATCTTCTGATTTTGTACACTGCAAAACTGAAGTACTTACTGTCCTGTTGGTGTGTTCCAGGGGCAGAAGAATGCAGAAGAAACAGAGAGCCACTCATCTGTCCTCTTTGTAGATCTAAATGGAGATCTCATGATTTCTATAGGTAAGGAGTCTGTCTGTGTGTAACAAACTAACTGTGTCTGGATCCTTAGTTCATGTTCCTAACTGTGCTGAAGTATTTACTTCAGTGAATGTTTCATTTGTTAATCGACGTTATTTGTTGTTAATCGACGTTATTTGTTGTTAATCGACGTTATTTGTTGTTAATCTGTAGTCATGAACTGCCAAGCCCTGTGGATTCCTCTGTTCTCCGTGTGGTTCAGCAACAGACTCAGCCGCACTCTACAGCTGGATCACAGAGAAGAACCCAAGATAGCAATTTTAACCTTACTCATTATGGGGTCCAGCAGATCCCTTCTGCCTATAAAGATTTAGCTGAGCCATGGATTCAGGTAATTTTACTCTATAAAAGAAGCTTCAAATGTAAAAACTGATTTTGAACTGTTTTGCTAGATTTGTCAGATCAACAACTGGAAAATTTATTCTGAATCCCATCAGCTTTATCGTTGATTATTACTGGAAAGAATTATGTTTAGCTTGCATCAGAACAGAAGGTTTCCAGTCTTGCTTTAACTGGGGTTTCAGTTTTTTACTTTATCTCAGGCCTCATATTAGAGGTCCATGTAATAAAATGTAGTATTTGAAACTCATTTGGTTGTGTAAGTGTCATGTACATGCAAAGCTGGGACTTGCTGTTACCCACGTTGTGTTGTAGGAGCCGAATGACCAAAATAACCTCTAGAGTCTGGAGCTGGGTTTGACTAAGCAGGGGTCACACACTTAAAAGTGGGAGAACTTGTATTGCCTATATTTCTTCTGTAACCTTTGTCCCGGCATAGCCAGACCTTTTTTTCAGGGTTGTTTATATCAATGTCTAGAAACAAACTTGATACTCCATAATTAAAATTCAAAGTGAATGAAACTGTCCATGCAGTCATTCTCCCTCTTAAGAGCTTTTGGAAAACAAATGACTTACCATTTATGATGTTTCATTTCTGTCACAGAATCCTTCTGACACATTTCGGACTTCTTAAGGTGATTTTTCACCAGAAACATTTTTTCTTTCTCTTTTTCATTGCTCTTAGGTTCTTAAGTTGCAGTATTATTCAGTTTGACTCCTGTACTGTTGCTTTTTCCTTGGCAGGTATTTGGAATGGAGTTAGTTGGCTGCTTGTTTTCTCGAAACTGGAATATAAGAGAAATGGCACTTAGACGTCTTTCCCATGATGTTAGTGGTGCTCTATTACTGGCTAATGGTGAAAGCACTGGAAATTCTGGAAGTAGCAACGGAAACAACACAAGTGCTGGAGCTCTGGGAGCAGCTACTGGGTCATCTCAGACCAGTATCTCAGGAGATGTGGTGGTGGAATCCTGCTGCAGCGTGCTGTCCATGGTCTGTGCTGACCCTGTCTACAAAGTGTATGTTGCTGCTTTAGTAAGTAGTTGTTTACTCATTGTATTCTAGTAATTTCGCAGTTACTTCACTTTTAAAGGGGAGGGAAAGGGAGGAGATCTGTGAAGTCAGCAGTCCTAGTAATTGTTCTTTAGCACCACTGATAACTTGGCTTTTAGCCACCGTCTGAAAGCGGGATGGACAAAATCCTCAACAAGAGTGAAACAGCACGACTCCACTGGCCAAATATAAGGAAATGCTTGCTACAGTGCTAAGGATTAACGTTACTTGTTTGACTAGCTTCTTTCCAATCTCAAAGAATACATGACTAATTCTAACAGTGAACATGTAGTAAGCTATTTATCCTTCCAACATTTCATTGATGTTTTGAATGCAATTTAAATAAAACTATATAGAACTCTTAAAAAAAAATTAAATCTGTGTAGCTAATTTGATTTCACATGTATTGCTTTTTTCCTTTCTCATAGAAAACTTTAAGAGCTATGCTGGTATATACTCCCTGTCATAGTTTGGCAGAGAGGACTAAACTACAGCGACTTCTCAAGCCAGTTGTAGAGACGATATTAGTTAAATGTGCGGATGCCAACAGGTATGGTGTCTCATGAACTTAAAATTCACTTTAGATTGTTACTGAAATTTCCTGAAGCTTCATTTGTTGTTTATGTGGAAGTAGGAGACCATTTATAGTTGGTGGTGAAGTCCAATTGCTACCAAGAAACTTCTGGTTTGAAAGGTGTAGGATTTGAAGGCTCCTGGTTGTATTTTTCCAACACTTACAGATCTTACGTGATACTTTGCTTTCATAAGGCCTTTTTCCCCCCTTAAAGGAAGAAGTTAGGTGCAGTCATCAACCATCCCCTCTATCTCAACTGATACTGCTTTGGTCTAATTCTCATGACTCGTTTTTAAGCAGTCAGCAAGTACCAGTCATGTATGTTTCCTACTTCAGCAAAAGCTGTTGTACATCAGTGCCATGAAGTGTTAACATAACGCTTCTGCTTTTTATTTCACATTGTAATGCTAGGAGATGGCTATTCTGAGCCCTTGGCATTTCTGACTTGAGCAGGCCTTGTCTTCTCCCAAGCTACCCACTTTGTTCTGCCAGACCAACCATTTCTTCACCTGTACTGTAAACGAGATGCAGAAGTCCATCAGCTTGATTTTTGTCTCTTTAGGTTTAGTTCCCAAGCAGCCTTTCTTCTGAAACGGCAGCTAGAGATCCCACAGCAGTAGTCTAGCAATAGAATATCTAAATTTAAAGGAATAAGTGAAATAAAACTGTTTCTTTTGTTGCTGGATTCCTAGATTTGGCCTGGTTTTGCAAGACAGTGTGGTCCTATTTGGGTTTTTGTTTATTTTTTTATTGATACTACATTTCTGGAAGTATTCTTTCAAAAAATGTCACAACTATTGGTAGCTTACAGATAGAAGATTATAGAAATGTATTGGAATACAGTGATGTGAAATAATTCTCCATGCACAGTTCCAAGCTTATGATTATTAAAATATAATGTTTAGCATGTTTTTCCTTCAAAGCATCTTCTAAAAGTTATTTTTTGGTTTTAATTTCTTATAGTCGAACAAGTCAACTTTCGGTCTCAACGCTACTGGAGATGTGTAAAGGCCAAGCGGGCGAGCTGGCAGTTGGGAGAGAAATACTTAAATCTGGTAATAACTCTTCATATATAATTGAATTATAATTACAAGCAAATATACTGAAGTGTTTTAAATTTATAACAGGATTTAGCCAGTATCAGCATGGCAAAGGGAACAGTATTTCTTTCAGCAGTTTGGGAGTAGGGTAATTTGGCCACAGAATGTGTATTTCTGTATGATACGGTTCTGAGCTTTATTTAGGTCAGAATTTAGATTGTGAACATACCTAATCCTTCCCTTATCATCCTTTTTTTATAGGGTCCATTGGTATCGGTGGTGTTGATTATGTCTTAAATTGTATTCTTGGAACCCAAACCGAATCTAGCAACTGGCAAGCGCTACTGGGGCGACTTTGTCTAATAGACAGACTTCTGTTGGAATTTCCTGGTGAATTTTATCCCCACATTGTCTGTGGAGATGTTTCACAGGCTGATGCCGTAGTAGACAGGTACTTGTTTACACTATGTGACTGTTACTCTTCGTAGTTGAATGTGTTGTTGGTGGTTTCTTGAAAAAAATAATTGTTCTAATTCCTGTAAACAAATAGTATATATTTACATGCAAAAGTGTGCTTACTTTATGGAGTAAACGGTTGCCTCCTAAAAAACTTATGACCTGTGAATCAATTTTGAAGCACCAGTGCCACAGTAAGTCTCCTTTCTACTGCAGAACTGACAGTTAAATACATTATCTTGAGGTGGCTTTCTCGGCACTAGTGAACTACAGCGTATCAGTGTATAAAACACCTCTTTTCTTTGTTTTAGGTATAAGAAACTTCTCTCCCTCTTAACTTTCGCCTTGCAGTCAATTGACAATTCCCACTCAATGGTTGGTAAACTATCACGGAGAGTATTCTTGAGTGCGGCAAGAATGGTGGCAAGAGTGCCCCATGTTTTTGTAAAGCTGTTAGAAATGTTGAGTGCAACAAGCTCAACTCATTATGCAAGGATGCGTCGACGTCTGATGGCCATAGCAGATGAAATGGAAATTGCAGAAGCCATCCAGCTAGGCATGGAAGAAATGCACTCTGGGGAATGCCGACATGAAGACTTTTTGCAGCTACCTGTACCAGATAACTCTCCAGAAGCTACAGAAAATAATACTCCTAACAATACTGTCCAGTTATCAGGGAAAAGTGGGAAGGGGATAAGTGATAAAAAACTGAGTGCCAGTCCAGAGGACATTTCTGAGACACTGGCTGGCCTTGCTGTGGGACTTCCTGTTTCATCAGTAACCACTGAGCAACCAAAGCCAGCCATTCAAACAAAAGGAAAACCCCACAGTCAGTGCTTGAACTCTTCTCCCTCATCCAGTCATTCCCAGTCACTATTCCCAACGCTCCTATCTCCTTCAAACCCATCTGTACCAGCTGGCACTGTAACAGATGTCTCTAAACTCAGACCTCAGGGATTTGTTCCCTGCAAAATCCCCTCACCTTCTCCGCAAATGCAGCGGAAACTTTCTCTCCAGTTTCAGAGAAGCTGTTGTGAAAATAAAGAACCAGAGAAACTTTCTCCAGTTTTTACCCAAGCCAGGCCATTGCCATCCAGTCATATACACAGGCCAAAGCCATCACGACCCACCCCAAGTGATGTGAACAAGCAGGGAGAATCTTTAAAAAACAGTATGACACTTGACCTGAATGATATTTCACAGTGTGATGGCAATAGCAGTAGCAGTGCAGTTATACCAAGTGAAGAGACAGTGTTCACACCAGTAGATGAAAAATGTCGATTAGATGTTAATGCAGAGCTCAATTCCAGTATTGAGGACCTACTCGAGGCCTCCATGCCGACGAGTGATGGCACAGTTACATTCAAGTCTGAAGTTGCAGTTCTTTCTCCTGAGCGGGCAGAAAATGATGATACTTACAAAGATGATGTAAATCATAATCAAAAATGCAAGGAAAAGATGGAAGCTGAAGAGGAGGAAGCTTTAGCTATTGCTATGGCAATGTCAGCCTCTCAAGATGCCCTGCCAATAATTCCACAACTACAAGTTGAAAATGGTGAAGATATCATAATCATTCAGCAGGATGTAAGTATGCATAGGGGGATTTAGCATAAGTCTCAACTGAGGTTCGCTGAATTTATAAAGCAGTGCTGTTGTATTTCCAAAGCTATATAAAACACAAAGGTACTCAATACCCTGTGCCAGGAGTTGGAGTAGGAACAGCCTGTCAGTTGTGGGTGCTAACAGAATCCTTCCATGGTTATTAAAGAGTTTAGAGGAGGTATTCGTAAGACAAACATGTCATGTACCAACCTTTAAAATGGCAAAGAAAGAAGTGTAAAAGTGGGGAAACCAGGAAATGAGAACAAAGTTCTTAAGAAGGAGTACAACTGTACTGAGTGCTAATGCTGATTTACTTTGAAGACAATTGTAGAAAACCAAACTAGTTTCTGGAAGAAAAAGCAGAGTTAGAAGAGTTCTTGTCAGCGCATCTTGAGAAGATGTGAGATACTTTAGAATCAGAAAAAAGATACTCGTTTGCAAGTAGACAAAAGCACAAGAAATAAGACTAGCGAAAGGAGCTTTTTATTTGTGATCCTTTGCACGAGGTAACAATGTGCAAAGCATGTGAGAAATAAGTAGAAAACAACGTGACTTTGGTTGTACTTACTATGGGTGCTAATGAAAACCTTAAGTAGACGCGAGATCAGGAATAGAAGAAAAATCGTGCTTCTATTTGTGTCCTTAAATCTTGCATTTCACCTTCAGGTAGTAACATAGAGGAGGCTCTCTGCTCTTACATACAGTAGGAGTATGTGGATTATGGAATACACTAGTGTCCTGGCCTCAGCTGAAACATGTATAACATGCAGTACAAAGAACTGTAAGGGAGAGGAGAGGCATATAAGCTTGGATGTTTCATCACCTTTTAGAATGTTTACATTTTAGCTGCATGCTAGAAAATACGAAATTGATTTGAAATTTAATTTGCAGACACCAGAAACCCTGCCTGGACATACCAAAGCAAAACATCATTACAGAGAAGATGCAGAATGGCTTAAAGGCCAGCAAATTGGTCTTGGCGCTTTCTCTTCCTGTTACCAAGCTCAAGATGTGGGAACGGGGACATTAATGGCTGTAAAACAGGTAAATACTTTAAATACTTCACTGTATTGAATATATTGTGCTTGTTCTTTTAGTATTTCCTTGGAATGCTAAATATAAAAGCTTTCTGCTCTCACTGATGTCTTATATTCCTTGCTTCCTCTGCACCCTGTCATGTGTTCTCACATAATACATAACAGAAAGTCTTTATATGCATGGTATTAACACATTTTCAGTTTTTTTCACTTCTTAAAATGCAAAAAAATACTGTACTTTTTTAAATGCCCATTTTCTTTCATAGTTATTCAAATACATTTTACTTTTACCAAGTTTATAAATCGGTGACAGTTAGGAATGGAGCGCAGATCTCTTGATTCTGAATTAATGCCCTACTTGCGAGGTAGCTATTAAAAGTAGTTTCTGCTTACTTGTCAAGACTTTTTTTTCCTAAAACAGTTTAAGTGGAGGAAATGTTGTTTAACACTTGTTTCCTCTGATCCAATAGCCAACTTTGAGGCAAGTACTTATAATATTTAAATTAATTGATACAGAAGTGTGGCTGAGAAAAGAGGCCAAAATGCACATGCTTCACTGAAGATTTTTGAAGGTTCTGGATGTGAGTAAATCTTTACGCTAAAGGTAGCCTAGGTCTGAATCAGTGATGTCAACACAGAGGGAATCTTAGTCCTAACATTTTCTTATTAATTCTAGAATGAACTTACACCTATGGAATCGAGCAATTTCAAAACATTCAATCAGGGAAAGAATATCTGCCATCAGCTATTCCTCCTCTGAAACTCTCTTGCTTGTGAAAGAGTAGGACTGTCCATGTAGTCCTTGAGGCTCCTCCTGGATGGTGATGATTCTGATGCCCAGGGGAAATTCTCTGCAGCATTCCATTATTTCAGATTTAGTATGGATCAGAGCTGGAGTTGGCTCCAGTTCCATTACAGGACTTCTGAGCTGCTTTCCCCCCACCCCCTCATCGAATTTCTGGGGTAAGAGGTTTAGTTACGAAACAGATAGTATGGTTAAACTGGTTAAAATCTTACAAACACTACCACTGTCAGAATTCCATTTCAGGCCTTATTTTTCCTCCTTTGCTTCGATATCTGGAATTCTTTTTTTTTCCTAGTTTAAGCAGAGGAGAGTGAAGAGGGAAGTTTCACCACTCCATACTTGGAGAGACTTTTGTTGGTATTTCCCCAGAAGATCACTCTTAATTTTCTATGACTGCCTCCCATGGAGATACGTTCTCACCTGAAGGGACTTGAGATAAAAGAATACTTGTTATTTCCAGAAGGTTAAAACGGATGGAAAACCATCCATTCTTGTTACTGTACTGAAAGGGGGGGTTACAGGACTGGTAATTATGTAAGGTAAGTCTGAATACGGTATTTCAAAACAGGTGACATATGTCAGGAACACATCATCTGAGCAAGAAGAGGTAGTTGAAGCACTGAGAGAAGAAATAAGGATGATGAGTCACCTGAACCACCCTAACATTATTCGAATGTTGGGTGCTACATGTGAGAAGAGCAACTATAACCTCTTTATTGAATGGATGGCAGGTAAACAACTACTATGACAAAGAAAATGAAAATACCAGTTGAGTCTTGAACTATGTAGTTTCATACTGTGTGTTTTGCATTGATTTGCTTTGCAAATTTCTTTTTTCATTGCTGTTGGTAACCATTATAAAGGTCTACTTAGAGAGCAGTTTAAGTGGTTATAGCAATATTCTTACCAGTGTATCTGTTTTTTTATTTTGAATTTTCTATACCTGATTTGTTATACAGGTAAAGCTGTTGGAAGCCCTGAACAAAAATTCTACTTGTTCCTCAATTTCTGAATCTAAATGAGGAGTTAGAAACTTCGGGAGAACAGGCAGCCCAGTTGGAAATATATCAAACTGTTGCATTTTCAGTGCACTTGTGTAACTTTTCAAGTTATTATTAAAAATAACTTTACTAGAAAGTTTGGAATACCTGTCACTTGTTTTTGTCCCAAGCATTTTCATAAAAATTGTGTGAGATGACGTGCAAAGGCATTTAAGAACTTAATTGAAGTTTCCAGTAATAAGTATTAAGCAGGATGCTTTGGGAAAAACATCAAATCTTAAATAGATAAAGTGCTAATTTACTAACAGTGAAATCTTTTCATTATTGTATAGAATGGGGGGGAAGTCTATATCCTTTTTTTTAAGAAGGAGATTTATTAATTTAATGAATGGGATTATATGTTGTTGCTGTCCAGTTACCAAGACTAGATTTGGTGTTTTATATAGCCTTGTTTCTTACAAAATAAAGCATTTCACCTTAACTTGTGCTCTTTGGCAGAAACCACTTATCAATACCAGAGTGCTAGCAAGCAAAGCCCAAGTATGTGTTATTACAAGCAGTGGTGCAGAAAATATTTTCTCAAAATCAAAGATGTTTAACTTTTTGAAGTATTATTATTTCAGAAAAAAATATACTTAGGTAATGAGATATCAGGAATTGTCTTCACCTCATTCTAGCCCGAGTTATATTACAGTACTTTGAGAGGCCCAATGGATATCCAAAATCTTGAGGATCTATATACCAGTTTTGGAAAACAGAGGAAGATACTGCTTTTCCTTGCTTGTCTACTTACTTCTGTGTATTGGTACTTGGATGGTAACAAAAAAAATTAAGATTCTCAGAGGGAATGCTTACTGGTGGCTGTACGTATCGATTGCCCTAAAGAAAGCTAGTGTTCTCTGTTTAAAAGTTAATGGAAAATATGGATAAATATGTGTCCTTTTTTATCAACAACAGTACTTTGTACACTAACGGTTTTATATTTTAAGGAAGTAAAAAATGATTAGGAAGGATGAAGACTTTTATCTTTAAATGTGTACAGTTCCAGGTAGAAAGTAATTGAATAACCATGTATCATTAAGTAACCAAGTATATATTTTTTACTGTGAAACTTTTTCTTGGGTTGGGGGGGCAGGGGGAGCAATCTATTTAAAATTAGGAATGCCAATACCAAATCCCAATTTTAGGAGGCAGTGCTGCATTCTGCTAATGCAAAATATAAGTGTTGATAAAATGTATTGCTTTTATCTTCTAGGGGGTTCAGTTGCTCATTTGTTAAGTAAATATGGAGCCTTCAAAGAATCGGTTATTATTAATTACACAGAACAACTGTTACGTGGCCTTTCTTACCTCCATGAGAATCAGATAATCCATAGAGATGTTAAAGGTGAGAATTACTTAAAATGTCTTTTTAAAAGATATATTCAGAAAGCAGCATCTATTTTGGCTTGAAACCTATTGCTTCTCTCAGACACCATCTCAAGAGCAGTATTTCTATTGGGTTTGTCTGATCATTCTTAAGAACGTTTAATAACTGAAATTAATGAAAATGTTCATCGCAGGCTTGGGGATATTTTCTACCTGTGCTGATAGTTTAGAAAAACTGTTTTTCTCTGTTTGTTCAAACAAAATATGAAGTTGCCATATAGCTTTAAGGATTGCTAGTTAAATTAATGTAAGTGTTTATATTGAAATAATAGTAAAATCTGTGAACAAGCGACAATAAAGAGGTTGGGTTTCTAATGTAATGGAATATTGTGATGAGTTTTCTTCCTTCATCCTAACTGAACATAAATACAGTTGTACTGTGTTAAAGCAAACTATGGGCTTAACTAGGAAATAGCAATCTTACTAAACCTTCACCTTTAATGTCACTATAGCTGTCCATGAATGGGGGAGATACCCAAGTAAGCAGCAACATAGCAATAGCAAATATTTGTCTTTAGTATTTCTTCTTAAAATAGGAAAATTTTCAATTGCTCTGTAATTCTCTTCAAGACAAGCTGAAGTTTCTTAAGGATGAAATAAGTTTAAATTTCACAGGGAGCTGCAGGCAATGAAAACCTAGAGGGTTTTAGGTCGCTGTTTTCTTTCATTATTCCGTCTCCAGGCGTTGTTCCAGAATCCTGTGTTTGCCCTACTTTGAAAGTTTGATTGCTTCTCTAAATCTCTCGGACAGCCTTGAGCTGTGTGCAGTATCATTCAGGCATAACAGAAAAGTGACATTATTAGACTGTGTCTTTGATTTTTAAATTTCCTGATGTTACGGATGGGGAATGTCAACCTATTTATAGTTTTGAAACAGAGGGAGGAAGAGTGTTCATTCATCCTTTTGCCTTTAATAGGAAGCCAACTACCAGTATTTTTATTATGCTGTTGACAGGTGCCAATTTGCTAATTGACAGCACAGGTCATAGATTAAGAATTGCTGATTTTGGAGCTGCAGCCAGGTTGGCATCTAAAGGAACTGGTGCTGGGGAGTTTCAGGGACAGTTGTTGGGAACTATTGCATTTATGGCACCGGAGGTAAGAAACCAGTTTTGGAAGTTTTACTTAAAAAAAATATTGTTTTTTTAACTCTTTAAACTAATTCATATAACCAAATAACAGAAAATTGCTGTAAATACTTCAAATATGTTTTAAATGTACTTGTTCTAAACAATAGAAATTACTCCAACATGGCCATGATGACATTTCTTTCTTGCTGCCAGAGTTGTTTTGTTTGTTACAAGATATAGCTATCGTAAATATTTTTACTAAAGCCCAAATTACTATTTGGTTTTTCCCCTATGGTCAGCCTTTTTGTGTTCTAGCTTTTTACAGCTGTATGAATCTTACGGCATTTATATCACTGATCACTCTCTCAACCTAAAACGCTAATGAGAATGCACTTCGTTCATGGTTGTTTTGTTTGGGTTTTTTTCCATCTGAATTAGAGTTAAGAGACTTTGAAGTGGATAATCTGTGTTTTGTTCTGTCTGTCTGTTCAGGTGCTGAGAGGTCAGCAGTATGGTAGGAGCTGTGATGTGTGGAGCGTTGGCTGTGTTATTATAGAGATGGCTTGTGCTAAACCTCCCTGGAATGCGGAGAAACACTCCAATCATCTTGCTCTGATATTTAAGGTGAGGTATTTTGTTGCTACCAATAAGCTATAGAAGATGCTGACAAATTCCGTATACAGCAATGTGAATTTTAGAAAAGTGTACAAGCAGGGGTTGTTACAATACCTTTTCTTAATACTGGAGCTGTTAGTACAAAATAAGTACTGATACTAACATAATCATACTTACTTGTTTAAAAAAAAAAGGCTGCCAACACAATAATATACAGAAAAGGCTCTGTTCTAAGCTATAAATACATAGTGTAACAGGCTAAAAATCAAAAGGGGAATAGAGTTGGTCTTGACTCTAGGCAGGAGACTGAGATTTGAACTCTTTCTTACAATCCTGTAAAATACAGGAGCAAAAGCAGTTTTTCTACCATAAAATATTTATATGTGTATTCATATTTCATAGTGGGGAATGTCCTTTGGTAAAAACCTGACGTTCCATGTCCAGATTTTGCTGAAAGATATTTACCATTGTGCCATGCCATATATGAATATTGCCCCTCCCTTTTCTAGGCCATCCACTCTGGCATTCATGTTTCTTACTAAAATCAATTAGGTGTATTTAATTCTAAAAGTCTATTTGTACTGTAGGCATGAATGAAGTAAATACTGCTGCAAGTGAAGAAAGTGATTATTAGCATTTTCACTAGCCTGAGTGGACAAAAGAGACTAGCGCAGCAGTATTCAAATATGTTTTAATCATGTGCCAAATCACTTGTGGTGTAAGCGATGTAATTGTCTTGGTTCCATGTCTGTGTGAATCTGGTGGTGCCTCTAGTGCTCAATCATCTTGCTTAATTTGATCTAGAGAAGGTCAAAATCAATTTGGTTGGGCGTGATTTACGCCTATCTGCCTTTTGGGGTGGCAGCAGAAACACAGTAAAGACAATGCGAGAGAGCATAACATAATGTAATGTTACATATCGTAATGTAACATCGCTCCGCTTAGTATATCTCCATGTTGGCTTATGCCAGTTAATGGTGATGGCAACCAGCAGGTTAAAGAATACCTGTATGTATGGCACAAGAGCTTTTCTTACAGCCTGCACCACAGAATCTTGTTATAAAATTCAGAGAAAAGTGCAAGGTGAGAGGCAGACTGTGAAAGGCAATAGGCATAAGGGCAATGTAAGACCTGTTTTATAAAACGGAAGCAGTAATGTAATCTTCAGACTGCAGTAGAAAATTATGCTAAGTGGCGAAAAGCTCATAAATATAACTTGTCAGCTGAAAATGATCAGCTTGTGGAAGGTTTCTGGTGTAGGAGAGGGGGGGTTAAGAATCACTGACTTCTAAAAAAAGTTATTTTCCCTTTGTTCAGATTGCTAGTGCAACTACTGCTCCATCAATCCCTACGCATCTGTCTCCTGGCTTGAAAGATGTGACTCTTCGGTGTTTAGAACTTCAGCCTCAGGACAGACCCCCATCACGGGAGCTGCTGAAACACCCAGTCTTCCGTACTACATGGTAGCTGCTTACGTGTAAGGCTGATATACTGAAGAAGATGCTACTGAATATACAATAACTGTCTTGCAGTGCCATTAAGCGCAGCAAATTATGTTATTCCGCTGGCCCTTAATGATAGATACAACAAAGACTTAAGGCCAGTGAAGGACCCTACCTAAGTATGTGATTGACAAATCGAGATATTTACCTAAGCTCAGTATGCAACATTTCACAACTTGTGCAGAGATTTGTAAACTGTGCCTTTTCAAACATCGGCTGTATGTGAACACAAAAGCATTCTTCCTTAAATCTGCATGATAATTTAGCAGGTAAGTGATTTTTATTTTATTTGGAGCACTTTTTCAGCAATATTAGCAGCTGAGGGGCTCAGGATCTATTTTAATATAGCAATCACTGTTCCATTTCACATCATGCAGATGTAAGCAGAGGGTTCTGCAACTAGTGAGTTTTCAGCACTGGTTAAAAGGAAGTTCTGTATCTGTCCTTTTTAATTACACAGAGTTCTCTGTGTAACAAATCCAACTGTTGATGGATACTTTAAAAAAAAAAAACATTTTGCCTCCCTTAAAGTAAGAGCAAGCATTTGTGGTTCACTGTGCATTTACTGCTGGCCATGTAATTTCTTTTGAAATTAAAGTTTGTTTTCATTGTATTTTTAACTTTCAGGGAAATGGGGATCTTTTAAAAATAGTCTTTAGAAAAAGATGCAAGCTGTGTCACAGAGTATCTTGCTGACACAAGAGTTTTAAAAACAGATTTGCTGGAAATCTGTAATAAAAGAAAATGCCGCCTTCAACAAGGCAGTGTTGAAGGCTCTGATAGTATAGGTTATTTAAAAAAAAAAAAAGAAAAAAAGAAAAAATACTGTTCTACATAAAACAACTTAGTCTGAATCATGGTAAAAGTTGTTGAGCCTTCTTTTCATATAGCAATTATTTTCTGGCAAATCATGTAGAGAAGTTTCATGTTAAAGGCCTGAAACCCAGCTCCCATTAAAGTTTATGGGAGACTTTATCCTGTACTTCAGTGGGAGCAGGTGCCATCTATGAGCAACTCTCATTCTTTGTGTAAAGAAACTGAGGTCACAGTCTCTACTGATAAGAAGTTTTACCTGCTGTTTTCCTTCTGCCATACATCATCTATTTACTGTAGCCATTAATGATAATTTAATTTGAAAATGTTAAAAATATTACCTTAAGAAAGGTATTTATGTTAACAAGAAACAAACTTGGACTTGAAAAGCAAGATACAGTAAAATGTGAAGTAAAGCTTCACCTATAGTGTAAAACTTGTGTTTTTTAGCAGGTGTGTTTTTTTAAACAGTTTTTTAAAGTTGTTTTAAAGGCAGGTTTTTAGATTCTGATGCATGTAATTCTGAAGGAAAATGGCAGCTTTTTTTTTTCTTTTGCTTTTTTAAGAGGGGATCTTTTTAAATCAAATACTGATTGTGTTTAATCCATTTTGAAAAAATACTGTTTATGTTTTAACTCTTCAGAAGCCAGTTGGATTGTTGGACTGAAATAGAATTGGTTATTTTCAAAGACTCAGGACAAAATAAATAAGCTATAGTACATTAAAAATGTACAATACAAATTGGAAGTAAAACATCTTAAAGATAAGTTTACAGGAATGATAGTGCTCATACTAATAAAAAAGCAGTGTCATTAGTTGTGAATGTGCTTCTTTTGGAAATTTTACATTCCTTTGCTTTGGAAGATTGACAGACTTTGAAGAGTTAAAAAGATAATACCGAAATGTGAAGTTTGGTAGCTCTAACTGTTTTGTACTTGACTTTTTTTTGACCACTTTAGAATTTCTCATTCTAATAAGATTGTTTCCAAGTCTTTTCTTATGTGCAAGCTTTAAAGGATGCACTCTTGCCAATTCATGTACTGGAAGATCAGTTGTCAGATTAATACTGTTTCTGGCAGAAATGTAAACTGTGTAAACTGATGAACCTCAGCTAACCAGTATTACTTTGTAGATCACCATGCCTACCACATTTCAAACTCAAACTGCCTCTAGGTGTCCAAATGCATTTGTTTGAGTTTGTTTGCGTTTCTCTCAGCTTGCTGGTAATTGTGGTGTTTTTAAAATGCAGATGTGATGTAATATTCTTATTTTCTTTGGATCAAAGCTGGACTGAAAATTGTATTGTGTAATTATTTTTTTGTGTTCTTAATGTTATTTGGTACTTAAGTTGTAAATAACGTCTACTGCTGTTTATTCCAGTTTCTACTACCTCAGGTGTCCTATAGAGTTTCTTCTACCAAAGTTCACTTTCACAATGAAATTATATTTGCTATGTGACTGATTTCTAAGACTTCCAGGGCTTAAGGGCTAACTTCTATTAGCACCTTACTGTGCAAGCAAATTTTACAGAAATCTCTGGGTTAAGAAATTTGGCTTCATTGTATCCTTTGTTATTTTAAATATATCAAGATATTTTAATTAAAAGTTTTTACCCCATTGAACCAATTTTATATAGTATAATTTGTACCTATTTTGGTGTTTTTTGTCTTTATAGTAAATAAAAGTTTTTGAACAAACTTTGTCCTTTGTTTATTTTAACATAAGCATGTTCAGTTTACTGATGTGAATAAAATATTTCTGGTACACTTCACTGTTTATGCACAACTTCATATGCAACACTCAATATAGCAAGACTTAGTTTCTAATATTAAATAACACATAAATAAGCAGTGGCCAATACACGTATATGTTAGGTGTATGAATAAAGAATGCTTAGATAAAGAGCAGCAGCAAACACTAACTATTTTTTAATTGATAATAAAGGTAGGCACTTCTCTTCTGATGACACTGTATCTGTGAACTTCACTTCCTTATGACCTTAGATCAAACATTAAATGTCTAAATTTTGCATTACTGCTACTGTAACTATTAATTATCAAGTCAGGTGAGCTTATTTTGTTAGATCACTTCTGGAGTCACTGAGGTGTATCTTGGAATTAATCTGCTATTTAATGTTTTCAGTAAAATGATTCTGTTGGCTGTGATTTAAGTAGCAAACAAGCCTTTCCTTATTCAGGCAATTTGTATACATATTGCAAAGCTGTGGCTTATTTCAGTTGTTTGTCTTTCTCCTGATTTTTTGATATTTTTTTTAACTAATCGGCTTTTTAATAGTTGAAAATTAAGTTCAAGTGTTCTGTAGCCTTTTTTTGTGACTACTAAATTCTACATTTTGAGGGATGACTCTCTTTATAATCTCCATTAAGTATGTGACTTTCTGCAAATAGAGACAAACGTATCAATTCACCAGCAAAAAGCAGCAGCAGAAATCTGCAAGTAAATTCTAATACCTGATTATTTTTTTTAAATCAGAAAAATGTACTAACAGAAATGCCAAAAAGGAAGATATACAACAAGGATTAAATAAAAGATAAATTGAGTGTAATGCATCTTCCTTTATTTGCTTTACTAAAGAACACCTGAATCTTACAGTACCGTGTGGCAATTATAATGTTGCAGTCTCCTTTTTAGGAAGAAGGGATGGCAGAGATCACCTGTCCCCAACAGCTGGCAGTAAATGTCAAAGACACCCAGTCATAGAACCAAATGCCTTTATTTGCAAAGGGCATCTTCAGTTCTTCTCCAGGCAAATAGTAAGCTATGACCATTTTGATTTTTCTGGTGGGAATAACGTTACAGTCCGTGTTCCTCCCTGTTCTGACAGCGTTTCATCTTTGCACGTTCTCATAGAACGGTAATGATTCCTCCTGGAACATGCTGGAGGATTGCTTATTTCTTCTCCATCATCCTTGTATGCATGGCTGCTCTGAGCTGACAGCCCACCTCCCAAGACACTGTGTTTCTCAATTACTGACTTTTCTCTTGTTGCTTAGTCTTCCTTGCTGAGCTGAATCACGAATATGACAAGTCTTGCTTTTAAGAGTTACAATATTGCATATATTGTAGCAAATGGCGTATGTTATTTTCCTGTTAGGGCACAGAGCTGCTGAAATCCAGAATTTTAAGTTAGGAATTGAGACCTTTCTTGCCTGTCATTACTGAGAGAGTCCAGAAGATGGCAGGAAAGCATTTTGAAGCAGCCGCTGTGCCATTTCCTTTTATTTCCCTCAATTATTTTATTTTGTAGTATGTCGTCACTCAGTTCCTGTTCTTGGAAAAGATGTGCAAGGCCAACAATAGAGTTACAATGAATACGGAGTAAATCAAGAGGCAATTTATAAATATTCGCAAGGCTCTGAGACAGGAAGTTAATTCCACTTGTATCATTGCTTGGGTGGGCCTGCCTCACAAAATCTCAATCTCTTGGCAAGAGTTCAGGTCCAGACAGAGGAGTGTGAGGCTTCACAGTGGTTTGAGGTTTGATTCCTCTGTTCACTCCAAAACCAATTCTCAAACACTAGCTCCATATGATTATTTCTTTTAAACTAGTTTCCGAAGAAAGTAAGATACATGCTGTCATGTTGTCTCATTTTCCTAGTAACTTTTGACTTCATTGGAAGCTTTTAACTAAAGCTGCAGATAAGGAGCAGCATCCAAAGATGTAAGTCTTCTGAAAGTAGGTACCCAGGCAGAGAAGGGAGAACAGTGGCTGGGCAGATGGTAACATTACCTTTATCCTGGCATCTCTAAACTTAATGATTTGTAAAGAATGATTTGGAGGTCTTTGTTAATTTTTGAAGATCAGTTACTGAGTGTTTCATTATCTACCTTTTTTTTGTTTATTTTGCAGACAACTGATCTTAGAGCGTGGCACCAAAAGAGCTTATGTATGCCCCCTACTCCGCAATCACTTGAGTCATAAATGCTTGTGATTTGTAATATATCCCTTCTGCCTGGCTTGTTCGGCTTGCAGTAAATGCCACAGGCTGCTTCGCACCAGTGATCAAGCTGCACCTTCTAACCTGCAGTCGCTTATCATGCCACAAAGCACAACCCGTGTCTCCTTGTCACCACGGCCAAATGCTAATCAAACGTGTGGACAGAAATGTAACAGATTTCAGCTCAGAGTATTGATTCCCCTTCTTTTATAAGCATCTGAAGCACAAACCATCTTCAGTGTTGCTAGAAGCAGGCACAGGTAATTTTGGAAAGCTGATCAGAAAATGCTGGCATTGCTCCTGTGGAGGTGGGGTTCAACCACTGCTTCTAGATCATTTTAAAATCTCCTTTTGGGATTAATGAAACCCAGAAGGGGCATGCCACATTATTTTGATACAGGGAGAGGTGTGCGTGTTTACATTTGTAAGTATGCACCCACTGGTGCAGACCTTTCTTTTACAGTGCCTGCAGCTGTTGCTCTTTTAGGTGCAAATACACCTCAGCTTCACACTATGGTAGCTCTTTACATGCTGCCAGCTGGAGAAGAACTCGGAGCCCCTGCTCCGCTCGAGTCCAGTTTCACCAATGACCAACCCCACGTTTGCATTAAAAAGTTTGTCATCTGGCTTACGAGCTGCCCCCTTTCCTGAGCTGGTCCCTGCCCAGCTGCAGGGGGTGCAGGACAGGCCCCGTCCACCCGCCTTTCCTCAGGCAGTGACAAAATGGCGCCTGCTGAGCCCGAAGGAGTCGCTTCGCGCCTCCGTGTGTGTTAAGCACCCACAACGTTACGTGACGGCGGTACCTCTGGCTTGAAAACGTACATTATTTACGCTCCTAAGTGATGTCTGAGCTCACGGGTGGGGTATCGCTTGTTGCTGCACCCCGCGGGGACCTCGGCGCCCCGCGGGCCGCTCGCCGCGCAGCGGCCAATGGCAGCTCTGTATGCAAATCTCCCGTCGGGACCGGGGATTGGCTGAGGCGTTTGGGCGGGCGCGGCGCGAGAGAGGGCGGTACCCCGGCCCGGCCGTGAGGGGGCGGAGCGGGAGGGGCGCGCTGGCCGCCATGCTGCGGGCCCTGAGGCGGCGGTGGGACGGCTACAAGTACCGCTTCGTGCCCTGGCTGGCCCTCAACCTCCGCCGCAAGCGCAGGTGAGGCGGAGGGGCAGGTCCCCGGCGCCACTGGGCAGCGACAAGGGTGGCTGTGGGGGGAGGGAGGCCCACCCTGCCCCTCTTCCTGCCCCTCTTCCTGCCCCTCTTCCTGCCCCTCCGGCGGGCTGAGGTGGCGGCAGCCGGTGGAGCCCAGTGGGTCTCCCGCAGGGTTTTTCGGTCTCGAGTAGCCGCTGGAGCTGAGGTGGCCGTAGATCCCGCTTCCCCCCTTCTCGGGAGCGCCACAGAGGTTTTTCACCAGGAGGTGGCCGCTTTGCGAAAGCCGTTCCGCTTTGAGTGTCACTTCGCTTGCATGGAACTCTTAATACTTGGCTGCTTTAAGTTGGTATTTGGTGTTAAAACTAGATAGATAGCTTTTCCTTTTTTTTCGGCACGATGATTACCCTCTTTTCAAAGGCAAAAGTAGTGCTTGAATTTAAATGACTACGACATTGTTGTAAGTAGCATAAATTAAAATTCCCCTAGTCAGTCTAATATCGTCCTTACCTTATTTAAAGTGTAACGAGCCGCATATATTTTTTTATAAACTTTGATAATCACATATATTTGGGTTTTGTGTGTTTGTTACTAAGAGATCGGGGGGGTTAACCTGCTTGCCTTGATTTAAATGCACGCCTGATGGTTTTGTAGGACAGATGTGAAAGAATGTACTTTTGAGCTTGGTTTTGTTTGAAACAACAGTGTATATAAGTTGCTGCTGTAAATGGCATTTCTTTGTTTAGGGAAAATGTAATCTTCAAATATTTTTATCTTCTTCACAGGACCCTCCGATATGTTCCCGAAAGCTCCCAAGACAAAATTATCTCTGATGAAGATGTCTTTGAAACACTGATGAAAATATTTAAAGCTCTGTTCATAAATGACTTCAGTAAACAAGCACATATTTTGGCCTTACTTCCAGAAATCAGATGTAAATATATGGAATTACTGACTGTTGAGCAGAAGCAATCAAAAGTAAATTCATGTAACCATCAGAGTCAACATGGGTTTAGTCCAGAGGAAGTTCTGTTTAATACGCTGGGGTTCAGTATTACTCGAGACCGTAGTTCCCTGGTGTCTGCTGGAACTGGAGTCTTTGTTACCAAAGGTTTTGTACCAAAAGGGACACTTGTATCTATGTATCCCGGTAATGGAATGTTCTTTTTTCTGATTAAGTTAGATGTGATTCCTAACCATCTAATTATAGAATGTCAAAGTTCTACACTAATTTTTATTTTACGGGTTTTATTTCTGTCATTGCTTAACAAAATCACAAGTTATGGTGAATGGGAATATTTCTGTATAAACTCACTAGAGTTCTTTTGGAAATAAGCAAAGCAATATGGAGAAGGAAGGTAATTTTGTTTATAAAAAAAAAAAAAATCAGTACTCAAAGTCTGATTTTTCAGCTGCTAGAAACGTTGTTCCAGATTTTTTAAACACAAATGCATGGGAGCCATTTCAATCAGGTGACCTATATAGCTTAATTCTTTGGGGTTTCTTTTTTGGAAAAGGGTCTGAAAAATAAGGTTGTGAGAGATCCATACAGATCAGTGGACAAGACCATGAACTTTTTCAAAGCACAAAAATACAAATTGGTGAATGAAAATAAAATCTTTATGTAGTGGAACTGTCTTCCTTAAAGCACGCTTAGAAAATGGGCACTTCTCGGTTCCTCCTCCTCATTTCTTGTATTTCATTACGTTTCTTAGAAAGACTTATCATGCTGTCAGTAAGGCCAATCTAGGACAGGTTTGCTGAAATGCTTTGGGTTTGTTTCTGTTTCATCTGTCAACAGAATCGTCCCCTGCACGCAGTCTCTAGCTTGTGCCAGCATTGCAGGATCGGGACCTGGCCAAGCATTGCGCGGCGGAGCATGTTTTACCATGCCAGAGCAGCAGTGCCTGGCCATTACCATTAACTGGTAAACTGACTAATTGTCAAATGATAGTCACAGGGAATGAGGCTGAGATCTTGCAGCTTGCTTCAAATTTCAGGCACATATGCAGTGTCAGTGTAGGCTCATTGAGAGTCTTCTCTAGCAGCTCATCTAGCTACACAAGAGGATGAGTTGTTGAAATGCCTTCCTTTTCTGCTTTTCCTTTTCATGAAAGTCAACTGCAGGGCTGCTGGCTGGGCAAGGGACCCTATGGAGAGAGCAGGTCAGCGCTCTCCTGTTTGTGCTGAGTGCAGCCTGCCAGCGGGGCCTCTGCCTAGCTCCTCATGAGATTGCAGCAAAGGATTTCTGCAGAGAGTTGATGAAGATGTAGCGGGTGAAAGGGAGGCAGGATTGCAACATCATGAAAAATCGCAAGGCAGTCTGCTGTCACTTCTCTGTGCTTGGAACCCAGGGCAGGTTAAATCCTGCCCATGGATTTGGGAAACAACCTGGTGAAACGGTTTGCCTGTTCTTGGTTTGGCATTTTCCCTCTCCTGTACCAAGCAAAATCTGATCGGGGTGGTGGAGGCAGGTTGTTTCAGGTTCTTTGCTGTCTGTGTGTGCTTTTCAAAGTGTCCTGACAAGACAAGGTAGTAACAAAACTGCTTAATATCTGCATCTGCACTTTCTTGAACCAATGTCACTTGATGTTTTCCTCTCTGAAGTAGGCCAGTTGGCTGTGATGCTTTTATCTACGTCTCACAACTGGACACAGGCTTTCTCCTTAATGATTTCTCTCAATGGCTTCTCTCTTTGGAATGTCTCAGCTTTTTAAGTAGATTGATTTTTTTTTTTTTTTTGCATCCCACAAAGATGTGTCTGAAAGCTTGTAGGTTTCTAAGTGTTAATGGTTTTACAAGCGTTAATGTCATTAACTGAGACAGTTCTCTCCTACCGCCTTTTTCTTCTTTGAGTTTGTGTGAGAGGGACCTGGATGATATCGTATGCCCGTTCTGACAGTTAACTTATTTTCTTCTCAAATAATCATATCTGTCTTACAACAGGTACAGTATACAGAAAGCATGAGCCCATCTTTTTCCAGTCCCTTGGCAATCCCTTTATTTTCAGGTGCATAGATGGTATCCTTATTGATGGGAATGATAAAGGACTATCAAGATCAGTGTACAGGTAAGCAGTCAAAAGAAATAGGGAATTGTCACTCAACTGATTTACAGCAGTGTGTACTGATAGTGTCAGTTCCCTGACATCTTACGGTAAATTGAGTTACATTTGAATATCATCCACCTATGTGTATCTCATAATGCAACAACAGAAGGGTAAGAGGTGCTGGTTGTGGTCTGTTACAAACTTGTGTCTTCATCTCTAATGCCAATGAGATGCATTTTGATGTACAGAGAATGTTTCCTGTAAAGGTATATCCTGCTCCTGTTAAAACAGAGTAGTTTAGTATCAAGTTTTTTTAAATGCTTCTTGAGCTGTTATTCAATTCTACTTAATAGATTAAAAAAAAAAAAGCGCCTCTATATGGACTTGCTGATACCAAAAGGGTGACTCTGGTAATTCCCACGCTGGTCTACAGATGAGCAGCACTTAAGAAGGGAGCAGTAAACATAATAATATCTCATGGTGGAAAGGACCTTTAAGGATTATGGAGTCCAACTCTCTGCTCCTCACAAGACTACCTAAAACTAAACCATAGAACTTCAGAGCGTCATCCAGATGTTCCTTGAACTCTGACAGGGTTGATGCTGTGACTGCTCCCCTGGGGAGCCCGTTCCAGGGACCAACAACCCTCTTGGTGAAGAACCTTTTCCAAGGTTCTTCCAACCTGAACTTCCCCTGATGCAGCTAGCCTGGACTGTTTTAGATTACTTTAAAATACAATCTGTAGCAATTTGTGTCTAAATATGACATGAAAAGAAGATAATAAAAAGCTAAATGATCTAAAGTAATACTTAGTTTGAATACTAATACCAGATTTTAATTCCGGGAATGAGTTTGAAGTTGATATTTTAATGAACCTTCACATCTTTAGAGGTGAACAAGATGTGAGGACACTAATGTAATGGTAATGTTTGATGTTGATTTCTGAAATTGTATGTAGCGGTTTTGTGTGGGTTCTTCCACTAAATTCTGAAAGACACCACACACTAGTAGGAGGTTTAAATTTGCTTTTTAAAGTGTCACCAAGGTCTTGGTCTGTGCACGTGCTTCCCCCGCACCTCCCCAGAGTTGTCCTGTTTCCCAAGTGGGTCGGGCTGCTGTAACCTTGCCCAGTGACTGTGGCCATTTCTACAGGAGGAAGCACAGACAACCTGTTAAGGGACAGAGCAATGATTCACATTAAGACTGTCGGTCATTTCAGGTCTTGCAGCAGGAGAGACCAACTTGGCCCGTTTCAGATGAGTGATGAGAGCTGGCTCACATCTGCCCTGCAAAACCCACTTGCAGTAGGACAGTACGTCAACAACTGTTCACGTGGTAAGTTGCTAGGCAAATTTTCCAGGCTTGCGTTTGTCTTTATGGGTATAAATTATTTTGGAGGTTACACAGAGAGCCAGACACTGATCTTGGAGGACAGTAGTGCTGTTTAAAACAGTATGAGCATTTACGGGATAAAGAGTTTCTGATGCCTTTTGTGATAGTTGGGTGTTAGAATCCTTCAGTGCAGCAATGCTTCAAATAGCCTTGTGCTTTTCTTACTCACTCTCCCAGATCCCCCTGTCCCTCCTGCTATGTAGAATGAAAGGCACACGTCCCAAAATGTAAGATGGTGGGAAAGGATTTCTGGCAAAGGATTGCTGGGCTGAGGCAGTATACTAAGTTGCAGGTCACGTTCTGCAGTATGGTTCCAGCAGGCTTCATGAGAAAACCATACATGCAATGACACGTGCAGTAAGATTCTATCACTGCTCAGTTTGGACTATAATCCTTTTCTTAGACTTCCTTGTGTTTATGTGCAAAATCTAGGAAACCTGGTATGACCTACCTCTTGGACATGAAGAGGGGAACGGTATTTATTTTGTCTCACACAGTATGTGTTGGTCTTAAGGCTTGGGAGGATAACTAACTCGTGGGAATGGTTGTGAGACACAGAATTGCTACCATGCATAGCTTCAAAGTGGCTTTCAGAGCCTGCATTACACTAAAGGTACCCTGCCTCCAGGTAGCATCCGGAAAGGTTGCTGGAGTAGCAAACCAGGTATTGACTGGCATGGAGACAAAGGTCCGTCCCATGAAACTGTTTCTTCCAGGTCCAATATCAATGTAAAGAAAATTACCTTCTTCCTGCTGGACAAATGGTGATTTTCTCCCTGGCTGTATTTATGACAGATTTTGCCACCAGGAAAATATTTTTTCAAGTTTGGTTTTGTTCTATTTTTAACAAAAACAAAACAAAGACATTTAACGAGACACTGAGGTGCTGGAGCGTGTCCAGAGAAGGGCAAGGAAGCTGGTGAGGGGTCTAGAGAACAAGTCTTATGAGGAGCGGCTGAGGGACTTGGGATTGTTTAGCCTGGAGAAGAGAAGGTTGAAGGTTGATGTGGGAGACCACTCTCTACAACTACATGAAAGGAGGTTGTAGCGAGGTGGGGGTCAATCTCTTCTCCCAAGTAACAAGCGACAGGACAAAAGGAAATGGCCTCAAGTTGTTCCAGGGGAGGTTTAGGTTGGATATTAGGAAAAACTTCTTTACTGAAAGGGTTGCCAAGCATTGGAACAGGCTGCCTGGGGAGGTGGTGGAATTGCCGTCCCTGGAAGTATTTAAAAGATGGGTAGACGTGGTGCTGAGGGACATGGGTTAGGGGTGGTTTTGGCATAGGTTTATGGTTGGACTCGATGATCTTGAAGATCTCTTCAAACCCAAGTGATTCTATGTTTCTATGATTCTAACTATAAAGGCAAGTGTTGTATATTAACAACATTTAGCAATGCTGTAAGCTACCCCTGGTGCTATGCAAGTCATGCCCTACATATGTATGTTGATAATCAGGCCATCTTGTTTAATGCAATAAGGATGAATTAAACATCCTATAGTTGGTTATGTATCTCTTGTGTAAATTCAAAATAGGACTCAGAGGAGGGTAGTAGCTCCCAACAGAGGCATGGTTTTCAGGCTTGAAACATCTGGTACTTTAGCAGCAGTACACTGATATTTTTACACATCTCGAAACCCTATGTAAGATTTTCTCAGTATCACAGAAACTTTTTTTTTTCCCCTTATTTCTAGAAAAATCAGCCAACGTGTGTTATCAGGAGTTTGATGTGCCGGGATATTTTCCAGTGGAACTGAAACAGTATCTTCCAAACATCGTCTACAGCCATGACGTAGAGAGGTTAGCAGGCAATCAAAGAACTCATAGATTTGTATGATACAAAACACCCTGTATGTGTGTAAAAAAAAAAAAAAAAAAGCCAAACATGGCTGAAGAATAATATTACTCCATATGAAGGTGGGTTACACAAAAGTGTTCTCCTGTATGGAAGAGATAGTTCATTGAGTGGACTAATTTTAAGTGATTTACAAGACTATTTCTTTTCGTTTCTTTTTCCACATGCTCACAAATGAGATCAGCATAGCTCTGAAGACAAAGTTTTACAAGTGGTGGTTACAGTATAGTGTGATTCTTCTGAATCCCGTAAAGCACTAATTATATTTTGCTTGAATTACAGTACCGAGGTTTTTCAGTATGTATTTTAAATGTAGTTAGCAACCCTTAACCAATCAAAGCCCTTGTAAGGTTGTTTGAGATTTAGGCTTCTTACTCCTGTTCTTCGTGTCTGCTGCTTACGTGGGGAATAAGCATAAATGTGCAAGAACAAACCTAAAATTAATACGTATTAAGACAAGTGAAATACTATGTAGTATAAAGGCATGTGACTTTTTGTTATACTACACAATTACAACATCCTCATTATGACCTGAAAATTCACCTCACAAACTAAAACACTTAAGAAACTTTTCTGAGATTTTTGTTTGGAAATGTGGGAAAAGTCACAATTAGATGAGTATGTACAAGGAGCAATATGGACAACAAAGACAGTATGTCTGGCAGTGAGTGTCCTGTACTGGGATGTAGTCAAGAATAGCTTTGAAGCTGTGAGGTAATGTTGATCCTGAATTTAACACACCAAAGAAATTGCGCTTCTGGTCCAGCTACTACCTTCGGGAACTAAATAATCCTATTCATCTAGAAGATGTATAAGGATTTTAGGACAGATCACCTAGACTTTCAATGTAATTGTGGAACTTTTTTTAAACTCTCAAATTTGTCTGTAGAAGGTTATGGTGCATATTGGAAAAAATGCTTTTCTGATGAAACTTAGCCTTTGTTGAGGCAAGGTTAAAGGTGCACTTGTAATCTGCAGATAAATAAATAAATGCTAATAAAAGAAACGGTAAGAGTGAACTTTCAGGAAGCCTGGATGCTGTACTTGAAGCAGTGAAAGCGCAGCGAGCAGAGCTAAGCTCTGGGACTGTTTCAGGAAGGGGGAATTTCGCTCTCCCCCTTGGAACTGTCCAAGAAAACATAGTTGTTCAGTCATCAGTTCTCCCAGTGTACAGCCACTAGACAAGAGATCCTATCTGCTTCTAGCTGCTTGTTTTGATATTTACATGTAATGCTGACAATTTAGGTAATCTCGTTTCTGTCTTATATAAGCATTCTTAGTACTTGTTTACCTTGTTGCTTGCTTTGTTTCAAAATGGCCTCACTGAATTTCTTAGTAGTGGGGACTGTTTGGGTTGATGCTGTTCTTCACTTTCATGTTCATCAGCATCAGAACAATGTGCTCTCCTTCCTAGAATAGATACTTGGGCTTTAGGGCATGGTCATTTACTTAAAGGAAGTTTAGGGTGGTGGGCTCCTAAAACCTCTCTGTAAGAAAACCATTTGCCAGCCACTGATTTCAGCTTGGGGTTTATGGAGAATTAACCCATCATCATGCATTGCAGTAGGTCTCTGGTGCAGGTCAGAGCTGCCTTCCTAGATGTTGTTTGGCTGAGAGTGGGCTTAGCCAGCCAGCACCTGTGGGTAAGCGTGTCTAGAGGAATGATTTCTGCTCCATGAACTTTGCTGCAGCTTGTCCTCCTGTCTGTATAAGTGTCTTTGTCTTGACTAATTCTTTTCATTTATGTGTAATTGTGGGAGTGGAAACATTATTTGCATACTGACGTAGGCTGTTCCGGTTTTGCGTATATTTGCTATCTGTAATTCAGTGTTGTTTTTCCAGGCTCCCTGGCCTGTATTATGCATATTACTCCCAAAAGTAATCTAGACAGAGCCATTGTTTAGCTCCTTGCCATGAAGAATTAAAAAAATTAAAAGGGAAATATAATTGTTCACTTCTACATGTTTTGCTTTTCCTTTTTTACAGCCACCTGAGGTGTGTAGTGCTTGTCGCTCTCAGAGACATCAAGCAAGGAGAAGAACTTTTTTCTAATTACTACACTGTTGTCAACTGAATTAAGAGATTCAAGACTGAAGAAATCTGTGTCATTAAAATGCTTACTGTGTGTGTACGTCAAGCTTTGTGAGCATTTTTACATAACAGAGAACTGCAGCTTTACCACTTACAAAGCAAGCTGCAGGCTTGTATTTCCCTGGGTCCTTGTTTGAGGTAAAACAGGACCAATTTTCTGTTCAGTAATTTTAGTTTTTAGCTAGGCCTCTTCTCAAGTGCTGAAATGAACAGCATGTTGTGCAGAAACTGTTCACTCTCAGAGCCATAAGACCCATGTTTATAGCTGATGCCAAGGCACGGTGTGCAGAGAGGCTCTTGCTTAGGCTTATTTCAATAACACCCAAGGCCAGACAACTTAGTTATTTGCCCCGTTGGAGGGTCGGAAGCAGAAAAGCGCAGAGGGGTCCCACCTGTGGGGAGGAGTGGACAGGACAGGTGACCCAAAACTGACCAGCAGGGTATTCCATCCCATCTGCATCATGCTCAGTATAAAAGCTGAGGGATCAAAGGGGTCAGTCTCTTTTCTTCAATGGCTGGTGTCTGAGAAGGACTCTCTGTTTGCCTGCGTTTGGTTCCAATCCACACGTTCCTGAATCCAGATCCAGAATTCAGCTCCCATCTGTCACTGGATCCAGTCTGGGGCTTCACCAGTGCCCGATTGCTTGATACGGTTTTGTATGTATTTCATTATTTTCTTTTTCTTATTTTATTATTAATATTTCGTTAAAGTAGTTTTGTTCCTTCTAAACTCCTAAGTCTCTTTCTCTCTCTCCTTCGAGAGAGAGGTGAGGGAGAGCATCTGTCATGTGTCTCAATGGCCAGTCCAGCCCAAGCCACGACACCCTGAGAATACTCCACACTTGACACAGAGGTTTAACTGTTTACATCATTAGGTTCTCAGCTGTCTACTGTTGGTATTGTTGCTTATTGGTGCTCAGCTGTCCATACAATAGCTCATAAAATAAAAACCTAAGTTCTGGACGTGCCATTTAATCTTCTAGTTTGCACAGTTGTCTGTAACTGTGGCTCAGTTTTAATATTTTTCCATTTCACTTATTACAATGGACACAATTTGTAAAAATTACTTCCCTCCTGTGACCTGTTCCTCAGATAATCCTCGTAGTTCATCGTAATTGCCAGTTCTCATTCTGGTTTTCTTGGAGTTGATCCCTCTGGTATCTGCTTCTTTTTAGAAAGTATTTCAGTGTAGCCAGTTGTCCGGATCTTGTATGAAGCCAGTTTTGGAACAGTGCTGATAGGCGCTGCAGATGTGCCTGCGTGGTGTGCTGCCATCAAGAGCCCGACTTGAGTCAGTGGCTCTAGCTACACCTGTCTTGGGGTGGGAGGAAAGACAGTATATACCTTGAAGCACTGTCCAGTCCTATTTTCAGGGGTTCAGTGTAAGTATCCTGGCATACGGCAACTTTTGTAGCTTTTATTCTCAAAGAGAGAGAACTTCATGTTGCCATAGCTGGAGGAAGTAATGCCAACCAAGTGTGCTGTGTGTTTTTTTTTTTTAATGAGTTACTGGCATAAACAGAGCGCACCATTCCCACATTAATTCTTGCTGCTGTCTGCAAACTGCCTTCAGAAAGTAAACAAGAGACAGCTTGTCAGTCTTTGGGTCTGGCTAAACAGCTTGGGAAAGAAAAATCATCCCAGTATTTACTGCAAAAGTCCAGGCAAGCCTCTCAATGAATTTGTGGTTGGCATAAACTCATGAGAACAGAGGACTGGGAAATGGTGTGCTCTGACAAATCTGGCAGTGGCTGGGGCAGCCAGGGTGCCCTGCTTAGCTGCAGAAGCAGCTAGTCTCCTTCCAGAAGGCAAAGCTTTTCCATGTCTGTGTTACTTGGTCTCCTTCCAAGCCTGAACCTTGTCTTTCATATTCATCTGGAAGTCCTTCGCAGCCAGAGAACGCTGGCTTTTTCAGGAAGATTGAAGTAGCAGAGCTATGAGATAGCGTCCTGTGGCTCAGCATGAGTTGTACAATTTTTATGAAGCTGCTGGGGACAACTTCTAGTGACAGTTGTTATTGTGTCTTTCCCTACAGAGAGGGAAAAGAAATCCAAGAACTAGTGAAAAGTGCCAGCTGACCTCTGGAGTTTATGCTTCTAGTCTTTGCTGCTTTGTATTTTGTCAACAAAATGAGGACTTGGGCATCAACTAGCCAAGCACCATAAGGACTTCAGGGGCTGCTTATCCTTTTTGTGGCAGAAGTGGATGTATCCTGGCATTACTTTAATGGAAATGTAAGTACTTAAAGTACTGAGATAGGGAGAGAGGTTTACATTATATGTACGTACACTAATTAAAACCGTTTTTAAGACTCTAGCATCACAAGGCTAACAATTAGTTCCATCAAAACAAGAAAGGACTTAGATGGGGTTGGTCATTATGATTTGTTCTAACATTAATCTTTATGCTAAAGTACTAGAAAAAGGGAGGTGCATCTTGCCACCAGTTTTGGATAGGTATTTTGTTTTACACCTTGTTATCAACCATCAGTACAAAGACACCTTGCATCTCTTCACCGGGGAAGCAAAGCTCATTACATTACTTGGCAAATTAGAACTTTCGCTGTTCAGAATTACTTCAGCTTGCACTCCTATATAATTAAAAAAATAAATAATCATCTCCTTACCTAAAGCTTTATTGTGCCAGCCATTGGAAAAACAAACACCCCAGGCCTAGGAAAGCCCGGCCCTAGTTCTGGCCTTTGACAGAATTGGTGCATTAAGATCTTAGAAGTAATACAGTGCTTTTCAGGGTCCCAGATTAGCGCTTATTTTCTTTAAGGAAAGGAAAACCAAGACAAAAAGCATTTCAAATAGTTTAGCTTCAGCATTAAGGCCCAAGCTGAATAGGTCTCAGCTGTATTCACACCTCTAATCTCGCTTGCCATGGAATTAAGGCTTTGTGCAAGTTTTCTTGCACCAGAGAACAGGAATGTGTTCCCCACAGCTTACCAGGTAGTTTGAACACCGGGTTATACTGCTGTGATGCGTTACTATGAAGCTATGTTTAACTCCCATCTAAGACTTTCCTATACTTAAGCCATCATGTTTTAATATTTTAGGGAAATCATTACTGATTATTTTACCTGCATGGCTGCATGCTGCATTTTTCACTCCACTCTGTGTAACATTAGGTAGTGTGGTAGCGTGCACTTTAGTGGTACCCGGAGTTTTTAAAATGTGTTCAGGGTTACTGCTAAATATTTCTGAAAATTAAGCAGCAAACATAGTGCAGATGCATGAAACGCTTTACAAGTAAGGAAAGGTTTCCAGACATTTATTTCTGGAACTGTACACCAGGTATTAAAGTACAACAAATACAAAATAATGCTCAAAAAAATCAGTGTTTATGTACAAATATTGAAACCAATGCAACAATAGCGACTTCCTCTTGAACATATGATACTAAAACATGTTCCGATTGTCACTAGATTTGTTGTTACGTACAGGGTACTTATGAACTGAGAATAACTGGAATCTCTGTTTTATCAGGAGAATTATAACCATTCCTACTGTATTATACAATTGATAGTATCTTCCTTCTTCTTTCAATGAAAAATAGGAATAAAAAAAATAGTAACCTTGTCATTATTTTATAAATTACTGTATTTAGTTTCCCTGTCTGTAGACAATGTGCTTGTAATGCTGGGCAAATAGTGTCCCTGTTGGTCAGTTTATCCATTAGTTTACATTCAAAGCTGAAATATCCACTAAAGACTTTGGTTAAATTAAGTAGTATCACTATATTCTAGTTGGTCTGAAGTTTTCCTATGTTTTTGACCCTCAGTTTTAAAAATTAAAACCAGGAAACCATTGCACAATTCATCGACCTAATTGTACACAATTTAGTATTCTTCAAACAGTATTGTACATCCTTCAAGTAAATTCAGCAGTTTGACCATGACAAGAGGAAAACTAAACATTTAAAAACCTAGCATGAGAAGATGACATATGACTAACCAAAGTAAAAGTATTGCTATAATCACAGCACCAGTTACACTTCTAAATGAATCAGCTACCCTCTTCAGATTCCCTGTACATAAAAAGGATATATTTACCAACACTGCAGTTGCCCATTATGGATTTTTTGGTTTGTTTGTATGAAGAAAAAGTGTGGCAAAGGACAAAGAATTCATCACAGTTTGTTATAAGAATTGTGCTTGACCATCTAAGAACCAAGGCAATGTAATTTCTTCATATGGTTGCAATTCAGTTATCTTCATGCTGACTTCCAAAACGCAATTCTTTTAATAAACAGTAACAAGTTCTCCATTTAAATGTTTTAACTGAGAGAAAAATAAGTAAGTCCAGCTTTTAAAAGAAAAGTTCAATAAATAGCTATTTTACATGGATAAAGTCATAGTGGTACAAATTTATGAATGTCACATCAAGCATGCACAAAAATGTTCCTATACACAGAAGTAGTCAGAAAATATTGAAATAGAGATCTAAAAAGATATGAAGAATTTACATATTTACAAAATCTTGCAAATTATTGCCTCATTTTAACAAGGAACTAAAAGTAAACGATACCAGCTAGCTAGCCGACAGGCTAAGTAAGATCAGCATTTAGAAATCTGTTAGACTAGCCGGAATTCATTTTTCTCTCATATCATTTTCTGAATTTTGGTCAAAAGTCTTTATTAAATAACTAAAGTGTCCATTCCACTTGCTGACAACCCAAACCTTAGACAAGTCTCTGTCTACATTAAGAGCCCAGCAATGCATAGATAAACTGAATATATTACTGCATCAGCTAATGAGAATGGGCATGTTCATTTAAGTGCAACTGGTATAAGCATTCAGTCATCTTTGTATAATGATTTTTATACAGACCAGCCACTCACTGTAAACCCATAGATAAACTTCAATGTATAACAATGGAGGATTACGGCCAGTATTTTACAAAATTACATAAAATGTGTTGATTCATAAACAAAAGAAACAAGGTACAAAGTTCAGCCCAAAACACAGCAACAAGAAGCTGACAACTTGGCTAATGTCAGAGTACAACACAGGGCCAAGGCTACCCGTTACTTACTGTGTACTTACTAAAGTTACGTATTTCGGATGTGTAAGTCAGGAACTGATTACAAAATTATCTCTACTTTTGTCCACTGTGCTAAACTAATTTGTTTTTAATATGGTAAATGTGCTGCTGCATAAACATTTCAAAGCAATCTTCATTACAATGCTGTGAAGAAAACTCCATATGCTGCATCCAAAACTCAGGATATCAATGTAGTTCACAGTATGCATAATAAATACCCTCTTCCCTTTCAAATATTAAAGTCACTACTGCCTAATTACTCAGTGTAACCTTGAAACAATATTACAAATATCAACATTGCAAACTTAATCACTTGAATAATGAAAACAGATTAGTGGCAATTAAATTTGTAATACAAACAGTGCAAAGAAAAAGTATGGCGGGAAAGGGGTAATCCTATTGAAGTAAAGTTCAGATTCTCATGAAAAAAAACCTGCAAGTTGTATGCTACAACAACATTACTAGCCAATATGATGTTTGGTTTGACTCTCCTGCAAGAATCAGAATGAATGTTTGCAAGACGAACTTCCTGGATGGCTAAATTGCACTCAGTGTTCAAAATAAAAAACGTACTGAAGTTAAATAGCTGCTTTTATGGGAAACATTTTTAGTCATCCTTTCTTACTTGACCAAGGTAGTGAAGTGCTATTTTTGAGTCAATGACTTGCTAAAACAAATAAATGCAAACCACACTAAAGAAAAACTTCCCAATACATAGTTCAAGGTTCTGCTATTCCTATCTAAACTAGATAGTTCCTCAAAACTGTAACGCTTTGAACTGCAGTGCTCCAAACAATTTGCGATGTCTCCCGAGGGTAGACTGTTCAGTGGTAAAGCCTAAGCTGTGCAGACTGTAGCTGCCTTAGGAAAGCTAGGGTACACGATCACATTACCCTTCAAAGTTGTGGACAAACCCCATCCAAATACCATATAGCCTAAAGCGCATCTGTTCAAGCCAGTAAGTCAGTCTGAAGTACACAGACACCTCTGGCAGCATAATTACTTCTGTGTAAGGTAGCCATGGCCTGTAATTTTGCAACAGCATTGAAGTGTAAGTCTTCATACTTTACTTGTGTTAAGTCCCTTGTGCTAGCTTCCACCAAGATGAACTTGCTGTTTTGTAAACTGAAGTGCTCTAGTTTAGTATCACATGAGAGAAGGTTCCATTTAAAAAACATCCTTGTATGTTTGTGCAGTTTAAATTAAAGAAACCCACCCCTGCCTTTATAAGAAAAAAAAAAATGCTACATTGAGCAGGGATCAGGATCAGTACCTGTAAACATTGTTATTCCACTGCATCCGTTACGGCAAAAGAACTTAGACTAAAAAGCCACTCCAATCCATTCAGAACTTCTGTGCTGGTTTTGAAATGGTGGCCTCCGTCTACAGGCTTTACAAAAACTGAAGCAGAGCTTAAAGCTGCACGACAGAGTTCTCTTAGTCCCAAACTCTGCCAAACATCCTACAACGTTTCCACATTTATGGACTGAAAGAAGAAATTACTCTTGATAAATCAAGATATAGTTCTATACATACAAAGACATCACTGATGTCATAAAGTTCAAACTTCCAGTGAAAGACTAAGCAAACCTGATAGCTCCCACCAAGTTTACTACTACTGCATAAAGTACCCACTGTTTGTTCAGTTTAGTTTTCCACAGTCATTCTGAGTGAAGGGCAGCATGTTGGTGAAGAGTGTGGGTATTGATGAAACCATTTGTCTCACTTGCAGATAGACTGCTGAAGTCAGCCACTGAAACAGCCATTTTGGCACTGGTAATGTGGTGTGTGTGGTTCTCAAAGTCCACGCCAAGGTTATTTACAGAGACGTCATTCATGAAAGATTCTGGGACGGCGATTCCCATTTTCAATCTCTTTGCAGGTCTTTCCGTCTCCTCACTGCACATGTTCATTGGGTTTAGCTCTGAATGATAAAAGCCAGTCTCAAATAAATTAAAACAATCACTTTCACCATTGCTAGGTAAGTTAAGCAATTCTTCTGTTCCAACAGGCACATGATTAACCGGTGCTCGGGGTAAGCTGTCCATAGGAGGAAAGGCATCATCCAGGCAGTTCACATCTGAAGTGTGGCAGACTGTAGCTACACTGTTTGTCAACGCTGCAATAAAGATGAACACAAATGTGAATTATATAGTTGTTTGCGTAGTTACAAGAAGAAAAAAAAAAGTTTTTTTTGATTTACCTGTCAACTCATTGGCAGTGATGGAGTTCAGAATGCTTAGTTGTTGATCAGGAATGGTTTCTGTTCGACTATTGGATGTTAAGGCTGAAGAATGCACTGCTCCGCCAAGGGCTTCTGCTTCATCTACCAAACGATCCATGTAGTCCCTAATAGAATATTACATCCATAATTTATTATTTAACCAGAAAACAAGGCCTAAAAATGATCATGGATTTAATTTCAGTTGCCATAGCCACTGCAGCATTACACTGCAATGACTGAAGGGGTGAAAAAAAAATCATAATCTTCTACATTTATGACTAGCAACAGAAAAGATACTATATTCCAAGAATGTTTTACTTACGTAACTCCCGGATGATGGTTATATCTCTTCTTTCCAAATCTTGTTTGCTGAGCAAAGTAATCGTAACGTTCTGACTTTTTCCACATGTAATAGAAAGCCACACACTCAGCAACTGTTCTGGTTCTTACCTAAAAGAAGCCAAGTAGAGTTGACAAGATTAATCCAAATTCCTTGTTCCCATTCCTGCAATATGGTTAGTTTTCTAGTATCTGGCACCAAATAATTAAATTAGGAGACTTCAAAGAGGTCTATGGTTTCAAGTAAGTATTACATTTGTTCTACTGTATGCTTTATTGGATTTTTAAAACTAGACTGAAACTGCATCTACATCTGAAGCATTTATATACATATTTATATATAAATGTACATATATAATGATTTTTTAAACTATAATATAGGCTGGGTATTAAGATGGAAAAAGCTCAGCAAAGCAATGACCCAAGAGAAGTGAAGCAGAAAAGACTCTGGGTATACTTATTCCTTTTTGGAAAATCCAGAACTGCAGAGGCTTTGACAACAGATAATCACAACAGTAAACATTTAAACAACAAAATAAAATTGTAGTCTTGTTGAGAAGGTATAGAAGACTCAAAAGACTCATTTTGATTGATGTTAACTGTTTCTCTCTCCGCAAAATGAAGCTTGCTTTGTGAAGTCAAGATTCTTGGAGAAAAAATCATTACTTTCACCTATATTCTTATAAACTATATCCATTTTCAGATACAGAGACATTTCACGTCATCAGCCCATAGTTCCAGTTTAAGTTTTACAACTAGAATATACAACTCTATCCAGATATAGTCTGGCAGTAAACTATACTCGAGCTTAATCAAACTTACAGAAACGTTAGAGGCAAATCCAAAATGCCGGGGAGGAAATGAACAGATGTCCATATGCTAGTATATAAAGTCCAAGTTAACAATGCTTTGCAGTAAAGTGATAAGGTAACATCTCCTGTTAAATTTCTCCATGAACTACATCTTGTCTAGCTGATACTTTCCATATACAAGTGACATCAGCTCATGCTGGGTCCTAGAACTTTCCCTAAACTTTCTGGCATTTTACCTACTTGGGAAAAACCCCAGTGGATTTCTCAGACAAATTCTGGTCCATAGTGACAGATACATCAACCCATATACTTTGTCGCATGTTTGAAAAAAAGTATTTCTACATTATTTCTTTGCATCTCTGATGAATTACTGCCAATGGGTAAGGTCCATTTAAAATCTGAACCACCCAAATGTAATTTAGGACAGGTTAAACCAGATATTGAGCAGGACTAGCTGACTGTTGTTGAACAGCAACCACAGCCCTATGAAGTTTACCTGAAATACAACAAAACCACCAGACTCCAAAAGAAAAAAAAACCTTCAAGGTGGTTTAAAAGCATAAAGGAGATATACAGAAAATTTGGAAACATCATATTCTCAATTGCTGCTTTTTGATCAAAAGAAAAAAAAAAAAAGAGAAAAAAAAAAGGCCTATTCTTTAGACACAAAGGAGTCAATCAGAAACAGTCCAGATCAAGGTTAGAACTCCTTTACTGGCCAGAAAAGAGTGTACTGATGGATGACTACCCTTTCTGAAAACACAAAGAGCTAAGCCTGTTCCTGTAAGCTTACACCTTCCTGGTGACAAAAATAAGTGAAGATGCATTTTCCCCTCCCACAGCAACGGTATAGAAACACTGTACTTCTAGGAGAAGCACATATTTAAGCTAAATTATAAAATAATTGCATAAATGGGCGTAATGTCAACATAAGTCAATTTCAGAGATAATCCACTGACTCCTCTTGCAATGCCTAGCTTTTCCAATGACAACTGAGGAAAAATTAGCACAAAAATACCAAGCTGGTTTTAATATGTTGGTTCTCATTTCACTCTTCTGCATGGGTTCTGACAAATACATTGCTTTCACAGTTTTTCATCAGTGTTTCACCTACCGATTCTTCATTTAAATGTAAAGTACTAACCTTGTTTTTCTGTATGAGATGAAAGTCTTTTCCATAAATCAGAAGTGCATGTTCAAAGCTTCTGCATTCTTCTTCTGTCCATGCTGTCATCTCTTCTAGACAATTACAAAAGTAGCACGATAAACTTGATTTCACTCACTAACCTTTTACAAAGAATAAGATATTTGCTGCTAATGGATGAATATCGAACCGCATTCTAAAAAACACAATAGTTATCAAGATCTATGTTCTTTCCTCTACAGTACAGACATCCTACTTGAAGTTTAACATTCTTCCTTATAAAGACTCATAGAGTTTGATTTCTGAAATCTTTTATCCTTGAGGGCAAAGGACATTCAGAAGATTTACCATTTCTTCTAAGTTCGTCACCAAAACCGCAAGGTTTGATAACACCACTGCGGTGAAAATGAGGCAATTTTTCTGAGTATTTTGTCTTAAGTAGGACACAAAGAACAGTGGTGGTTGGAAAAAAAGCGTGAAGAACAACCTGTTGTGACGGATGCGTCCCCTCTGACTAAATGAGCAGTGCTTTGGCCCAGGCACCACCACCAAGTGAGCCCGACTGAGACGAGCCCCACTTCACACCGAGCCCAGAAGTATACTGTATGCTAGCGACAAATCTATCTACCTATCTATCTCAGGCTATAACTTAGTTACTAGAAGTCTAGTAAGTAGTAGAGTGTTTGACTACCACCTAATTATCAACTATGGTTAAACCACTGTTTAATTACCATGCCATTATTGCTTAATTACAATTCATCTACCAATCATTGATTAATTATCATTTGATCATTTAATCATTAACAAAACCTTTTAGTTAACCTCTTAGTGACGACTTTTCTTAATAATTCACCTGCAACAAAAATCACCATAGCTGGCAGGAAGACAGATTCAGTCACTGACTACTTACGGAGGCACAGAATTAACCCTTCACTGAAATTTTCAGAAGATTGGCTGCATGAAAAGCAGGATAATTGGAGTAAGATTAAAGAACAGTTGAACCTTGCAAGATGGAAACTGAAAGATAGTAAAGAGATAATAATATAATACTAATAATAATAAAAAAATGTAAATAATAATACACAAGATGTTGAAGAGGTGTTTAGGAGCTGCGCATCAGTATAAGGAACATGAAGAATAAGAAATTAGAATGTTATAAGATGGGGTTGAATGAAGAAAGCAACAAGGAATGCTGTACCTCTGCAAACAGACCAATTGCTTAAACAACTGGGGGATGAAAAAGCGAAACCCAGGAAGGTAGCGGATAAACTAGAACTAATGATAATTCAGGCCCCCAACCCCCTCACATCCTGTACAAATTTGTAAGCTAATCATTTCCCTAGAAGACTGGGATGGAGATATTTGGGAGGACCCCAATGGAGCACTTAGTGATGAGAGTGAATTAGATGAATCAGAAGGTAGCCCCTATTTTAAAAAAAAAAAAGGGGCAACCGGAGAAATATCATAAAGACCACTTTGTGGGACCCCCTTCAACTGGCCAATCTATGAAAAACACGAGCAGAAGCCTGGCAAAAGCAGCACGGAGTATCTCTGGCATGTCTCCTTAACTGGAGAAGATCGTGCTATGTTAGATCAGGATGGCTTTTGGGGACCAGGAGCGTTCTTCAATGAGCAACCATCCCCGAACACTGAACCGCACTCTATTACCCGCTCCGTAGTGTACTGCGCAGGAGGCGCAGGCCCTCGTGACAGAATAGGGCAGTTTTGTCTCAGGTATTGCTGCTTTCCTGTCTCTATACAGCTTTGGGTCTATATATAATTAAGAAGGGATATTTCAGGCATCTCACATTCACAATGGTGATCCAAAATGTTTCCTTTCAGCTGACATTTAAAGCCAATGGGGTAAAAACCCACACATTTCAAAACGTTCCTGGAAGCAGACACTGGAACCAAGACCCTTCTGCTCCCAGACGAAGGTGGTATTCATTCCACTGCATGGCCAATTTCTTTCCTTCTCACCCCATTAATTTTGTGCTCCTTACTCCAGAGCTCTCAAGCTTCAAAGGGAAGAAAAGATCCCCATGTAAAGACTCACTATTGAGAAATTATCTTGGGAGTGGTAGATTTTTAATTGTCATCTTGAGAATAGCAGTGAACTTCAGTGGTGGAGCAGATCATAGCACAACGGTTACTCTAAGAGACAGGTACTGACAGCATTATCATTCCTTACCATTTCTAATGAGAGTATAATAAGTCCCATCTGACTCGATGCGGTGAGCGGGAGGAGCGTGAGTACTAGTTCTCAGGACAGAATTTTGGGCTCCGAACCACAAAGGAGCAGAGGTATTTTTCAATCCCGAAACAGGAATCTATATCCTGGAGAGGTGTGGGATTTAGGATACAACCCTGTGACCGATACGTCCTTATTGCTTGGGTCTACACAATCTCTTCTCGTACATGAGCTTTCTGAAGCACTGCTCCGATAGTCCTTATTGCACCCTTCAGCTTTACCTGAGATACTTAGCTTTCACAGCACCTGACTCACGAACACTCAAGTTCCCTTTGTCTCCATTTCTGAGTAGGGAATATCTACCGGAATATCAACTTTTACCAGGGCTCATACTCTATTTCTGCTTTATGCAACACATATTTAACACGTTAAAACACAGGACAAAGAACTGTCTTTGCTAAATGATAAACTCTGATTTTCATTTAAGGGAGTAACAAAGTTGGGGACAAACAAGATCGAAGTTCGTTTCCCACTGTAAACTCAAGCAAAGCTCTTTATGTTCTACCAAAGACCTATGGAATGGTAGAACCAGTTAAGGGTTGGCATAGCACAACATTAGCCTATGAGGAAGACAGAAGGGATTATTTATATAGCTAGCTATCTTCTCCTGATTTCGGTATAAATGCCAAGATTGTAATGGATCATGACCTCAAACAGATACTGTAATGTGGGTGAGAACTGCCTTATGGGTTCAGAATCACCACTCCCCCACCCCTCTCCTCAGCTCGTGCCATTGTTACAACAGCAAGGGGGGAAAGACGGGAAGGTGAAAAGCTGATCCTCAGCCTTTATACCAGTCGCAGAATTCTCTAGCAGGAATTTCCAACTGCCCAACAGTCAGATTATACCTACCCTTTGCTAAAGTCATCATGGAAAGGGATGCGCTCATCAATCTGACTCTTACTCAAGGTTTTTCTACACAACAGGTTGAGGTTTTTCTCCCCCCCAAACACAGATCTCTGAAAAACCAGGTACTCCCTCTTACCCTGAGATGCCTTTCCATTTGAGCAGTATCTCTCAATTGCTTCTTTAACATTATGGCTACTTTTAAGAAGTTCATACAGCGCCTATAAAGTAGAAAAAGTCTTTTTAGAAAGAGTCAAAGTTTGCAAATATCCCATCTAGGCCGCTAAAACTAGCCTTTCACTGACTGTATCTAATGTAAAAAAGAGCACTTATCTTTATACATCACAAAAAATTTAAAATCACAACCAAAAGCAAAGCCACCCAGAAGTTGAGGCAAGATTTAATTAAAATGTAAAATATTATATGCAATTATTAAAAAAGCTGCATTTGTCAACAGCATGGCAATCAGAAACATCACAGATCACAACACTGCCAACATTCAAATACTTAAAATTTTAAGCATGTGCTTAAAATTACAAATAAGATCCTGACCCCACTAACATCTAATTTAAAAAAATAAGAAATTGAGTACTGCTACCTTGTTAATACAAGGCAGAGAAAGAGAACACGTTAATTATAAAGCAATGTGTGGCAAATAGAACAGGATATAAAACATACTTGTTCGTTGTCCCGTGTATGTAGTCCTTCAGGAATTCTGCCAATCATTTTTTCATTTCCTGTTCTTAAGGAGGTTTCAAAAAGGTATTCTTTAACTTTACTTTCTGAGATCACATCAGGTTTCCAAAGTAAATGGTCTTCATTTTCATAGGCTGTTAAAACAGAAATCCATTAACACCAGGTGCGACATTTTTAAGGCTGTAACATTAAAAGCTGTTTCACAAAGACAAAGAACAGGAACACAGAAGTAATCAAAACAAGCACCATCATGCCACTTTTAAATTGCACCTCACTTTCCCCCCAAATTAAGAGACAGACTCTGCAGTGGGGCATGGCAAAGAGATTCAGGTTCCATGAGGATGAGATAAGGGACTGAACTCTTTAGACTAAGAGTCTTTACAGAGGAGCAGTTGAAGACAGCTAGACGATTCAAGTCAAATTATGCATATGTATTCATCATCTTCACTTAAAAAAACTAGCAAAACCATTATGTTCAGCTGTTTTCAAAAAACAAACTATACAGTAGAAGAGTGTATGATATCACTTTAATATTTCAAATATTACACATTAAAAAAAAGAGAAGGTGGCTAATCAGGCATTTTCAACTGAAATTTGCCAAAAATCACTTAACAGAATGAAAATCTACGTCTCAATATGGTAATACGTTTTTACACTCACTTAAAACTGAATGCTGTTAAGAACTTCTATGTTGCATACTTCACAAGCAATCAGGATGTATAATCCTCCTTCATAGTACACTGAAATCATGTATGCACCTCTTAAGTAGTTTATTTGAAAGACAATATATTGGAAACACGTAAGAGTTGGCCTGAAACTTTGTCAGTCTGTGCACGTTTCAGTTCTAGATTAAACCATAAATCCTTTACTCTGATCAATAGATGTGATTAACATTGCACGTAATGTTTCACATACTCTCTTGGTGATACAAAATTAGTTACTCAATTGAAACACACAAGCGTAATGGCTGTTAGAGTGGAAGAGACGAAGATTCTCAAATCTCATAAAACGGCAGGAAACAGCATTAAACTACGGTGAGGAATAAAATTGCATCTCCTCTGAAAGTTCTGTTACGGCTTATGAACATGGAAAGCTTTCAAACAGACATGTTACAAATATAAGGTTTATAGAAGAGCAGAACTGCCTGCTAGCACAATTCTGGTAGCTGGGATGGAACAGCAGAAATATAAGCCCGTTTGCCATCACAAGCTCTTCAGACAGTACAGAGGAGGCTTTCACAGAATACTCCAGCCCTACACCCAGGTCCAACTGCTCCAAGCACTGCTGATGCTCAGCTTCAACCTCCTTTATCAACCAAGACAACCCAGCACTTCTTGCTGGAGTCCATGACTGACAATCTCAAGAGGACCCCCTCAGGTTCTCCATTCTGGGAGCTACCTCTTTGCTCTTGGCCATGCCAGCAGACAAGAGGCTCACTGGTTCTCTCTAGCACCAGCTCATTCCAGAGAAAGTTGTCAGATTAACTCCTTCCTGGTCATCCTCTGGTTATTGGCACTTCTCTAGTTCTTGGCTGCGGAGAAGTCAAGATGTGTAAATAGTAAAAGGACTATCCAGATAAATCCAGTTCTTACTCCTCCATTTCTTACAACCCGCAACCATCATGCTTGAATCTTAGAAAACAGAAGACTTCCCTAGGTCTCTTACGCAACACAAGAGATATTCACTAGCTAACGCTTCCAGCTCCATTCCTACCTAACATTCTTCTTCTCTATAGCAAAGGATTATGCTTCAAAAAAGCATTTGGTAATGGTCTGAAGACTTGATATACTTGACTAGATTAATATCCCCATGAACTATTACAGTTCAAACACAAGTAACTTACAGAATATTGAAAATTTACAGGAAAAAACAAAATGCCCTTTGTTTATTAACATATCCCCCACGTTGTTTGTTAATTTCACAGCAGTTCCACCCATAGGCAAATTTCATTATTTGCTTTTTGAATTCCACAGCTATATATACTATACGTTTTTCACAGTGAAGGTTTCTACAGATAAAAAATAAAACTCTGTTAAATAAGTTCTTTTTTCTGCTCTAGTACAATTACAGTTTTTGATCTAAATTTAGACTGGAATAACATCATACGTTTTAAAAGACAGCGTATCGGGACCTACATCTTCTAGTCATGCTATGGAAATTTAAAACAGTTTATTGCTTTGTTTTCCATATTCATTTTGTAACCCATACTGTTGTGCTTGCCATAAAATCAGTAAAGAAAAATACTGTTCCGAAGATCTTCAATGTAAACTAAGTTACACACTCACAGCCCGCTTAGGATACTCTGATTAGAATATTTCCTTCTCCACCCACAGTTTGTTGCCTCCTAGTATTACTGAATACTTCAGAATTAACACTGTAATCCACCCTCTGATGTTTTCTTGAGAACGTCCCCTCAAAGTTGAAGAATCACTTTTCTGAGATATAACTATGTGGTTGTGTCACTTCCGTTTTCTAGCACCTTTTTTTTTTTTTTTTTTAAGGTCTCCAGGACTTTAGCTAAGCCATTGAATTCACCTTATAAATCTAAATAACATTTTTTCCATCAATTTCAATGTATAAATATAAAATAAAAAGTAAAACAGTCAGAAGAACTTACCCTTTTCATCATCACTGTATCTGCCAAGGTAAGGCGGAATTTCAGCCTGGTACTGTGAACCAACCATTATTTCCTGAAGATGCAAGAGAAAGGTAGAGAAAGGTATTAACTTAGTATTTTGTGTCTGGAAACATTAAAAATACCATTAAACTGGCATCTGGCAGAGAATGCCAGAATTAAGGTACTATTTTAGGTAAGACAGATACATCTGAATGCATTTTTCTTAACAGTAAAATTTTTTTGACTTTTTTTCAAGTTATGAATATTACCTTTCTCAAATCTTCGGATGAATTACCATTGTCTGCCTCTACATCTTCACCATCTGATTCCTTATCTCCATCACATGTAGTATTTGCTTAAGACACAAAGAAGTTTGGTTTTAGCAAGGACGAACTTTCAGTTCAAACACAGAACTACAAGATACCCTTTACTTTTGAAAGGAGCACCTGCTTTTATTCTGGAAGACACTTATCACGAGTCTGTTTATCTACATTTCTATCTGAAGTCTGTTAATATACATTTCTGTCAAACTAGCATGAAGTCAGAAGGCACTTTTAGTTGCATACTGCAGAACTGAAACATTTATCATCACTGCAACTGAGACAATCTACTATATTTCTAACAGTCAAAAGGAAATGAGATCTTTTTTCTTCGTGAATTTTCTCAATAAAGGCCTATACCTACAGAAATTGCATCAGAAAAACAGAAAACTTCTAGGGCTATGACTTAGCCTCAGGTTAATCACAAAGAAAGTAGAGTTGAAGGCATGTCTTTATTACCGACTAAAACCTTTCATCAGAAGTTTTAATGGGCACTCAGAAGATTCTTTTAAACAAGGCTGCCTCGGCATGAAGTGAAGATACAGGAGCGCTATACAAAATGGAATAAGCAAAAGACAGCAAAAGGCTGATGATTCTTCTTTTTTTTTTTTTTTCCTGCACTCCAAGCAATTCAAATACAGTATTCCATAGAAAAACTCGTATTTTAGAATCCGGAACGCTGTGGTACTGGGTTCTGAAGTAATTCCATTTTTATAGCTGTATAACCCCTGGCAGAATGGAACCTACAGTTCTGATACGATTAAAGCTATTTTGTAGTCTCAGACTTCGGAAAAAACATGCTCCTAAATAGGGTTGCAATTTTAGCTTCATCACAGCTAAACAGAATTGTCAACATGAGAGACAATATTCAAGACAGCATGAACTGAAGCTCTCCGGTAGTCATTACTACAATCACCAGTCCATCCCTTTTTGTTGTTAGAAGTAGCAAGCAAGAAGCCAACCTGAATGCATGGAATAACAATATGCCTGGATAATCACAGGCAATTATTTTTTCCAATGAATGCAAATTTAATTAAATTGCATATATTACGTATTAGACATGTTTATCTTAAGACTTAATGTTATCTTAGTATCTGAGAAGAGGACAGACACCACAAAAAAAGATGAAACTGCAGACAGCACAGAGAACGGACATCTCCCTCCCTGAAATGGTGGATAATAGATTTTTAAATGTCCCGCTAAAAGTTCTAATAGAGAAATTAACATTAACCATGACAGCTAAACTAAAGATGACTGTTTGTTAATCTTCAGTAACATGAAGCATTAATCATTTTTTCTGTAAAGTTGAGACACGTTCAGTGTCATATTCATTAACAGTTCACAGGTGATGTTTTAAGCGCTAGCAAGTTTCAGGTTTGCTTAACTGAAAAAAGCACATTACAATTTTTAAGGTTTTTGTACCTCTTTCACCACAAATATCTTGTATTTATTACACAATCAGCAAGCATGCAACAGGCTACAATTGCTGATGACTTGAGGCAGCATATCCTCTTTATCATCCCCCTTCTCTATGGAATGAAATCCCCCAGGGAATAGCTTAAGATATTTGCCAAATTAAAACTGTGATAAAAATCCTCCAAATTGCTCTAACTCTAGTACACCAGTGAACATAGGAGCTGCAACAGGCAACGAGGAGCATCTCATCCAGGCTGGATAAATGAACCACTGGTTCTCAGATCTCTCCCATAATAGCTCCATGGGTAGTGAAACTTTGGTGGTCATGGGTTTATAGGCCCCATCCTGTATAAAACCACTTTGGCTCACCCCATGAAGTCATATGGAAAAATACTGAATCTGTGAAGGGAAATAATCACAAAGAAACTGCATGCCAGTTCACATCCACAGGCTGCAGAGAGTTGTCACTGGCTTAAAAGCAGCAGCAAAAGTTTTAGTAGAGAAACACTTAATTTTAAAGATTGGGTTACATATTAATGTAATTGACTAACATATTGAAAATCATGAAGGTTGTTCCTCAATACTACATTAACTATTCATTACAAAGTTATTTTATTTGTAGAGAAATTAATTTTACTTGTGCTTTCAGGACAGTACCAAATAAAAGTCTTTTAGGTAATCATTAATACCAACCAAAGACAACATTCATGTACAACACCCTACAGAGCACTCCTTCTCAGTTCTCAGTGAAGTCAGCACTACTCTGCAATTCTGATATTTTAAGCTAGGAAGCTATATACAATGCTAAAACTTTTTGAGTATTATTATGAAATTAGGTTTCCTACATCTTAACGGCCGAGGAAAGAAGTCAGTAGCCTCATGGGAAGTAACTGATGGTGTCAAGTCATCAGCAGAGGACTGTGTTTCTTCATCATCACCCGACAAGAGGTCTTTAGCGATTTCCTCCTGTATCATTAAAATAAAAAAAGAAACCCTCAGACTGACTATTAAGTATAGACTGGTGAACATTTAGATGCAGCAAATTGTAAGTCTCATTAATTAAAATAAATTATTTTACCACAAATAAATTTAGCAGAACATAATCTGTTAATTAAAAAGCTAGTCTGTTCCTCCTAAATCCAAGAACAAATATAACTATTGATTTCAGAGTTGAACACAGGGGTTCATTTCCCCTTTGTCTTCTATTAAAATAAACACACAAGAAGTAACTTTTGCAAGCACCAACCTCAGATACTCTTCCAACTGCTTCCAATGAAAAATGACAGTGGAAATTGCCTCAAATCTTTAGAATTCTGTCATTCTTTCCATCACAGATATACTGAAGCTTTAAAAGGCTGTTAGCCTTTAAACTCGGGGGTGGGGCGGCGAGGGGGGGAAAGCCAAGCAGTTTTGTAGGCTTTTGCTGAGAGGACAGTTACAGATAACAGACAACCTGTTACCTTCCAAAACACAAAACATTTAATGTTTCTGTAGGTTAAAAAAAAAAAAAAAGAGACATTGAGAAAGAAAAAGCCCACTTTCTCCACTAGCTGACGTGTTTAAATTCCCCTGTACAGAGGTTAGGAAGGGAAAGAACTGTATTAGACAACAAGCCGACTACATTTTTGTAGCCTCAACACAATCGTGAATCCTAATAAGAATCAGATGTGCAGAGCCATCATTATAGCCTACTTTCTGTGGAGTTTACCATTACATCATCCACACAGAAAGTAGAAAAAAAGAGACATATACTTACTACCTACATACTTCATAATCCAAACTACTAGCTGCATATGCTTTATAGCCAAAAATCAGATTAAAATCTCAGAATTCAAAGTCAGCTTGCAAATCACAAAATCTGAAGTTTCAGCTTTTTACATATAGTCACCGCACATAAAACAGTCTCTCTCTCACCCTCCAAAGTTGAGACCTTTCCAAATGATACGCATTTGGAAACAACATTCCAAAGCATTCATGAGTGCATTTTTGATACCTGACATGTGTGTTGGAAGCTGGAATTATTATTTCTGGACACTGCATACATTATAAAAAAATCCTACTTCTACTAAAGAAAACCCCATCTATTCAAAGTTCTTTGGATGTGTTTTAGAAAAACTGTTAACTTACTTTGCATTTGTAGTAATATAGTGCTTTTGAAGCCACTATGCATTTGGGTGATAATTAGAATCAGATCCTCAATATCCTTGAAAAAGAATGAATTCAGAATACTATTGTATATTCACACTAAAGATATGTATTTTGTAACATCAAGACATAGTGAAATACAATTTAGGGTCACCTGGATTTCTGCTTTTAAACCATAATACAGAGCAAAATGGTTCTAACTTACTTTATCTAGAGTCATATCTGGAAGTTCATCTGCAAGTTCACTCGGAGAGCTATCTGCACTGGAACCCGCCATAACTGGAATCGTGGGTTCATAGCCATAGAACGCCAGTAAATCTTCCAATGGCATGTTTCCTTCCTAATACAAGAGGATTTACAAAAACTTCAACATATTGCCAAATACTTGTAAACAGTTCAGGCCTAAAAGGATAAGACTTATTTTGAAGAACAAAAGTGAAAAACAAACCAAGAAAAACTTAATTGGAAGCAGGAATCTTGATTAAAGTTTTAAAATATTTTCAGGCCCAGGACTGGAATAACTCATAACCATGTCTCTTGGCATACAGTGAAGTCCCATCAAGCTATTGAAGAAAACTATTTACTGGGTGGAACTAACGAGCAATTATCAAAAATTCATTTTTTATCAGATCCATACTGTAAAGCATGATTTGCCTGTATTTCTTAAAGACAGAAGATATCCTGGAAACACTAACAACCCTCTAACAAGAGAAATACAGAAAAACTTGAGGACTTTAGTCCTACTTCATTACAGCCACAAGTGTGCAAACACCCGCAGAAGTAAAACAATATAGCAACTTTTAAGCCCTCTTTTCCTCTTTCATGCACAATATATTTTATGACGATTGACAGGGTAATAGGAGAAAGACAGCTAATGATACAGAAGGCAAAAATCAAGAGAAAGGCTTGATTTATAACTTGTTTTCTTTGAGAGCTTTTGATCAAGTGATTTTCAGTAAGTATCACACTTGCATCCTAAAACAATTAATAAAACAACAAACAGTGGAAACTTTTCTAGTTACCTGATTCAAGCTATCAAAATATTATTTTCCAATATTTATACCTTTAAAAGTTGTATTACCTTTAAAAATTTCTTGTTGAACTCATACACTGATTAAATTACTTGTTTTCTTTAGTCTGCTAAGGCCTTAGTCCTGCAAAGACTTTTCACAATGGGTAAACGTAAACTCAAGTCCAAGTCTTTCCAGGATCGGGACCTAAAGTAATAAAGTGTTTAAGATGAGTGGCTCTCAGTTCTTCTTCTTTCTATTATAGAAACAATAAGATAATTCTGTGGAGTAACAATGCCTTTTTAACCACCAGGCTTGGCAAGCTGCTTTGCTATTATAATTGCAAGTTCATAATAGCAAAAATGTAATTGTAAAGGCAGCAGGACAAGAAAAAAATAAAACAATCAGGAGTATAAACATTGTCAACTCCACATTTGGAAAATCCGTTTTCACATGGACTACAAAAACACAGCCTCATATCTGATGCTAAAAATTACACTTTCTGGAACTCTGTTGACTAAAATCTGCAGTTAATGCTGAGTGGTGTAAGTGGGTCACTGAACAGTAATGGAAGCTGCATCAATTTTTGGGTGCTCAGCATTCAGCAGGCATTTAAAATGGGTGATGCACTGCCACAGATGAACGAGAGGTGTAAATAGGAAAAACATATAATTGGAGTGCAAAATGGAACAGGAAAAGCCAAGGAGCACGCTGGTGATTTTGTACAGCCACCGAATGCCAAACTGATGGAACTAAGACATAACTTCCATTTAGACAGCAAATGAATGTGATCCATCATGCCTAAAACAGGACCTAAAACTTTGTTCACAAATTGGAAAAGCAAAACGTGACCAACAGAATGAAATGCAGCTAGCTGTGACTTACCAGTATGCAAAATGTACAGTTTGAACTTAAACAAAACTGAGAAGTTGTAAGTGGTACTGGATGACAGGAGTCTAAAACCTGCTTCAGCGATTTCTCTACCAAAGTGAAAGGACTAACTAAATGGAGAAGAAGAATATGAGCTTAACACTAGTATCTTTGAGAAGCTAAGTCTAGCCTTTTTGTGAGGATGCACTGCTATATCCTACTCAAACCTGATTTTCTTTTCTTTTTTTAAACAAGCACATTGCAGGAAACTGCATTCTACAATGCAAACTGAAGAACAGGCTGAGTGTTTTCACTAGAAAAGTTACAACATGTATAGATGCTTATGAGACGGCAAGTCACTCTTACCTTTTCTAAATCTTCAATTTCAGAGCTGAAATTTTTGCTTTCTTCCATCATTTCCTCTTCTTCGAGAGTGCGCTCATCATCGTAATCATGCACCAGCATTTCAGCAGATGGGTCAAAGTCATGATCCTCAGACGATAAAGAGCCAACTATAAAAACACCTGATTTAAGTAATTTTTTTCGATAACAATATATGAAATTACATCACAGAAAAAAACAGAGTTGCATGACTTCTTTTATATATGGGGTGAGAACTCTCAATGGATTAACTGGAGCAAATTCCTAACCACTTGACAAATTTAGCTGTTTTAGCTGGCCTTCTCTTTTCATATTTGTATGTAATAGGTGCAGTTTTCTCTCTTGCAGTATAGAGTATTTAGGAGAGGTACCTAAACTATTAAAACAAAGCTTCAGAAAGTACAATACCAAATAAAAGATAGTTTAAAACATCCTTGAAGTCATCATTAAGATATGAAGCACACATGTCACAAGATTTCAGATGCTGCAAGACTGTGATTCAGACTCTGATTTTATGTGTGGGACTTATATGGTAACAAGCATAGTTATTCACTGGTAAACAGCTAACTCAGGTTACGAATCAGCTTCCTACTAACAGCAAACTAAACATTGAGACTCGCTTCAGATTAGTTTAGCCTTACAGATAGATCTTTTACTAAAACTTATTTAATTCTTAGCACCTGATCTAGAAAGAAAGAATAAATGTGGTAGAGTTTCAAGAAATATTGAGGACAATAATACCACAAATAACAAAATGCTTCTAATGGATCACATTAATCAACAAGCCATTGTGACAGCAATGACAGTCTGTGGTCGAACAGACACTTTTTTGCTACTCAAGAGGATAATCCTAAGTCATCAAAAAAGTACTGGTTTTAAGTGCATTTTCTCTACTGTTAGAAATCTTGTAACTAGATTCAACAAGTTTTCAAGACAGAAATATTCTGCATCACAAAGTCAGTGTTCTGCAATGAAAATCACTGAATTACAAGGTTGTTTTGTCCTTTAATGTTCACTTTCTTACTGCTTCCAGGATGGGGAAAAGAAAGAGATCAGGATATTTCTCTTTTGCTTCTGGTTTCCCCTTCTAGTTCTTACGTACTAGTGCTCTGTTGCAACCCTTGGCTTACAAGCCACAAAGGAAAGGTTTATTACAAATTATTTCCATGAAAGAACTTCTTCAAAAGTTTTGAAGGAAATCGCTATAAATTTTCAATGCTCTACAAACAAAATAAACAGCATCCCTCTGCACTGCCTCCAGCCTTGAAAGAGACAGTTGTTTATACCAATGCTTCTCAGTCTTAAGGCATCTAATTTTTCAGTGATTATGCCGAGTGTTCATTCCTTATATGCAGGTAATTAAAGTAAACTTTGTTAGTTTATCTCGCTTAAGACAATACTGTGAAAGTTCATAAACTCATACTGCAGAGAACATTCAGGCCCAAAATACTTTTTACTCACATGCTATTCATATTATGGTCTCATAGAACTTTCAGTATAGCTGATAACACTACTCCAATTACAATGATGTCATTAAATACTGACTTTTCCTGCTGTTGGCCATCACATCCTGATCTAGTTTTAAGGAAGTGTCAATTGCCTTAATCTAATACATATTTTTATATATGCGTGCTCAAGATCATTGCTTTTAATTGCCATTCTAACTCATTCTATGTTTGAGTAACTCAAGTGGAAGTTCTATTCCACTCACAGACTTCATATAGAAAGTTCCACTTCTTTAGCAACTCAATATCCCATTTAAAATATTTAAAACCATATTCAAAAATACCAGCTCAATAGATTTCATAACAGTAGTTTAAAAAAAGATGACAAGCAGCCAATGCAGAAGGCAGGTACAGAGAAGCAAATATACTCCCCAAATATTCTACGAGAATAGCCTTGCTGATGTTAACTATGGTTGCTCATGTAAAGTATTCCAAAGAATTTCAACAGCAGTTAAAGCCTTAAAAATTATTTATCATTGTTATTTTAAACGTTTTCTGTTATTACCAAGAAGTTGAAAATTTTACACAAGCCTGTAGTTATCAGCAACAAGAGGAGCAGTCTCTCTCCAGGCTACACGGCTTTACTGATTTGCTGACTTAAAAGTGCTACAAAACTTTGTTTTCCTTTTGGGTTCCGAGCAGCCAACTACTAACTGCAGGCAGAGTTAAGGGAAAGACTCCACAGCGCACATCTCCTTCTCTCAAAAATCTGGCAGGCGGCTAACGGCATGCACGCAAAGCGTTAGGAAAGCTACGAGGGGATAAATTTAGGAAGGAGCAGGGAAGAGAGAGCGGCAGGTAGGCGGGCGGCAGGCCGGCTGCCGGAGCAGGACGTGGGCGAGGACGAACCTGGGCTCGAACTCCCAAACGAAGCCTGGGGGGAGAAGAGAGAGCGGGGTGAGAGCGGGCTCCCCCGGGCCCGGCAGCAGCCGGGGGTCATCACCTTCCCCCGCCGCCGCCGCCCCTTCCCCCGCCGCCGGCCGCGGCCCCTGCGTCCCGCCCTGTTGGCCCCTCCGTCCCCTTCCCCCTCTCCCACCCCTCCTTCGCTCGCCGCCCGCCTGCCGCTCTCCTTCCCTCCTCCTCCGCCGGCAGGCG